>OY743214.1:5799692-6292712 GCA_963555745.1 Cardamine flexuosa
ATCTGGTATATATAGTTGACATCCTTTAATTTTACCCAGGCTGGGCATATCTGCTGGGATGACAATGATGTAATAAATGGGAAACCAACAGGGGCTGTTAGAGTTTCGTTTGGTTATATGTCGACCTTTGAAGAGGCCAAGGTATATGTAGGCTCCATTTAGATTTTCCCCAATTCCATGTGTCGGAAGCTGTCGAAATTATAAGCAACAACTCATTTTCTAGGCTTCATTTGCAGAAATTTATTGATTTCATCATAAGTTCATTTGTATCACCTCCAAAGAAGATTGAGAATGGAATTGCAGTCAGTGGAGGGTTTCCTCAAATTCCTAGTATAGGTACGGTCTCTTAAACTTTTACTGTACTTTTAATATAGAAAGGCCTTGGTAATCATTCTCTGGGATGTTACTTTGTTGGAGTCATCGTCTTTACATGCTTACCTTTCCGTGATTTGGTAATTAGTGCTTGTGTTAGCCAATACATAAAGCGCATATAACTTGCGAGATAGCAAATATTTCATTAGTATAGTGTCTGAATCTAAGGATCCTCACTTTCTATTGTTACGCAGAACTTGAAAGTAAAGAATCCAATCCAAGCTACTACCTTAAATCAGTTACCATATACCCAATCAAATCATGTGCTGGATTTTCTGTGAATCGTTGGCCACTTTGCAGAACAGGTATATCATTTAACTTGAATTGTCATACTCCAAATCCATGCTGCATTTTGTGCAGGTATATTAGTGGTAGGATGGATCTCTTTGGCGTTGATGGTTAACTTGTGTGTTATGGTTTGAAACATAAAAAGGTCTGCTGCATGATCGAGAATGGATGATTCAGGGTCTGACGGGTGAAATTCTTACTCAAAAGAAGGTAATAAAGCATCTTCTAACTTGAATCTTTATTTCTACGGAGCTGTCACCAAAGTTTCGATTTGCTTGGGAATGGCTTCTAGGTGCCTGAGATGTCTCTTATTAGCACCTTTATCGACCTTGAGGAAGGACTACTGTCTGTAGAATCTGCTCGCTGCAAAGACAAGTTGCACATCAGAATCAAGTCTGATTCATATGATTCGTATAATCCGAGGAATGATGAGTTTGATTCACATGCCAACGTGTATGCATTGCTCCCGAACAGATACTGTCTTTAATCAACTGCCTTTTTAATCTAACTATAAGTTTGACATTTGGTTGCAGAGTAGAAAACCATAACGAGGAAACTAGAATCAATTGTTGGTTCACTAATGCCGTTGGTCGACAATGCAAGTTGTTACGGTATTCTAGCTCTACTTCCAAACACTGCTTGAACAGAAACAAGAGTCCTGGGTTGTGCAGAGATTTGGAAAGCAATATCAACTTTGCTAATGAAGCTCAGTTCTTGTTAGTCTCCGAGGAGAGTGTTGCTGACCTTAACAGAAAACTAGAAGCAAGTACGTTTTCATCTCCTTTTAATATTACATCTTGTTCCTTTTCCTTCTTCGCTAAATAAAAAACTGATTTGGTTTGCAGAAGATGTGAGTTACAACCGAGCCTATGAGAAACTCGATCCATATAGATTCAGACCAAATCTGGTTATATCCGGAGGTGAACCTTATGCAGAAGATAATTGGAGAACTCTCAAGATAGGAGACAATCATTTCACTGTAAGTCAATGGATCCATATAAGATTTGTTCTGTGTAATCATATGCACAAACTTCACGGTTCTCGGTTATTTTTTTATTTTGCTCCTTTCTGATGCAGTCACTGGGTGGATGTAACCGGTGCCAGATGATAAACATAAGTAATGAGGGTGGACAAGTGAAGAAATCCAATGAGCCCTTAGCAACTTTAGCTTCATATAGGAGAGTAAAGGTTCAACAACATTCTGAAACTATACTTTCTCCATATAAAAGAAATGTATTTGATAATTGTTTGTCAGAACTAACACATTTCTTGGTGTTTCATTGGATTCAGGGAAAGATTTTGTTTGGAAGTCTTCTGAGATACGAGATTGATGAGAAAACACAATCTTGGATACGAGTTGGGGAAGAAGTAAATCCATATACTGAATAGGTTCAAGCTTGTGTGTGTATACATAAAAAGTATACGAAATAAATCTTTTTACTTTTATTTGTATACCTCCATTGTATTACTCGTACAAATTCTGAATAAAGAGCTCAGATTCTTGAATTAGCCCAAACAACAGTAATAGTAACAGAGAGATAAAAATAAGATGTTTTCTTATATTTTTCCTTCGTAACCAATTATTTAAGGAAATTAGGTTTTTTCTTGTTCCCGCTGTATCCTGCTGCTGTAGACGCCTCCAAAAGTGAGGAAGATTCAGACTTTGGCAATTGAAACCTAACTCTAAGCACTAGGATGGGGAGGAAAGGTCGATCCGGTGGGGGTATCGGCGGAGGAATAAGTCGTAGATATCTGATGCAAGCTATGGATTCATGCGGCAAGGATTTAACAACGGCGGAGGATATCGGCGATGATCTCCGTTCTAGGTACGCTGACTTTGCCCAGGTGATTCGGCAACCGCTTCTACGCAGCGTCAGAAACATCCTTAACTCCAAGCGGGTTAAATACAAAGAAGAAGAAGATGAAAACATCAATGGCGATGAGGAAGCTGAAGCTCCTGCTGCTAAGAGGAAGAAGTTATCTTCTTCTCCTTCTTCTTCTTCGACTTCTGAGGACGCCATTTACAGCGAGAAGCTTAGTCCTCCTCGGTTTGATTTGATTAATGACAGTCTTAGAGATAACTACGCCAAGTTGAACAGCTCTTCCAAAAAGCCAAATGAGGAAAAGATTGTCGAAGTTGAGACTGTGAGTAACAGAGGTAGAAGCAAGATGGCTACAATGGGGTCGAGAAAAGAGGCAAAAGGCTCTGTTTCAGTCAGTAGAACTACTGGTAATGGTGATTTGCAAGTAGAGGGTAGTAAAGGACCTACCTTTAAAGATTTTGGTGGGATTAAAAAAGTGTTGGATGAATTGGAGATGAATGTTCTGTTCCCGATTCTCAATCCTGAACCGTTTAAAAAGATTGGAGTTAAGCCACCAAGTGGGATTCTATTTCATGGACCACCTGGCTGTGGAAAGACTAAGTTGGCCAATGCCATAGCTAATGAAGTTGGTGTTCCGTTTTATAAGATTTCAGCTACTGATGTGGTTTCTGGTGTTTCTGGTGCTTCTGAAGAGAATATTAGAGAGCTATTCTCTAAAGCATATAGGACTGCGCCTTCCATTGTGTTTATTGACGAGATTGATGCGATTGGATCAAAGAGGGAAAACCAGCAAAGGGAGATGGAGAAGCGGATTGTAACGCAATTATTGACTTGTATGGATGGACCTGGTAACAAAGGTACTGATTCTAGTGCTGGATTTGTTCTCGTCATTGGAGCTACAAATAGACCTGATGCTCTTGATCCTGCTTTGAGGAGAAGTGGACGATTTGAGTGTGAGATCGCTCTGAGTGCTCCAGATGAAGATGCAAGGGCTGAGATACTCTCTGTTGTAGCTGAAAAACTTAGACTAGAAGGGCCATTTGACAAGAAAAGAATAGCTCGTTTAACACCGGGTTTTGTTGGAGCTGATTTGGAAGGTGTTGCTAACATGGCTGGCAGGATAGCCACAAAGAGAATCTTGGATTCAAGAAAATCTCAAGTGTCTGGAGACAGTGAAGATGATAATTCTTGGCTGAGGCAACCCTGGCCAGAAGACGAGTTGGAAAAGCTCTTTGTCAAAATGTCTGATTTCGAGGTATATTATAAATTGCAGGCGTCATATGAGTCTACTTTTCTGTACTTAAATGGTTGCGAAGTTTTGCTCTTTGGTCCCTGATTCTGTTAATTGCCCTATTATCTATCAGGAAGCAGTGAATCTAGTTCAGTCATCTTTAACAAGAGAAGGATTCTCTATCGTGCCTGATGTCAAGTGGGATGATGTTGGTGGACTTGAGCATCTACGACTTGAATTCAACCGTTATATAGTCAGACCTATCAAAAAGCCTGATATTTATAAGGTACTAATAAGTCACTGTTATATAGTAAAAGATGACTTACTTGTTCTCTTGAGGTCTGAATGTGTCTCTTTGGATCTTTTTAGGCTTTTGGGGTAGACTTAGAGACAGGATTTTTGCTCTATGGACCACCTGGTTGTGGTAAGACATTGATCGCAAAGGCGGTTGCTAACGAGGCAGGAGCTAATTTCATGCACATCAAAGGTGCTGAGCTTCTAAACAAATACGTTGGAGAAAGCGAGCTTGCTATTCGAACATTGTTTCAGCGCGCCCGAACATGTGCGCCGTGTGTAATCTTCTTTGATGAGGTGGATGCTTTGACAACAAGTCGTGGCAAAGAAGGTGCATGGGTCGTTGAACGGCTTTTGAACCAGTTTCTTGTCGAGCTGGACGGTGGAGAGAGGCGTAATGTGTATGTAATCGGAGCTACAAACAGACCAGATGTAGTTGATCCTGCTTTCTTGAGACCGGGTAGGTTCGGGAATCTTCTTTATGTACCTCTTCCTAATGCGGATGAGCGTGCTTCGATTCTAAAAGCTATTGCGAGGAAGAAACCCATAGATGCTAGTGTTGATCTTGATGGCATTGCAAAGATGAAGTGTGATGGTTTCAGTGGAGCTGATCTGGCTCTTTTGGTGCAAAAAGCTACATTCCAAGCAGTGGAGGAGATGGAGATGTCAAGAAGCTGCGGTGAAGATGATGACGTTATAGATGCAACTCTGTGTACCATCAAGATGACTCATTTCGAGCAAGCCTTGTCCTTAGTCTCACCTTCTGTGAACAAACAGCAAAGAAAACACTACGAGGAACTGTCAAAAAAGCTCCAAGAAAGCAGTGGAAGGAAACTATAGAATCATCTTTAGGCTTTTACTGAAGTTCTCTTATACCCAATTTTCCGATTAGGGATGAGCCTTAAATGTTACATTTATCTAGAGGATAAACCTTAAATGTTAAATTTATCTTCTTCTAATACCAAGGTTTTTGTTTTGTTTATTTACATATTTTGTAAAACAGATAATGCTAGAAGAAAAACAAATCGTGATCAATGAATGCTTTTCGTTCGTTGAAAAAAAAGAAAGAAAAAACCAAACATAAAACCACGTCGTTTTATTTAAACTCCTCCGTCGTGTCCATTACAGCGATACTAATTATTCTTTGGAGCTTTTCAATCTTGTTGCGAAGACCAGACTCAGACTCGAGCTCGGAGGTATTCTATCTGATCTGCTCGAATTTTCCTCTTTTTTTTTTTTTTTGCTTGCTCTCTGATTGCATCTGATCGGTTCTCATCTTTGTATTTTCCTTGCTTTATATAGATCGATCTCTTGCAAGTTTAGGCTCTGAATTTTATTTACGTTCTGAGTGTTCTATAATCTGATCGAATCTGGAAATCGTATGATTTGATTATAAGCGAATTTGGATGTTGTAAGTTTTTCACAGAAAGTTCGATCGTTGATAAAGAGATTCTCTACTCTTTTCAAGTTCGAATTATGCAAGGATTTTTTTTTTTTGTTTTTTTTCTAATATGTGAGAATCTGTTTCACTGGAATGAATGAATGATCGCTTCCTTTAAGATTCTTTAATGCAATAATCATATGGCTCATATGGCTTTAATCCTTTTTTTTATAAATGTTTTGGTTGCTTTTGAAGGTTTCTATCTTTCTCTTTGCTTTTTTTAGGCTTGCATAGTTAACACTCAGTAGTGCTTCAACTTCAACTTTCAATTTTTCTCAGATGGCAGTCCACTATTGGACAGCCCTGTTTCTAGTCTTGCCATGCCTTTTCAGTATCTCACATGCTAGTGCTGGCGATGCCGATCCTAATTACAGGTATTATTGTTTTCAGTTGATCTATATAGCTTACTTTGTTATGTTCAAACACAGCCTGTTTGTTCTATTGGTGAGTTTAGCGTGAGCTTAGTTTAGTAGTAGGGCCGATGTTAGCAGTAGTTGAATAATACCTGGAAATTTTGGTATCAGGGCATGTGTTTCAGAATGTGAGATAAGCGGTTGTGTTGGACAAGAGTGTTTTCCTCAGTGCAACTCTTCATCCAATGCTAGTCCATGGTACATACAAGAACCTCTCTATTTGCAATGGAAAAAATGGGGTTGTCAAGGTGATTGCCGTTATCAATGTATGGTTAATAGAGAAAGAGAACGAGAAACTATCGGTCAAGCACCTGTCAAGTACCATGGTAAATGGCCCTTCAAGCGTGTTCTTGGGATTCAGGTCTGTTTTTTTTTTTCCTTCAATCACTTGTGAATTTCTGGTTCTTTCCATGTATTAGATGGAGCGTAAAGGTTGACTTAACTTGTTTTTGTTTTGCTTAGGAGCCTGCTTCTGTTGCTTTCTCTGTCCTTAACCTAGCTATGCATTTCCATGGTTGGCTTTCCTTTTTCATCACTCTGTACTACAAGTTGCCTTTGAAACAAGATAGGACAGCCTTCTATGAATACGTCGGTTTGTGGCATATCTACGGTCTCCTGTCCATGAACTCTTGGTTCTGGAGTGCTGTTTTCCACACCCGGTATTAATCATATCTACACATTAGTCTTATCATCCGAATTCTGCTTCATATATCATATGAGTTTCTAAGTAATCCGTCTCTATGGTTCTCAGGGATGTTAACCTCACAGAGAGGTTGGACTACTCATCCGCAATAGCCGTTCTTGGATTCTCACTCATCGTAGCCATCTTAAGAACCTTCGATGTTCGGGTCGAGGCTGCAAGGGTCATGGTTTCCGCACCGATACTAGCTTTCGTAACCACTCACATACTATACATCAACTTCTACAAACTCGACTATGGTACAACACCACAAACTCTTTCCCTAATCTGAAACTGAGTCAATAGTATTTTTGTGTGAATTCACTGGTTTTGAATGTTGTTTACAGGTTGGAACATGATTGTGTGTGTGGCAATGGGAGTCTCTCAGCTTCTCCTATGGGCAAGATGGGCGGCTGTCTCGAGGCATCCTTCTAATTGGAAACTTTGGGTGGTTGTGATAGCTGGAGGGTTAGCCATGCTTTTAGAGATATATGATTTTCCTCCATATGAAGGCTACTTCGATGCTCACTCGATCTGGCACGCCGCTACAATACCACTAACCATTCTCTGGTGGAGCTTCATTAGAGACGACGCCGAGTTCAGAACTGCCAGCCTCCTCAAGAAAACTAAGACGAAAGCAAAGTGAGTTTCTTTGCTAATTTTCATCAGGACATTTTTATTCTACCACAAACTTGCAAGCACCAAGGAAATACAAAAGGTGGAACATCACGAAAATTTGTTTAAAGCTGGCTGGTCTGTGGTATATTTAGTTACAGAGTCAGAGGTTTCTTCAGTTTTTTTTTTTTTTTTTCAATGTTTAAACATGAACTTGCTTCACTTTTGGTTAATTGAGATTTTGTTATTATTTGCTCATTCATCTACAGACTCCTGCCAAAATCTTTTGGAATCAGACTTTTTTTGTCAATATTTTGAGACTAATCTTGTGATCTGATCTATATGATTGTGTAAATAAAGTTTGTATCTACAAAGGAAGTTGTGAAAAAAACTCTCAAGCCCACAAATTTTGAGTATTTTTTTTTGCTTTCATCAATCCGCTATTTGAGACACGACCTGCATGGAACAAACATCTTATGAGAAATAGCCCAACAAAAGTTTACCTGAGTAAGAGAGAGATAGAGAGAGCTGAAGGATATTACCTGAGTAATCAAAGGTTTTGCACAATCTTCCCACTCTGTAGCCCATCGACCTGAAGAACCAGTCTCCATTGCGCCCGCTTTAAGCGACATTAGTGCATCACAGTTCCCGGGAAAACCCTTGAAGAGAATCTGTTCAGAAAAACAGAACACAAGAACATTATTGGTGTCGACTTAGTCTTTATAAAAGAAATACAAGTTACTTACCAATAATTGATCTGCTAATTCCGATGAAGACGAAAACAAGAGTCCGTTCTTCCCATCTTTAACGAGTTCTTGAATGCTTCACGAAAGTTTAAGGTTTAAAATTTTTAGTCTTTGTTCGTGAAAGTAATGAAAGTCACTGATTATTTACCAAGAGTAGGAAACCGAACAAACTGGGAGGCCACATCCAAACATATCAACAACCTGAAACGCCAAACATCATTGGAAAGTGAAGTCTCAAGTCTTAACCTTATTAGCACATATGAGCTCTAATTATAATGGATTTACCTTCATGGGAAGGTCTAAACCCGATGAGGAAGTATGTAAGCAGACACCGAGATCTGCAGAACCTAACAGCAATGGGTAATCTTCAGCTGCGAGCCACATTGTACGGAATGCCACATGTCTAAGGTTTAATCGTTTGATTTTCTCCTCGTACTTCACCTTTTCAGGTCCTTTACCTTCATGGACAGTATAGATACCTCATAATCAAAAACAGAAACGGAGAAATATTGCTAGGTTCTAAACAAGAACTAAACCATCTTTACCTGTAATGATGAACAGCAAATTGGGATAAAGGTGTTGCTCTTCTGAAATTCCGGCTGTATCACTTCTTTTTGATCTTGCAGCAACACGCCGATCATACATCACTGCAGCTTCCAATAGGATACCAAAATTTTCATCAGGGGTCCTGAAAAGTTCATGTTATAGGATTCAGTGTCACGGAAGGATAATTACACAAGAGTGAAAGTGAAGAAAGAATGAAGATGTGTCCTCACCAGCTTGTACTGCTCACAACAAGAGCTGGTTTGTTTTCCTTCAGCGAGATATCATCATTAATTTTGGTAGTAAAAAGGGTTTCATTAAGCTCTTGTTTCTCCAACTCTATATTGAAGTAAAAGATTTGGCGTCTGAATGAAGAATGGAGAAGCTCAAAGGGAAACAAAACATGGAATTTTTAATTTAGAGGAGATACCTTCACTGATGAAATCATAGACACCAATTGGATGGCAAAGATCTTTCTTCACTCGGCAAAACAACTAAAGAAGTAACCAAATTTTCTATTACCCTCGATACTGCTGCACTCTACCCAGAGTGAAAGTGACTGAGAAAACTAATCTAAAAAGAAAGAAATGACCAGCTAACCTCGTGCCTTTCTTCGAGCAAAGCGGGGCGGAAAAACTCAGGAGGCTGATCATATAAAACTTTGGCTCTGTTTTTCAATTCAAAACATTATTGCATACACAAACAGAATCACATAACTTTCTTTACATCAGAACCAAAATGTTACAGGTTATGATCTATGAGAAATTTCATCTCACCTCACTCCCCAATTCTGATCCAGTTCATGTTGCATTGCTTTAGTCACACATAGCGAACCCGTTGCCATCTTTCCATAATGCTTCTCGAACCTAAATCATGCAAAGATTATTATTCCAACCTAAGAGATAAAGAAGTTCCATAGATAGTTTAAGCCACTAGTCAATATACATACCAACGGTATAAGGATACAAACAAATTGTTTCTTCCTAAAGACAATGCCAACAGTGTATATCCAAAATTATGCCAATCTACAACAAAAGCTGCACGTCTCCATGAACTCGCCCACGTAACAGCAACCAGAGTTGGAACGGAAGGAGGGTTCTGCAGAAATATAACTACGTGTAACTTGTGCAAATTTCGTAAGAAAATAGAAACTTCAAAGTGAAAAAGAAAGAGACTTTTACCTGGACCAAGAAAAGGTCAGGCGCTGGTACTTTAACGAAAAGAAACCAGAGAAGCATTGTAAACTGAATAAATGCCTTGAGCAAGAGTGTTACAGGATAAAGTATCTTTGGCAAGAGCTCAATGAATCGAGGCTGCGCCTGTTTTAGTCACCCAAGAAAAAACAAAAGAAACTGATGATCATGAATCTACAAGATATTCTAGTAGTTTATGTGGAGGATCTGATATTAGCATACCATGGTATGGATGTGGATTGATGGGTGATTTAAAACAGCTTCATGGGGTATAGAACCTATTCATGAATTTAATAAATTTTAAACAATGCATTCTTATTCACACAACACTGAAAACAAAAACACCAAATTAGGAATCCTTTTACCTCCATATGCAACAATGTCCACTTGAAATGATGCCTGCACTTTTATATGACGAATCAGTGATTGCGAAGTAAACTCAATATTGAATCAATTGAGATGATTAGAACTTGATCAACTGAAACATGAAAACAAAATGAGTTATGAACCTGACGAGCAAGAGAAAGAGCGTGATATTGCATCCGAGGACTTCGACCAAGATCTCCAAGTACCACTACACAAGCTCTTCCTCTTTTCGTCATCGTATCCTCTTCCCTAAAATCTCATCACAAAGTTGACCATTAGCACATTGTCGAGCTCAAATTCATGTGATATTTATCAGACTATACTGATCAACGAGAAACTAATACAAAATAAAAAAATCCAACAGCGAACACGAATACGATTTCAAGAAACAATTTAACTCACTCCAGATCCCGTCGATTTGCTCCGGGCAAAACTTTCCGATGAGGCGGAGGAGAGAAGGATGGATCACTAAACGAAAAAACAATTGGGCCCCAGAAGGAGTTAATTTGGCCCATGGGGTACAAAAGCCCATATTAAGGAAATAAAGAGTCACGTGTATGTCACATGTGTGTTACCGGGAGTAGAGAAATTTGAGGTTCACGGCGAGGCCACCATCGACGGCGACTATAGGATTCGTTCTCTAGTTTGCGATTGCGAGACGCTAATGAATCCAAAAGATGAAAATCCGTCTGGTAACTTACTGATTTTCAATTTTAATCTCAATTTCATAAACATGATGATATAGTGAAAATTTCGAAATGCGTGATTTTGCGATTTCAGGAGGAGTAGCTCGTACTCTGGTGGAATTTTTGGAAGTAGCCATTACAATGATTGTATTTCTCAAAGGTTTTTACCCATCTGGTGAGTGAAGAGCAATGGAAACAAGTGAGGATTTTGTTTAAATTGGTTGTTGAATTTACATCATCCTTGAGTGATTTTTTGGATCATATTGTGTGTTGTGAAGCTGCATTTGAAAGGCGGAGATATATGAATGTGGTGGTGCAAAGAGCAAAGCATCCTGAGCTACGTGACTATATTCACTCTGCTGCTTTTGGGCTTCTTCCTTTTATTGAAAAGGTTTCTTAATTTGATCAAACCTTGGTTTTTTCTTCAGCTTAATTAATAACAAATAGCATAAAGGAAACATTTTTTCAAAATTCAAGAAAATTCAAGTCATGATGATGATGTTTTTATTGTTGGTTTCTGGGAACAGGGTCTAGTTGAAAGAGTAGCAGTCATATTTATCAGTGAGGATAGTGTTCCTGTGGAGAGGTTCATCTTCAAGCTCACCATGAACCCGTCTTGCGTTGGTTTAGTAGAAGAGGGTCAATTAGAATTCGCGCTTAGGTCCTTCTTAATCAAGCTTTCCGTCTCCAAATCACTTGTCAAGCCTCTGCCCAAAAGTAGTTACATATTTTTCTTTTCTTGTAGCAATTTTTTTCTATGTTTCAAAGCTTTTTGATCAGTCCCAGTCTAAACAGATTGTAGATGGGAGGTAACGGTATTTCTGAGGTCGCTTCCTCAAGTGTGTTCAAGCAAAGAAGGAGAGCTTTGGATTCCAACAGACACTAAACAGTGGGAGAAGCCACCCGTTATAACGCCGGTCAAGTCTTTGAACAGCGAACCACTCTGTTTACAGCTTTACTTGGAACACCCAAGACTTTCTCAAGCTTAATGATGTCTCACCGTAGGGCCTAGAGAGGAACCTGACGTGTTTAAATTTCGTCCCAAAAAAGAAAAAGAAAAAAACAAATATAGCATAAAGTTATAAAACAAAGCACACGTTGATTTCGTTGGTACTAGCAGCTGTGTAGTCATTGTCTACTTTCACTACTTGTAAAACTAAAACTAGCACATAGATTTATCAAAGTACGTACCATTTTATAACACCCACATTATAAAAACCTTACAAATATGTTTTATAAAATTTACTAGTATAAAAGAAGGGCTAGCCTACTTCTGACATGTCACGTTGCCGAAAAACGACAGCCCTCTTGGTCTTGGTTACTGGGACATTTTGAGAACAGTAACGTTATAAAACCAAGCGCACATTGATTTCGTCGCTACTAGTAGCTTTGTAGTCATTGTCTACTTTCATTTCTTGTAAAACCATTTTATAATACGTACAAGTATGTTTTATAAATTTTAATACTTTAAAATAAGGGGGTGCTTCTGACAGATCACGCTGCCGAAAAACGACAGCCCTCTTGGTCTTGGTTACTGGGACATTTTGAGGACTAGTGCAAGCAACAGACCATCAAATAGAAGAGAGACGTTTGAACGTAAACAAGCACACTTACCTGGGAGAAATTGGGGATCGGTAAAGAATTTGAACCAGACCAAGTGGTAATAGGTTCCCTATCAAGACCTGCAAGCTCAGCGTAAGTTTAATCTGTTTAATGATAGGTTCCCTTTCCCTTTCTTTATCTTTCGGTTGATTTATGCTAAATTCTCCTTGATTTTACTTAAGGCTGTTGCTTTCTTAGTTATATAGCCCAAAAATACACTAATCATCCCTTTAAACTAATAAATGAGAGACACGATTTTTGAGGAATGGGGTCAAAAGTTAATTAGTTATTGGGGTCAGCTCCTGTAAACTGTGTGTATATATATATCATTCACTTCAGTTAAAAGGGGGTGCTATCCAAGTTTTCATCGAAGAAAGATATCTACGTACGTACCATATGGAGTATTTTATAGTACGATGGTGTGATTAGATCATATAATATATAAAATGCATACGTGATCTTTCTTTTAATTATAGAAATATCGTCTAGCAAATTTCATTAATCCATTAATACAATATTTACATAAAAAAGAAAGTATTAATGGATTAATGAATAGTTAATTAAGATATTGTCTAATTCTCTTGGTAATATATATTTAGTTATAACTTTTGAAAAGTCGTTTTCTCATGTGAATATATAAATGACATATTGTTTAAAAGTGGAAGATGTGGAAGTTAAAGATAGGAAAAGGAAATGAAGAAGATGATGATCAGTATTTGACGAGCACTAACAACTTTACCGGTCGGCAAATATGGGAGTTTGATCCAAATGGCGGCACATTGGAGGAACGTGTCGCTGTCGATGAGATGCGTCGGAGTTTCTACGATAATCGCTATCGCTTTAGAACTTCCGGCGATCTTTTATGGCGCACGCAAGTATATAAATATATGTTTTCCGTATAACTTTAAGATGGAAATTATTTGTACTACTACGTACGTATTATTTAACACAAACATGTACGTATTAGTTTCTCAAGGAAAAGAAGTTCGATCAAGTAATAGCACCGGTGAAGGTCGAAGATGCTGAGAAAATCACCAAAGAAGTAGCTACCAATGCATTACGAAGATCCGTTCACTATTTCTCGGCGTTGCAGAGCAGCCACGGCCATTGGCCTGCTGAAATCGCCGGTCCACTCTTCTACACTCCTCAGATGGTTAGTTATATATATACATATATTTTATTGACCAAAATATCAGAATGGTGAATGAGATGGAGGGTTTTTTTTTAGTGGGAAGAGTGTTTTTGTAGGTGTTCTCTTTGTATATCACAGGACATCTTGAGGAGATATTCAGTGCAGAGCATCGTAAAGAGATGTTTCGATATATCTATAACTTCCAGGTACAAATTAATTTGAGTAGCTAGACTCTTTTATATATAGACTATACCATTTATTTATTTATTTTGGTTCCTTTTAAAAATTTATTTCGAAACAGATCCCCTTAGCACAATTTTTGAAGCAGCATATTTGGAAATAAATTTTCATATTTTGGTAATTTTTACTAAACTATATAAGTTTTTGCTTTGTCAGAATGAAGATGGTGGATGGGGATTTCACATAGAGGGGAAGAGTGTTATGTTTTGCACCGCACTGAATTACATATGTTTGCGTATTCTTGGAGAAGGTCCCGATGGAGGGCCAGGAGAGGCTTGCAAGCATGCTCGGAAATGGATTCTTGATCGTGGTGGTTTGACATACATTCCTTCTTGGGGGAAAGCATGGCTTTCGGTAAGATATTATTTCTTCATTATATAATGTTCGAGACAAGGGTAAAATATTGTGTTAATTAATTCAATGCGTGCATGCGTGTGAAAAAGATACTCGGAATATATGATTGGAGTGGAACCAACCCGATGCCTCCAGAAGTCTGGCTGCTACCTTCTTTTCTTCCAATACATCTTGGTTTGTCTGTTTTTTTTTCTCCATTACTTATTATATACTTTGAAAGCTGTGATAGTGATATGACAATTTGAAGTAAGAAAACATTAATAATATAGGGAAAACTTCAAGCCTTTGCCGGCTGGTTTACTTGCTCATGTCTTACTTTTATGGGAAGAGATTTGTTGGGCCAATCACACCTCTTATTCTCAAACTCCGGCAAGAACTCTACTTAGAACCTTATGAAGACACCAATTGGAATACAACACGGCATCTATGCGCAAAGGTTAGTTCAATAAAATCTTTAATTTGTTGGTATACCAATTAATATATTTGCATGCAACATATATATATATATTCTTGTGTTGTTTCCTTGTAGGAAGACATGTATTATCCGCATTCTTCTATTCAAGATTTGCTATGGGACAGTCTTCATATTGTCATGGAGCCTTTCCTTACACGTTGGCCACTGAACAAGCTTGTTAGAGAAAAGGCTCTTCGGGTAGTGATTGAATACATTCATTACGAAGATGAAAATAGCCGTTATATCAACTTTGGATGTGTTGGGAAGGTGAAAACACTGATTGATATAATAACATATATGACTTATAATTATTAAGATTTGACGTGTACGTACATTTGAATCATATACATGTTTAAATTGTTAGGCAATGAGCTTACTTGCTTGTTGGAATGAAAATCCAAACGGGGAACATTTCAAAAAACATCTCGCTAGAATTCCGGATTACCTGTGGATTGCTGAAGATGGGATGAAATTGCAGGTATTAATTAATTAATGTGACGTCGTGTTTATATTCTATGGGAATATATAAACGTATTATAATAATACTATATCCCAATTTTTTATGTAGAGTTTTGGAAGTCAACTATGGGACACAACACTTGGGATTCAAGCTTTAATTGCTACTAATCTCTCAAACGAAATCGGCCATGTACTAAGAAAAGGACATGATTTCATTAAGAAATCTCAGGTACTTAAATTTACTCTTTGCAAATCTGCATTATATAGATTTTTTTTATTTTCCTAAATCAAAACAACTTTAAAGATTAGGGAAAACCCTAGTGGAGATTTCAAGAAGATGCACCGCCACATTTCCAAAGGAGGATGGGCTTTTTCTGATTCAGATCATGGATGGCAAGTTTCAGATTGTTCAGCCGAAGCATTAAAAGTAATCGAAAACAAAACAAAACAACTGCTGTTTCTTCTAAAGAAATTAGTTTACACGTATACATTTATCTTCTTGTTTTCTTAGTGTTGTCTACTGCTCTCCATGATGCACCTGACGTTGTTGGCCCAAAAATGGATCCTGAGCAAATATACGATGCTGTCAACTTCATACTCTCTTATCAGGTGAAGACGACAAAAACAAATTACATATAAGATCCAAAAAATTTGTGTTGAGTTTTGACCCTTTTATTTCTTGTAGGGTGAAAATGGAGGTATGAGTGCATGGGAGCCAGTCCGTGGATATGGATGGTTAGAAGTAAGTAGTCAATGTTTTACATTACTAGAAGTAATTTGAGAGTTAAATCTAGCTATAAACTCACCTAAAGTACTTTGTATTTCCAGTTGTTCAACCCTACAGAGAATCTGGCTGATATTGTAACCGAGCATGAGTACGTGGAATGTACATCATCGGTCATCCAAGCATTGGTCATGTTCAAGAAACTATACCCAGATCACAGGACCAAAGAGATTGATAGGACCATTGAGAAAGGTGTGGAATTCATAGAAAGAAAACAAGAGTCAGATGGTTCATGGTAACGGTCCCTAAGAGTTTATACATTGAAGTTTGAGGAACCCCATAATTTATAGTAGGTAACAAAAAATGTTTCGTTTCGATTGACAGGTATGGAAGTTGGGGAGTTTGCTACACATATGCAACATGGCTGGCTCTTGAAGGTTTAACAGTAGCTGGTAAAACATATGACAAGTGTTTAGCTATCCGTGATGCTGTTCGTTTCCTTCTCATGAAACAAAACAACAATGGAGGTTGGGGAGAAAGCTATATGTCTTGCTCTGAAAAGGTATCCATGTTTCTTTCTCTATCTATCAAGTCAACTCTTAAGTCCCTAATCTATAAAAACCTTAAATCATCTTCGATTTGCAGAGATACATAGCATTACAAGGAGGAGGATCAAATGTGGTGCAGACCGCATGGGCAATGATGGCCCTGATTCGAACAGGACAGGCTGAGAGAGACCCGGTGCCTCTTCACCGTGCTGCCAAACTATCCTCAACAGGTACTCTATTTCGACTACATTTGGGTCCAATGAAATGTTGTATGGGTATAGATTATTTAAGCATTTATGTTGTTGCAGGGAGTGACAGGAGTGTTCAAGAAGAACTGTTTTCTAAACTACGTTTTATACAGGAACATCTTCCCCATGTGGGCACTTGCAGAGTACCGGAAAGCGATTACCTTTCAACCTCCTTGAGATTCTTCATAATCCTTTCATAAATCTTGGATACTCTTTTTTCCTTTTAAAGACTATTTTCTGCACTCTCTGTTTCCTAATAAGATGAGACTCTGTTTTTCCTTAATAAGATGAGTTACGTTTAGAGGCGCTAATTCTTACTTTCCAGTAATAGACCATCTTTTCCGCATCACCAGAGTTTCAGATGCACATTGCATTTTTTACCCTTTATTATTTGTTCAGTAGGCGGTTGAGAAAGACATGCTTAAGAAAACTGGCTTAACGTAAAATTCTCTAGTATTTCTGTTTCCATTCTTCGAGAAGCCTGAATTGCAATTTACTTAGATTCATTTGAAACAACAACAAAAGCAGAACATTGCATCTAATAGGAGATGCACAAAAACATCCAACACTAGGAAAACTACAAAAGTCACAACTCTCATTCGGGGGTCATTGGTAAACATGTATCTGGTATAAGGGGCCGAGACACAGAAAGGGAAGAAAGACATGGTTTTTTGTTTTTAAATAACAGTTTTATAACCTCAAGTTTTGCGAGGTGGAGGTGAACTGCTGCTGCTGCTGTTACTGCTGCTTCTTTTTCCTCTCGCTGGCCTAAAAACAATAGCCAAAAACAACAACCCCATTTCTTTATTAGACTTCCATGCAACAACATTTCTATTTGTTTCATCACAATCTCATTAACTATCAGATCCATGATAATCAAAACTGTTATGTGCTGCACCCTACTTGCAATTCATTACACTTGCGCGACCATATATTATGTATTCTTCAGATGCTCAAAATGAGTGTATATTGCACATGTTTATGGTATGCCTTTTCTCATGAATTGGGAGAAACTTAACCTTTACTACACCTAACTTAACAGTGGAGCTTTTTAAACTACTGCATGCTACAGATTGAGGTGTTTCCAATTTAAGAGGAGGGCTAGAATCAAGACAAAGAAAGTGTTTACCTCTTAGGACTGCGGCTCTTTGAAATCTTCCTAGGAATCTGTAAGTTTTAATAATGCACACAGGATTCCAAGTCAAAACACATAACTCAATAAGGCATAAACCTTTTTAATAGCTACAAAGGGATCTGCAACAAGCCCTTACCCTTCTCGGACTTGGTGAACTAGAGTAAGAAGATGACCTCCCTCGTCTTCCAGCTGGACCTCGTCCCCTGCATATATAAAACACACAATTACACCAAAAAACAATTTCCACAATAGATCTATATAACTCAGTCATATTTGGTATTGATGTCTCTAGGAACTCGTCTGTCACAAGACCTAAGGATCAAACAAAGTAAGATCTTGGGGTACTATGCTTTATGAATTATGCAAGACTTTAAAGATGCTATCAATCTTATATCATTATATGTACTATAAAGATGCTATCAACCTTAAAGATGCTATCAATCTTATATCATTATATGTACGCTATGCATCTGCAACAAAATAACAACCAGGAGATATCAAAAATAACCATAGCATTTTTTTAATGAATTAAATCATACCTGCGGGGTGAGATAGACCTGGAACGAGAGCGAACAGGTCTACGTATTGGGGATCGGCTACGCCTGCGGATTGGGGATCTTCTGGGAGGACTGCGTACTCTCCTTAGAGGTGACCTGAAACATGCCCAATACAAAGCATATATAAACTGACACATATTTTGCAGATCCAACTTACTGAATACTTAGTCTACAAAGCTGTAATTCCTATCCTCCAATTACTAGAGGCGTAACTCAGGTACCAGTACCACTTGGACTTACCTTCGCCTTAGAGGAGGAGGAGACCGTCTTCGAACAGGACTGCCACGGATTCTTCTGGGGGAGCCCCTGTTTACAGATAGAAGGTGAACTACTGATTCTGAAAACACCACACGAAACAGATGGTGCAATATCTAACCTTGGAGGAGATCTAAATCGTCTTGGAGGGGGAGAAGTTGGAGAACGGCCTCTAGATGGCGATGCTGGCCTGCGCCTAGGTGGTGTATCACCTCGACGACGGATAGGAGAGCCCAGCCTCCGACGAGGGGGAGAGTCAGGTAATCTCCTAGGTGATGCGCCTCTCCTAGGCAGAGGAGAACGCCTTCTTGGAGAACCTACTGTTTTCCGTTGTGGAGAAGCTAAGAAAATATTGATGATAATTATTGACACAACATAAATCATAGACTACAACAATTACAAATAACCGAAATATAAAACATAGACGTACCCTCTCTTGGGCGCCTAGGCCCATCTTTCTCAATGTCAGCACCAGCATTATCAGATTTTGGAGCATCTCTTTTTGGTGCACTTGAGACAGGTTTAGGGGGTTCAGATACTTTCTGACGAGGCGGTAATGTGAAACTTGCTTTAACAACATTTCCATCAACTTGGCCCTGCGTTAAGTAAACAAAGAAAAGCATGCATAAATCTTCTCGGCCAATTAATTGAGTGAAAACATTGTGCATTTCATATTGAAAAGAGACATACACCATCCATGAACAACTGCGCTTTCTCAGCATCAGCTCTTGCTTTGAACTCAACATAAGCCGATCCTCTCGGAAGATTAACCTGTGTATATTCAAAGGATGAGAAATTTTTTTAACAAGTGATGCCAATAAGAAACAGACAGCAATGAAGTAGGCAACTTACAGCTCGATCTATCACAAGGTCAACGTTTACAACTTCACCAAAGTTGCCTAAAACACAAAAATAAGCCTAGTCAACACAACGAAAATTAAATAACCATAATGCTAGTGATGATCCATGAGCTTAATGACATAAATACTACTGATCACAGTCGAGGCCTAGAGTACTGCTGTACTCAATTATCATGTAATAAAGTCAGAACAAGCAGAAGAAATATGTAAGACCAATCAAAATACCAAATATTTCTTTCAGATGGCCTTCATTCACATTCCTGCTAAGATGATTAATATAGAGAACAAGAGATTCTTCAATAGGTGTAGCTTTCCTGAAAGCATAATTCGATAGTAAGGTCAGAAAACGTGAGTATCTGACGAAAGCATAAACAATGAGACTTTCAAGGAGAGATACCAACGCAAGAAAAACAAACAAATACTGAATACATATAATTTAAATTGGTAACAACATTCTCTAATGTATTGCAATTTTCCAACTAGCACACAATATTCAGCTCACACCCACACACATATATATCGACATTCTAAATTAGATTATATGTAAGAGCCAGGAGTTTCGAGGTTACTTAGACGGTGAGGAGGCTCCTTTGGATTGTGGAGGAGGAGGAGAGCGACCTCGCCTAGCAGGTCCAGAAGGACTGCAGAAGATTATCAGAACATCAAGTCACGATAATATATTACCCAGAAAAATATGTTAAATGCAACATTCTCCATTCTTACAGTTCTAAATTATAGCTAAAGAAATCAGTTACAAAAAATTTCCCACGACGAACCAAGAATGCCAAATTATCAAATCCAATTCGACACTACGCGCAGGAGCAAGGCGAATTAGGAATAATTGAAAGAAACCCTAACCTTTTTCCACGTGGTGGAGGACTGCGACTCCCAGAACTGACACTCCGCGAAGGAGATGAAGATGAAGAGACCGATCTAGAACGGGACCGGGAGCGTGAAAGAGACCTCGAGCCCGAGCGGGAACGAGATCTGGAACTGGACCGAGATGAGGACCCAGACGCGGAAGGGGAACGACGGCCACGACTTGGTTTCGCCATCGGCGATATTGAGAATAGTGCGACGGAGAAGCGAAACCCTGCTTCAAAACCCTAGCTGATAAAAAGATTAGAGGAGCGACTGTGATTTTTTTATTTATTTGGCCCTTTCTTCGCGGACTGTGGATTTACAACCGAAAAAATAAGCCGTGAGATGACACGTGGCATATTTTTATTTGCAGTGATGGTGAGCTAATGGATTTTATATGTTTTTGAGCAAAATTTGAAGTATAAAACCAGACGTTACAAAATAAAACAAGTGTTAAAAAAAAATCACTGCCATAAAACAACAAAATTAGCTATAGGCCATGAAAGTTTAGTAATTTATAAACGAAAAAAAGCCTGGCAAATTCAAGTTGATTTTTTGTTTGGGGTTAGATTTGCATGTCATTTTAACAAAAGTTCTGATAATCTACAAGTAAAATAAAAAACAAAAAAAAACTAGTAACTCTTGATAAAACTCAACTACCAATTTGAATATGTTCTAATCGATTTAACAATGTTCTCATTTAATTAAAGTTAATTAGATACCACTTTGTATTTGTAGTTCCTATTAAAAAAAGATTATGGTCGGTTATGTGCAATGTTAAAAAGTGCATAATTAAGAGTTTAAATATAAACATTAATAAATTAAATAAAGGAAAGATGATGAAAATCCTTTTCAACTTCATCCTTTTCAACATATATATAAAGAGCTGGCAACCGCCCAAGCCCACACCACCTCTTCATTTTTCTTAAAAGAAAATTTCAAAAAAATCTTTTATTTTATTTAGTGAGAAAACAAATATCATTGCCTCAAATCACAAAAACTCTCCAATCTCGCTTAGTCGCTATCTTCTCATCTAGGGCTCTTCTTCTTCGTCTCTGGAGACAAATCTTATTTTGCTTTCCAGTTTAAGAACATGCGTCGTTTCCTTTGATGGATATTCGATCGTGAACCGATTTTCCCAATTATATTGCATTTAGTGATTTAGGATATCGAAATTCGAATTCGTCTGGGGTTTGGTTTTCGCCGAGCAACTCTTGTTTTCTGATCTGACTATTTCTGATTTTCAATCGATTCCGAGTTTTCGAAGAAAGCTAAGTTGGGATTATAAGACTAATTGGGGTTCTTTGGGGATTATCTTTATTGAATTTAAGTAAAGTTAGAGATTACGAACGGTGTTGGCAGTGGGAGTAGTGTTAACTGTTAAACAAGCTTCCGCATCCATGGATCTCAAGCAGATTGGAGATAATTCTACAGGTTTGATTATATTTTCTTGAGTTAGTTCTTTTGTTTTTGTTTTTGATGTCAATTTAGTTTGTGGTCTTGAGCTTCAATGGGTTAGAAGTAGATTTCATTGCTCCTTTGTGACAGTACTCTCCTCGTGAATTTGGAAAATACGATATGTTAATCCTAGCGAATTCAGCACTGGTGTTACGTATTTGGAATGCTATAGGAAATAAGATTTTATCTCATTCATTGCATACTCTATGGAACTCTCTTTGACAGTGACAGCCTTAGTGGGGTCAAGTATCACTTTTTAGAGTTATGCATTCAAGTTTTGTTGTAGGTGGTTCTCTTTATTATATTTCTTGCCCCCAATTTTGTCTCTGGTAATTGATCATTTCCTTGGTGCAGGTAATTCTCTCTTTGATGCATCTCAGTATGCCTTTTTTGGGAACGATGTTGTTGAGGAGGTTGAGCTGGGTGGGTTGGAAGATGAAGAAGAGGAATTACCGGTGGCTGGAATTGAAGAAGATTTTGCCTTTGATAAGGAAGAGGTTAGTCCCAACCCCATCTCTATCTCTTCAGTGTCTCGTAGTTGAGAGCTCAGGGAGCTCTGTGGTGTTATTATATGTTGGATCCATCTGCTTGTGTGTCTTTAGATTCTCCCCAATTTATGCAGGCTGAGGTTTCTAGAACTCTGCCCGATGCTGATGATCTTGCTAGTACATTCTCAAAGGTCAGCTAATTTTAATACGCCTGGTTATTGTTCCTACTCTCATGTCGTGGATTTTCTTTCCTTTTACTCGATCCGACTGGTTAAATCATAAATGTATGCTTCAAATTGGAGAAGGTTTCATTGAAGCTTATAATCTAAAATATGTTGTTTTCCCTATTACAGTTGAATAGAGATCCTGATGGATATAGGAGCACCGTACCGTCAGCTGATAATGGATCAAGACAGAGTGAGTTCTTATGTGCACTGAATTCCATCTCTCTTATTCAAGAATGGAAAGTTTGCTTACCGTATATTGCCTGTAGACCTTGTGTTAGGGTTTCTCTTTAGTTTCTATATGGTGAATTTAGAAGGTTTATATTTTACCAAATTAGAGTATGTGTATGATCTATTTAGTTGTGTATTGCCTAAAGATTTATTGTACGATAAGTTCTTAGCTTTGTGGTTGTTTGGGCATCATTCACACTTTTGTTTCTTGTAATCAGGCTCTAGTATTTACAGTTCACTGAATTGGTATTTACCCCTTTATCATTATTCTTTATTCCCAGATTATGTTGGTGATGGGTGGAACCACGGGGAGGAGTTGCCAAATTGGTATGGCCAACATAGACTAGATTCTGAGGCCATCCAAGATGACAAAAGATTGCCAACACAGCCTTTTTCTACTCCTAATCTTATTGAGCAAAGAAACCTGCACAGAGCAACATCATATCCTGAACCACAGCATCAGCAGCGCCCATATCAACATCATGAACATTTTTCCAGCGAACCAATTCTTGTGCCAGATCAGCATTTAGGACAACCAAATACACATTATCATTCTGGTGGGCCTCATATCGGATCGCCAAATCTCTCCCCATTTTCAAGTTCTCATCCTCAGTTGGTTGGTATGCATCATGGGTCACCGCAACTCACTGGAAACATGCCTCAGTTTCGACCTTCTCTTCCTGTGAACAATCGCCCACCAGCACAATGGATGAATCGCCAAAATATGTTTCCTGGGGATAGTTCTGGTTTCATGAACAACACCTTGCCACAACAGCAGTTATCTCATCAAAATGGTTTGATGCCTCAACAGCAGAGAATGCCTCAGATGCAGGTTCCCCAGAACAGGTTACTACATCCGATGCAGCCTCATGGGAATTTGCCAGGACTTCAGCCTCAGTTATTTAATTCCCACCTTTCTCGATCAGCGTCCTCAGGCAGTTATGATGCAATGCTTGGGTTTGGTGATCAGAGGGAAGCAAGACCAGGCTCGGGTCAGGGGAATAGACAAAACATGCCCTTTCAGCAACATGGTTTTGATGGTGGGCTTCAGAGGAGAAATAATGCATGGCCTCCTTTCCGGTCAAAATATATGACAGCTCATGAAATAGATAACATCCTAAGAATGCAGCTTGCAGCTACGCATAGCAATGATCCTTATGTAGATGATTATTACCACCAGGCCCGTCTTGCTAAGAACTCCGCCGGTGCAAAACTGAAGCATCATTTCTGTCCAAATCATTTGAGAGACCTTCCATCTCGTGCACGCTCTAACAACGAGCCCCATGCATTTCTTCAGGTTGATGCTCTTGGTAGAGTTCCTTTCTCTTCGATCCGCAGGCCTCGGCCTCTGCTTGAAATGGATCCTCCAAATTCAACTAAATCTGGTGATCTGGAGCATAAAGATACAGACAAGCCCCTTGACCAAGAACCAATGCTTGCAGCTAGGGTGATTATTGAGGAAGGTCTCTACCTCTTCCTTGAGGTAGATGATATTGACCGGTTTGTAGAGTTCAATCAACTTCAAGATGGTGGAAACCAGTTAAGGCAAAAGCGACAAGCTCTGCTGGATGGGTTTGCAGTGTCACTGCAGCTTGTTGACCCACTCGGTAAGAATGGGCAAAACAGTGGGCTTGCATCTCAGGATCTTGTCTTTCTAAGGATTATCTCCCTTCGAAAGGGTCGGAAGCTACTTACAAGGTACCTCCAGCTTATTTTCCCGGGCAGCGATCTGATGCGAATAGTTTGCATGGCCATTTTCAGACACTTAAGGTCTTTGTTCGGAGTGCGATCATCAGATGCCGAAACCACCAAAACCACAATCAAACTTGCAAAAGTTGTCTCTTTATGCATTCACACGATGGATCTTGGACCCGTAAGCGCATGTCTAGCAGCAGTTTCTTGTTCTTCTGAGCAGCCACCGCTTCGTCCTTTGGGTAGTCCTGTTGGAGACGAAGCTACCATTATACTCAAATCTGCACTAGATAGAGCTACTGAGCTTCTCCGTGCTAGTAATTACAACAACGCAGGGATGAATCTGTGGCGTGCTTCCTTTGATGAGTTCTTCAACTTACTGATGAAACACTGCATAAGCAAGTACGACAGTATAATGCAGAACCTGAATTCGCAATTGCCACCACACTTTTCCACAGAGATGTCTGAATCTGCTGCACAAGCCATTGTCAGGGATATGCCCATTGAGCTTCTACGCGCTAGTTTCCCGCACATCAGTGATGAGCAAAAGCGAATACTTCTGGAATTCTTGAAGCTTGGTAGCCAGAAAACCGAATCAGTCATAGCTTGATGATAGTCTATAAAAACTACAAGTCCCACATGGAGCAGAAGTTAGCTACTGAGGGAAAGTATCGAACTGAACTGGATAGCTCTCTTTTGAGGGTTCTTCTTCCTTTGATTCTCATTTTGTTTCTTTGTTTTTTTGACGACATGGATGATGATGTTAAGTGTTAAAGAAGCAGGAGAAGTTGGGGTGTACAGAGGTGGTCTAAAAGCTTGTTTTACCTATATAAAATAGACAATGAAGATGTCATTTACTACTCTGTGTGCGTTCAATCTCACAACCGTTTCACTGTTTTTCTCAGAACCAAAATCTTTTTCACCTGTGTTTTGGTAGTTCATTTTTCCCCCCTCAATTTTTTGGTTCATCTTGTTTTGTTTGGTCTTTTAATGGGTTCCTATACGCAATGTGGGGTGTAATAAATATTTGTTCCTATACGGAATTTGGTGAGTAAGAAATATTTGGCTATGAGTTCTCTTGTTGTCTTTGTGTTGACCACATAATTAGTTTGATATTGTAAATTGTTTTTGCTTTGTTACAAACTTAAGAACCATCTCGCAACCATTCCCTTAAACAATCAAGGCTGTAATCTGAAAGCGTGGAAGCAAAGAATCTTAAAGACTGAATCTGTTCATGGAAGGGCATAAACCTAATGTGGTCCAAAGCTAGTGTACTACCACCACATCAAAGCCATTAAAGTTAAAAAAAAGATGAACAAAATTTCTAAAACCAAACGAAAAGGCTCATATTATGTTAAATGTTGGAGTACAATGTCTAAGACAAATCTTAAAGCCAGAAACATTAGAAAAGAGAATCACACCTAAAAGCAAAGATTGCTTCCTACAACACAAAGTCTAAGCTAATTCTAATTTATTGTCCAGAATGTTGAGTGTTCCTGATCCTGCTTGAACGCCTCACAGGTGTTACCATCTCTTCTTCTTTGTTACAACCACTTCTCTTTTGTATCTTCTCATACGTTGTGAAACTACCATATGAAACAGAGCCAATGGAGTATTCTGATGCCGATGAAGCCATGGATTCGCCGCTATCATTGCTCTTCTTGCCTCCTCCTCCGCTTTGGTTTTCTTTAAGGTCATCTTTGTTGCTGCAGCTGTGGAGTGATCTGCTCTTATGGAAACTGATGCTCATCTCAGAAGGTAATGGTGATACCTCTCTTTTCTTGTCGTCTTCAACTCCTTTTTCTTCCTGGAAATTCAGTGAAGAGAGCCTTTCTTTGATCAGATTCTCAACTGGCACATACTCTTTAGTATCAGAGATAGTTGTTGGTTCAGCATCTTCATGTTGCAGCATCACAGGTTTTGTCTTCTTCTTAGCTAATAAGAAACTAGCTGCTGCTGCTGCAAGCACAACCATCAATGTCGAAAACAGGACTACCACTTTCTTTTGGTTACTGAACAAAACCTCCTCTGAACCTGCATCATTAACAACTTCACCAAACCCACTCTCTTCTTCTAAATCATTACCATCATCTGTAGCTTCTTCTGAAACACTGAGGCTGTTCCCAGCAATTTCCCCAATACCTTCTTCTTCTGGTACAGTTTCAGCATTGCCTACTTCAGTTTCATCTTGCTGGTGACCACTGGTAGCAGCAGCAGACTCCACATCATCATGCTGGTGTGCCTCAGATTCCGCTTCTTCCATATTGGTCTCCTCATTTTGGGCCAATCTAGTTTCAGATTCATGACCTTCCATTTCTTCATATTCTCTCTGACCTTCAACACCATCAGCTTCTTGACCGCAGTTTTCTTCTAAATATCTTTCACCTCCATTCACCTCTGCATCTGTGGCCATCTCGATCTCAGTCTGCTTCTCATATTCATAAACCATTTCTGAGTTCTCCTCTTTTCCTTCACTCTCTTGCTCCACTTCGTCACCATCCTCTTCAAGACTGATTTCACCACTGTTCTCCTGATGACCAACATTCTCTTCTTCTAAGCTCCAGTCTTGGCTCTCCACTAACAGCCCAGCAACACTGATTTCACCACTAGTTCTCTGGAAAACAGTATCAGACAATCTTGTATCATCCCAAATATCAGTCAAATTATGAAATTGAAAAGGACCAAATTCCTCTTCCTCTCGTAGACTTGAGATCAGCTTATCCATGTACACAAGTGATGCTTCTGCCCACATCACCAGCTTTACACTCAACTCCTCATAGCTCTCTCTTGCAGACTGTATCATTTCTGGTGAAATGTGAAACTGATAGAAAGGTGAATCTTTAATGATGTCTGGTTGAGTAAATGCCACCGAAGAAACAACCAACAGATAAACCACACCAAGAGCTAAAATCAAACCAAACAACTTCGATGTCTTGAAACGAGACTGTTTTGAAACCTGATGAGTTTCTTCTTCAGTGCTTTCACCAATCACTTCTTCATCTTCATCATCATCACTCTCTACTGCTACCAAACGCTCTTCACCATCCTCAACTTGAAAACTTTCCTCTGCCTTTTCCTCTTCTACTGCTACTACACTTTCCTGAGAAGCAACTTCCTCCTCCTCTTGTAGGCTTTCCTCAGCAGACAAATCAGTGTCTGAAGAAGAGATTTCAGATGTAAAAAGCTCCTCAAGCTTCCTGCTCTCATCAAAACGATGATCAATTCTTGGATTGGGCTTATAATGAAGAAACTGAGGCCTCGGTGAGAGATAATTCTTCTTTGGATCATAAGGTGCCACCAATGGATCCACTTCATGAGACTCAAATACAGGGAATGTGTATGGAACAGAAGGAGGAAGAGGGCTCATCTTGAAGCTTGAATCATCATTGCTCTTATCCTCAAGTTTCTCATCAAAATCAGTGACGGTAATGTCATGTGATTCCTCTTCATCAAGCTGCTTCTTTTCATCGATACATATCTTCTCATTCTCTTTATCTTCTCCAATGACGCTTATTACATCAGAAAACGAGACAGATGATCGAACCTGAACCTGAACCTGAGGATGAGGTACTTTTTCGAATGACCGAGACACTTCGTTTTTGTCAGATAAGATCTTCTTCCTTGGAGATGGATTGATCTTGGAGACAGCTGAAATTGTCGGTGACATGAAGTTCTTGGAACCCTTTGAAACTTTGACGACATTTGAGATTTGATGATCCTTGTCGTTCTGATTCTCTTTATCTCCAAACTCTACACGGTTGCTTTCTCTTCCAATTGAGTTTCTCCGGGACGAATCTGCCGGAAACGGGCTGCCTCGGAAACTCCGCCGCATCTGATCTCCGGTCTCGGTGTTTCTGGGTTTCGGATTTGGCCTGGAAGGGATTGAAGGAGACGAGGACGAGTACAGAGACGAAGCCATGACTGAAATCACTCGGATCCTTGGGAAATCAGAATGAATTCTAGTAAACAAATCTCAGATCTTTTTTTGACTCGTTAAAGGAAAGAAGATATCAAGATTCTGAAAGATTATGAATGCTTAAGATCCTAAAGTTTTGAATTTTTAAAAGAGAGAGAGATCGTAACGGCTAGTTTCCAATTTTCGTATTTATTTATAGTTTTATACCCACCATTGTTAAAAGAAGGGTAATAAATAAATAAAAACCCTAATAATTGTTTAGTTACTTCGAAGTGATTTTGGTCTACGCAGGGGTGCTTTTGTCTTTACCTCTCCGGTCTTTTATATTTGTCCATTGCATCCCATAGTCTTTCAAAGATCTCTATTTAATTCCTATAAACTTAAAATATATCTAAAAGCCCCATGGTTCTTAACAGTTTAGTAGATTTTCTAGATCTAATAACATAAGAACTCCTTATATTTACCATCATATAGCACTATCCATATGCCTTGTCTAACTTGTAAAAGTTTTACACATAGATTTTTATGATCAGTGTACTAACATTTAGATGAAATTGGTGTTTCTTTAAACATTGGGGGTAAGTTAAAAGAATTATTCCATTTGTATTTGATGAAACGACCGTCGTGGCAGTTTTTAATCTTTCCGGCAATGGAACATATGATATAAAATTGGACAGTCACGATGATGACACATCCGAATCTTAGAAATTTTTATCAAATGAAACTAGCCGTTATGGCCGCTTAAAAAGGAAAGAACCGTTAGCAGCAACCCACTACACAAAACAAGAAAATCCGAAAAGTAGACATTGGGCCCGTCCACTGATAAGTAAAATAACCATCATGTATTCATGTTGAATGCTTTATAACTTAAAGGGCCTTAAAAGGAACAACTTAGTAATTGGACTTAATTTATTTAACAATCCAACTAATTCTGCCACGTTGTTAAAGAAAAGCCCACTAAATCATTCCAAACCACTAGTAACAGTTTTTGATAAATTTGTGATTTAATTTCACTAATTATACAAATGATTCTTTTTAGATTAAAGTATTACACTATGTTTAGAGATTTGGTGGATTAAACACAAATTATATCTTTATTTTTATTTTATTTTTGTCGTCATTTATCTTTATTTATTTTGAACACGAATTTTGCTATTTTGTCTAAGATTGATGTACATGGAATTGGTGATCTGTAATTTTGCTTTTACATATGTGCTCTTTGTTTTTTTGGTGATTTAAAATAGTTCAGTATTCATTGACCACGGTCTAAACGATTAGTTTAGTTTCTAAAAGGTATTCTTCTCCTAATGGTTACAAAACTCAATTTTAAAATAATAAATTCAGAAACTCTTATTGGCCGTCTGCAATAATCAAAACCTATGATTACAAAATTTAACCCACAAAACCAATGTATTTAAGAGCTTCAATTAAAAAAAATTGAAATTGTAACCTCATGATTTATGAACAAAATACTAATGATCCAGCAAATCAGTTTTTGAACAGCTCAAATTAACGAATTAAAACAAAACAAATATATAAAAGGGAGAGCGAGATTCAGATGGTAGTGCATGATGTAGTATTGATCAACATAAGTTGTTCAGAGTTGGATTGTTCTATGGTAAACATCATCATCATTATCATCGCTCTCTCCTATTATTATTAAAAAAAAAAAAACAAGAGAATACAAATAAAAAGACGTCGAATCAAAGAAAAATAACCATAATCAAATCGATCAACGAAAAACTTTTATCTCAAATTTTCTCAAAGTAAAGGAAAAGAGCTTTCGAAAGAATAAATCTATTGAAAATTATAGAACAGATGCATCTTCTAATAAACTTGCTGCGTCTGCCAATGGAAGAGTGAGAGTTAAATAGTGAAGAGAACTCTAGGGTTTTGAGTTTCTAGTTCGTTGTTGGGCTATTGGGCTGTATTATTAGCCCAATAGTAATAAGAGTTTATTGGTATGTTCAGGCTGGTAAAGTGAAAAGCTGTGACGTGTAAAAAGGTGGTAAAAGAGTTTGACTAAAAATAACACAATTTCCTTAATTCAGAAAAATGACAAAACAAAATTTTCCACTGTTTGATTTGGAGAAATAATTGATTACAAAAGATTTGTTTCTTAACAAGTGTCACTCTATCATCATCCGGCACTCTCTATATAAGTGTTATCTTCAATCTCTGGATTTTTATTCGTCGCTGCATTGCATCTCAGAGTCTCAGAGTATTGTCTTTCCCATGGCTGCCATTCGTGAGGCTCATTTTGTGAAGTTTTTCATCTCAGAGAAGTCATCCATATCATTTGTGAGAATATTCCTCTCTTTTTCTTCTTTTGATTTTATTACTCAGCATGTAAACGTATTATGTGTGTTGTGTTCTGATTATGGTTTTTAGGCTTAACTGCTTTAGTTCAAGTCGAACTTAGATCCTTTAAGCATCAAATTAACAAAGATCATTAAGTTTTCATTTGCTTTTTCTGTGTCAGATCCATGGTTAAATCATCTTTAGATCCACCAAATCTCTAAAGCCCTAGATTCGTAAAAATATAGACTTTATAACTGAATCATGCAAGAATCTAATTGATGTTTGATAATATATATAGGAGATTCCTTCGGTATTCAATGAATACTTGCCAAATCCACTGCCAACAGACGTGGAGATCCTGAGCTATAGAGGACGATCATGGACAGTGAGGATGAAGAGAAGAGGGGAGAGGGTGTACCCAAGAAATGGTTGGGAAAGTTTTGTCAATGGAAACAATCTCGACGATGGGAAGCTTATGCACTTCACCTATGACTGCAATAGGACCTTTACGGTTGTCATATTTAGTCATGAGGGCCTTAGCGAGTTCAGTGACTTCCCTCAAGACGTGGTCGATGTTATTGATGACTATGAATTCGGTGAAAAAGAAGATGAAGATGAAGATGAAGAGAGCAACAGTAACTAAAATTTGGTTTTAATAATAATAATAATCTCTTGAATGCTCTTTGTTTTCTGCTTTATCATTTGCTTAAGACATTGCTTAAAAGACTTTGAAATTGTTGTGTTTGTTATCATTCTTTTGATAAACTGTGTTTGGTGAAGCAAAAGGCTTTGAGATTGTGTGTTTGTTATCATTCTTTTGGTTGGTGAAGAAGAGTGTTTTAACAAGAGAATGTGAGAGTAAGTGTTTGATAGCTATGAAGACTCGGAGGAAAAGAGAGGGTTAGGTCACGTGACAGTGACACACTAGACAATAAATAAATGTTGGGCCAAATTGAGTAAGTTAAAAAGTTTGGAGGTATTTTTGTAAATATCTTTTGACGGGTAAACAGGTTTTCTTCTCGTTTATATGCTCTCGGCGTTTGGCGGCGGGAACTACAACACAATCGTTGCTACTCAGTTCATCGGGAAAAAATGAAGTATTCTTGCAACACGAGATCCGAAACCCTAGAATGGATCAACGCCATTATTGATTTCGTTAAACCTTTTTCATTCCTAATTAATGCTCACGTTGTCAATTTCTTTAAGGTATGCCTCAATTTCATATTATAGGAAACAATTTGAAATTCATCTTTCAGAATTTCAGCTAGATTCTGAGTTAATTGATGTGGTTTTCTTAATTTTTAGGATAAGCAATGGGAAGCAGTTGATGAGGAGTGGATGAGTTGCTTAAGGATTGAGAAGCCGGAAAATATTCTTCTTATTCCCTCCGGTGCTGTCCAGGTTAAGTTCTAATCTCATCATCTTCATGATTTACAAGTTTGATTAAAAAAGAGTGTATTTTTAAAGTTGCTTGAAAGAGATAATTGTTGATCCTATTTATGCCTAGATTAGGTGAATAGTTTTGTTTTATCTGATTTTGATTATTAGGATCACTGGCCTGCTTCACTCAAGGAATTTGTTCACACGTTGAGGTCTCTTTCGTTTCCTAGAGAGCAAGCGGATTTAGAGGCGGTATTGTACTCTCTGCTCTAGATTTTGCATTCTATTTGATTACAACTGTGGTAGGATTTTCTCCATTAATACTTATATCATTTTCCATTGTTGGCAGATACTCGCTGGTGAGGATATGGCACCGCTTAGCACCGTTCTGTCACAGGGCATGAATCTAAAGAAAAAACATGAGGTAAACATGTTATCTACACTACTCCGAGTTGCAATTCATGTATTTCAATGATGTATACTTTTGGTAGGACCTAACAGTTGGATGCCTCTGGTGACTAACTAACTGTTCAATTTGTTTTACTGCAAGACCCCGGCAAAGTCATTTGCTACTTCACATGTAAAATACTAGAATTTAAAAGCTTTGTTGATCACCAAAAGCTCATAGCGTTTTAGAAATTTTCTTAGTACGAAAACCTAAATATTAGTTTAATCGTAAGTTTACCTGTTAGCGTATCTTCATTTTTATCTTTCATTGGCTATTTCATTTGAATGGATCAGTTTGTCACTAATCAGGGTATCATGCAGGTTGAAGTTCTTTCTGCTGTTGTTAGCTCAGTTGTTAACAGTGTTGGAGCTTCTACTGTTGTTGATGTTGGTTCTGGCCAGGTATCTTCAATTCGTTTCTCATCTTAACCTATCAATCTTAATTGCATAGTTACTTTTGTTGCATTCCCCTTTTGTTTTGCTAAATTCTCTTTCTGTTTATTTAAGGAACTTTTTGACTTATGATTTTTTTTTCTTTTATATTTGAGTTTTACTAGCTTTGTAGAATATAGTTTTCCTTAAGTGTGTTTAATAACGTCTTTGGCAAATGTTTTGCTCACTTGTTAAAATATTATTACAGGGTTACCTAGCGCAGGTTCTTTCTTTCCAATATAAGCACTCAGTCGTTGCAATTGATTCTTCCTCGCATCATGGAAAAGTAACAGATGCACGTGCAGCACGCATTAGAAAGCATTTTGCAGCACAGATGCTTAAATCTGGGTAAGTGGCTTGCACATTATAAGGATAGTTAAACATTTTGCAAAGCAACAGATCTTTATTTCATGTTTAGCTTGAAGAGTATTAGACTTGTTGATGCTACTTAACCTCCTCTCTGTTAGTTCAGGAAACAAGTGCCCAGATGTTCCAATGACTATTACATGCCGTGTGTTATCAACAGAGATGTTGAAAGCCTTGACCGATGCAAGTGCATTGAATGAAGGTCCAAGGATATCACAATCATCAAGTGATGCAAACAGATCGTGTTCACTTGTTCTTGCTGGCCTTCATGCATGTGGGGATCTATCTGTTACAATGCTAAGGTTAGTTTGAATGCTTGCTGCAATTTCTGGTATCTAAGAACACATTATTAGTCTGGTCTTGATTGCTCTGTTAGACCATAAGAGCTGAAGTAATATGCTACGTGATTTCATCAGGACTTTTATGGAGTGCGAAGAAGTTAAAGCAGTAGTGAGCATTGGCTGCTGTTACAACTTATTATCTGAAAATAATAATGAGAACTCCTGTTCCAAATGTGGATTTCCAATGAGCGCTGGTCTCAAATCTTTGGGATTTTCGCTTGGCAAAAATGCGCGTGATCTAGCTTGTCAGGTATAGCCCATTATTGTATCTGTTTGAGACGTTGAAACATTTTTGTTTTGAATCATAATGTTTCTTCTCTGTAATCTATTTGTGTAAAAAAAAAATTACTTGTGTTTTCTCAGAGTGCTGAGAGATGGAGTAGCTTAGGGGAAGATGCTGGTCTGCAGAATTTCGAGTTGCATGCTTTTCGTGCTGCTTTCCAAATGGTAATATGTTGGTGAATAGACTTTTTCTTTCTTATTTCCTCCAAGATCTGTGACTTATTGGAAAATCGAATCTCAATTTATAGTGATCATTTCTAACAAGTAAACAACCTAATTACTCATTGAAGGTTCTGTCAAAACATTATCCAGAGGTTTTGGCAACAAGTCCGTCCATTGGGCGCCAAGGGAAAGCATTCCGTCGTCAACAGCAAAGAAAAGCCCTCGAAACTTCAGCAACAGTAGATAAAACAACTAGGAAAGGTTAGGAGTTTTATGGATTAGATTCTATAATAAGTGAGACCAAGAGCACTTTGCTTATGTCTAGTTCACTGCAGAGACCGATGACGTCAAACCCATGGGGCAAACAAACTCGAAGTCTGACATTTGTTCTTCTTTCGAGAAGTTTTGCCTGTCAGCATTTTCTCGCCTGAATCTAGAACATCCTCATGATCTCGACCTGAATGCCACGTGGAATGAGGCTGATGCATTCACTGTAAGCTCTTTTCTCAACTCTCTAAGTCTCTCTTTTTGTCTCGGATTCTCAAAAAATGATGGATGCTTGTCTATGGTGTTGTCAAACTTAAAAAAAAACTGCAGGAAATGATAGGGCCTTACTGGTCTATTCGAGCTGCGTTAGGACCAGTGCTTGAGACATTGATCTTGCTTGATAGACTTATGTTTCTCCAAGAACAAGGCGATTCCATTGAAGTTGTTATGCTTCCCATCTTTGATCCCACCATCTCACCTAGGAACGTCGCCATTATTGCTAAAAGACTTTGACGCTCAAGTTCGCAAATTTCTCCACTCTTTTTTTCTTTCTTTTTGATAAACCTTGAAGCCTCTGTTTTGATCCTTCTTTGAAACTTAAAGAGTAATGTGTGAAATGTGTTTCGGGTAAAGTTGACGTTGAAGTTTTATGCATATCGTTTCATTTTTCAAACTTCATCAACAGTGAAGAGAAGTAGAGAACTCACCTGAAGAGTTAAAAGAACTCTTGCTTTGTACGGTCCGTGTGAACACAGTCCCTATTTTTGCCTACTCATTCGTGATAAACAAGAAAAAGAAGAAAAATGTGAGAATGTGATAAGATTTCCTTTTGACTATTTGACAGAAATTGCTGAGAATTCCCCTTGTTTTTATTATTGTTTATGGATTTTGTCACCTAATGCTATAGTTTTATTTATTATTCAAAAGGTTCATTCTTATTTTTACATTTTTAATAAAGGATTCCGTTTTGTGTTTGGTATACACGTATTCACGTCATAACTAGTTAAAATAAAACTTAACTCATCAATCAACAAGATTTAAGACCAAGTAGATTTATAATGGATTTGAAATCTATTTTTCTAATATTGTGTCCCCTTGTTTCAAAAATAATTTGCTACTTCTTATGGCTGAATGTATATATATATATATTATGAATCTATGTCCCATAGTTTCAAAATTAAACTTTTACTGTCTATGGCTGTGTATTTTTTTGCAAGATTGATAATACTCAAAACAACAATTCTGTTATTGTCTCAGCTCGTATCTTTTTTAAAGTCAGATTTTAAAACAAAATTTTCTCTAGATTTATCAATTAACTAATATCTATATAACCAACCATACATCATAATTCCAACAACACATGGAACATTTAAATTGAAACAATTAAAAACGAAAATTCATGTTGCCTTTTTTTGGTTTTTTGGTTTTTGATTAGACACATGTTGAAAATCATTTAGTTGAATATTATAATCAACAAGACACCAAAAAAAGGAAGAATTATGCCCATGAATGAAGCATAAAGTTAATAATACGAAATAGTCAATAATTAAAAGTCGTTTCATATTTTCATCATTAAGGAATCGGAGAAACATTTTAATCATGAGAAAGGAAAAAAAAAGGTAAAAAAAAGAAAGTAGCTTTGGTCGTTGGGAGGAGCAACGTATAAAGAAAAAAAAGGTGACGTGTGATTAGGATTGACCCATTGACTTTTCCCCGCCACCATAGAGAGACCGTCTTCCTTGTTGAGGTTTGATCCTCCGTTTTAGTCTTCCATTTCAACCAAATCCGTTTTCTGATATCACACACGCGGCGCGAGAAAGAGAGACAACGACTCTCCAATCGCGTAAAGACCGATGCTTTTTATACTCACTTTACCCAATTAGCAACTTTCTAACCTGCGATTTCTCAATCTCTCTCTCTCTTTTCTGGCTTCATCGCTGTTCCTTATTAAGGATTTTTCTGAGGTGGGTTTCTCATTTTTTCCTTGGTCTGTTTCTAGGTTTTGTTTCAAGTTCACTGCTTTTTTCAGTTTAGGGGTTTTCTGACCTGGATATAGATTCTATTGAGTAGTACTTTACTTGTAATCGATCTATGGCTGATTTACTAATTAGAACTCAAATCACTTAATTGCTTGCAGAAAAAGTTCACAATCCTGTCTTACATTGATGGGTTGCTGCTCCTTGTTCTCATTCCACAAAGGTGGAGAAGAACGTTTAGAAGTTGATGGAGGTACAAATATTCGATCTGGGATTCTTATTTGGAATGCTAGTCCTGTTGCTGGTTTCCTCTAACTTTACGTGTATTCTATTCTAAACAGAAATCGGAGCCATAGATAACCTAAAGATATACAAATATAAAGAGATACGTCAAGCCACAAATGATTTCAGTCCTGAATATAAGATTGGAGAAGGAGGGTTTGGTTCTGTGTATAAGGTAAAAGATATAACTTTGTTGCTTGATCTTTGTTTTCACATTCTCTCTTCCTCCTTTGTTTTAATCTTTGGGAGAAAATTGTGGATGACTCTAGGGACGTCTTAAAGATGGAAAGATCGCAGCTATCAAAGTCCTCTCAGCTGAGTCAAGACAAGGTGTTAAAGAATTCTTGACTGAGATCAATGTGATATCAGAAATACAGCATGAGAATTTGGTTAAGTTATATGGATGCTGCGTGGAGGGAGATCACAGGATTCTTGTTTACAATTATCTCGAGAATAATAGTCTTGATAAGACGCTTCTAGGTGATGATTCTCTTTGTTTCTTACTCTCTCTTAGTGTCAGCTTTTCTGGCTTTGTAATGTCATTACTAACCTAATAATGAAACGATTTTTTCAGCTGGGGGATACACTCGGAGTGGGATACAGTTTGACTGGAGTACTCGGGCCAATATTTGCGTTGGGATTGCTAAAGGTCTTGCCTTTCTTCATGAAGAAGTACGGCCACATGTAATTCATAGAGATATCAAAGCAAGCAACATTCTACTTGACAAAGATTTATCCCCTAGGATCTCTGATTTTGGACTTGCCAGACTTATGCCACCTAACATGACTCATGTCAGCACTCGTGTTGCGGGTACAATGTGAGTTTCATATGTTTTTTTTCCCTTCTTTCTGTTTCCCTCTGAAAAGTGTAGGTCTTTACAATGTATTCACATCTGTTTTGGTCAGTGGTTATTTAGCGCCAGAGTATGCAGTTAGAGGACAACTGACGCGTAAAGCTGATATTTACAGCTTTGGAGTCCTTTTGTTGGAGATAGTCAGTGGAAGAAGTAACAAAAACTCTAGATTACCCACAGAATATCAATATCTTCTAGAAAGAGTAAGTCTTGCTTACTTACCCTTCGAACTTGTTATTCTCTTGTAAGGTCTAAGCTCTTGTTTTGGAAAGATAATCTTTTTTTTGTTTACATTGAACAGGCTTGGAAACTTTATGAGGAGAATGAACTCGTGGATCTTGTTGATTCAAGTCTAAATGGAGTGTTTGATGCAGAGGAAGCTTGTCGGTATCTAAAAATCGGTCTTTTGTGCACGCAAGACAGTCCAAAGCTAAGACCAACAATGTCGACAGTGGTGAGGTATTTAACAGGGGAGAAGGAGATAGATCACAGGAAAATAACGAGACCGGGTTTGATATCTGATTTCATGGATGTGGCCGTCAGAGGACCTGTGGCAACAAAGTCAGAGAAAGTGACCAAACACAACAACACAAACAACAACCTTTATTCTTCTTCTAATGGCTCGTCTAGTCCTGGGACTAGAGACAACTCAAATGCTTACTCATCAGGGGCTTCATCAGCTTATGCTGGTAATACTTTCGGCAGTACCAATTAGAAAAAGAAAAAAAAAAAAGTATCCCTTTATAAATTTTTGTCTTTTTGTTTGTTTAAGAGATGTAAATGTGAAGAAGTGTTTAATTTTTTTTGTGTCTCTTTTCTTTTTTCTTCCTTCTTCTTTGGATTCAAACAGATATTTTCTCTTAGATTTTGAATTGCTAGGGACTGCAGAGAAGGCGGTGTGTGCCTAGCTGTTGTTTCTAGTCGTCTTCAGCTGCAAACAGAGATTTGAGTGCTTGTATGTATGTATGTATGTATGTATGTATGTATATATATGAATAGGTTGAAGTTGAATCAATATATATTTATCCTTTGAATGTTGGAAGTTGAATCTGAATGATCCCATCAACCAAATTGATTTGAGGTAGAATCTGTAACTGGTTTATTGCAGAGATTTATTGAAATCACAGGTTTATTGCAGAGATTTGAGGTAGAATATGTAACTGGTTTAAATCCCCGGTTTAAGCTCATTAGAGATTTATTGCAGAGATACAGATTCTGTAACTGGTTTGTGATTTGAGGTAGAATCTGTATCTCTGCAATAAATTCTATAATGAGCTTAAACCGGGAATTTAAACCAATTCCGGTCCCATTGATTCCAGTTTCCTCGGTCTGGTCAAACGGTTCAAGTAACTCGAAGTACAGTACACTGTTCCGCAGGAGATCCGAGTCATCGGACTCTTTTAGCCTGTGGGACCCACTAATTTAAGGTAATTAATGGTCACTTAATCCAAATCCTAAACGATAATTCGCTACGAAGCAAGAACTAATAAAACGATAGAATATTTTAATGTTGCCTTCGTCTCTAATCTCTGTCTCTATACGCGACTGTGTTCCCCTTCTCTCCCTGTGAAGAACTTTTTTGAATCTTTTTAAAGTTCCTCTTTTTTTTTAGTTGAGCTATTTTTGGGGTTTCATGTTTCCCGAGGTTATCTTTATAGTAACCAATTTACTTTAGCTAAAGCTCTTTTCTTCTTCCTTTTTCTTCACTCTCTTTCTCTTTCCCTTTCTCTACACTACATTCCCAGTCGGTGAAATGCTTGTCGGTGCGGTGTGATGCTTTAACGAAGCTAATTTGTTTTCTGGGTCTGCGTTGTTTCGCTCGCCGGAAGATTTTGCGATTAATTAGGCTTATTCGGATCGGATTTAAGGATATGTACTAAACTGGATTGCTGTTGGGTAATTTAGGGTTTAGTGTTTGTTTCATGAAGCAGGAATTGGAAGATTATGTTTCTTCTTTGCTGGGGAACCTTGTATTTGAAGGGATATGCGTTGAACGAATAAGCTTAAAGCTGGATTTACAGTTTTTACTTGCTCGCTTCTGTTAACTGTTTTGTTGTATCTTTCATCTTCTGTTAAAGCTGGATTTACAGTCTAGAGTTTCCAAGCTCTTCAGTATTTTCCTTCTTACTGCTATCAATTCGCCTGAGCTTTGGAGGAAGAGTTTAGGTTTTTGACTCTATTATCTAATTATGGAGGATATAGGATTAGTTAAGCAAGGATGGAAATGGTTGGAGTCTCGGAAACATTTGTGCTCATGGTTTTTTGCTGCAACGCCATGTTTTGGGGAAAAGACGTTAGCTCTGGCAGAGCGTCACTGGCCATTAGTGTGCAGTGGATGTGGGAAGCTATTAGAGTTGCTTAGTTTGTCCTTTGTTTACTGGAAAGACTGCATTTTGAGGGGTTTCCAGTCCACTGCTAAATTTGGTTCGGCTGCTTTGCTCTTGATAATGTGGAGTTGCTTCCTTAGCCTGACTTCAGTATCTTGCTTGGTTTATGTTCTCCTCGGTATGGTAAGGCTTCTACACCCCTCTTTTTGATTCCTTGATTCGGGGTTCTAAGATCTTTCATTAGCGTAGATTTTGGTGTGTGGTGAGAGTGATTGCCTGAGCAAGATCTCATAGATGGCATTTGTTGTATGAGGAAAACCTATTTTGAACGCAAAACAATATTTTGACCTTAGAAGATTTGATTGCAGTGTTTCACTTATCAGGTGGTATTGAGTTATGCATAATTGAGTTGATTCTCACATGTACTTGATTTACCATCGCAGGCAGCAGCTGCTGCTGGTATCTTGTACCTGGGTCGCACTCCTGGGATCTTCATTGTAGGACTGTTTGGAATTTTGATTTTGTGGATGTACGCTAACTTTTGGATCACCGGAACATTATTTGTAGTTGGAGGCAAGTGTCAAGTTATCTTATTACTCTTTCCGATAAAAGTTAATGAATTTTGTCTTCTAGTGTTAATGCCTCTTGTTGTTTAAATTAGGTTATTTGTTCTCCTTGAATCGCGCTCGGGTTGTGGTTCTTATGGCGACGATGTACGCAATGTACTGTGTCAAAGTCAGACTTGGATGGCCTGGAGTTATTCTCTCGGTGAATCTTGCATTCTTGTCCAACGACATATTTATTTGTCTTCTTCAATGGTGTGATAGTGTTAGTGAAAAAACACAATCGGAGGAGCCAAAGAAACCTGAAACTGTAATAGAAGAAAAGTTTCCAGGAGAGTTTGAGTATTCTTCTGTTCCTGTTGAAGAACCAGAAAAAAAGGTTCACGAAAATAAGTCGTCCACTAAGCCAGCATCACCTTCAACTGTTGTTAGTAATATGAAGGAGATTTCTAGTGTAAAGGTAGTCAAAATAGAAACAGACTCAGCTGATGAGATGAAGAGAATACTTGATAGTTTGAATCACTATGAAGCATTAGGGTTCCCTCGGTATAAGAAGATCGATGCCGCATTGCTTAAGAAAGAGTATAGAAAGAAGGTCTGTTTTTTTTCCTTGGCTTCTGAGCTCTCTGCTGGTCAAGTTGTTCTAACCTTATGTGCTGTATTTTACTATATCCAGGCAATGTTGGTTCATCCGGATAAGAATAGTGGAAGTCCTTTGGCAAGTGATTCATTCAAGAAACTTCAAAGTGCTTACGAGGTAATTGTTGAAAGATGGATCCATGCTTGGCAGTTTTCAGCTTTGATGGTGTAGTCAGATGCTATTTACTTTCTATTTTGAATATGAGACATGGAAGGTTGAATTTGCAGGTTCTTTCTGATTCTGTTAAGAGGAGAGATTACGATGAGCAGTTAAAGAAGGAAGAATCTAGGGTCAAGAGTGTCTGTCAGACCTCGCACGCTTCTTCACATCAGGTTAGTTGATAGAATCTGTGAGATTTTTGAATGCGTCATGTATTGTTCCATTGTTTTCTTATGAAAATTGCTGAATAAAATTTTAAAATTTCTTCAGAATAGTCCTGATTATCGATCAGAAGAGTCAAGGCGCATACACTGTACGAAATGTGGGAATTCACACATATGGGTATGTACCAATAGGAGTAAGGCGAAGGCCAGATGGTGTCAGGTTAGCCAACTCACACTTTCTCCTTACTGAGCATTTTGACTTCAAATTCCTTTCGCAGAACATCTAATTTGTTAAATGGTTGTTACTTCCATAAAAATTATAGGATTGTGGTCAATATCATCAAGCTAAAGATGGTGACGGATGGGTTGAACACAAAGGAACTCTAGTATTCGAAAAAGCACATAAGGTTAGGCTTTCAGTTCTTTCTTCCTACTTGGGATATTGGTAATGATGAATTAATTGTTTTATAATCTTGTCTTGTAGATTGAAATACCACGAGCTTTTGTTTGTGCGGAGGGGAAAATCTTTGATGTCTCAGAATGGGCTATTTGTCAGGTTGGTGTTTTCATTTCAAGAATCCTAAAGAGTTTTTCTTCGCCCTAAGAAATTTAAATTAACTTTTAAGACTTTTCTGTTACGGCATGTGGAGATAATTATAAGTATACTTCATTTACATTGAAGGGAATGGCGTGTAGACCTAACACACATAGACCAAGTTTCCATGTGAACATGGTCGGCTTAGAAAAGGCAACCCAGAGATCAAACTCGAGCAGGTTCCCATGGGATCTTGATGTGGAGATGATGGACGAGGATGAAGAAGAGTTTGAGTTATGGCTTCAACAGGCTTTAGCTTCTGGTCTCTTCTGTGAGACATCAAAACGCAGAAAAAGCTGGAGTCCTTTCAAGTTAACCAAGAAACCATCGAGAAGAACATCGACTTGACCCAAGAACACATCAACAACAATTGCAAGATCAACAAACAGCAAAGGCTTTTATGGGATTGTTCTTTCCGACAATGGAAAATGTGTGAAGATGTGAAGGAGGAAAAGCGTAAAAAGAAAACAATTTTTAACGTGCTAATGAAGAAAAAAGGGACATTAGAGCTTAAAACAAACGTAGGTTGATCTTTTGAGGATCCTTTCTCTGTAAATAGAATCTGTAGAACTGTGTACTGTGATGTTATGGTTTTTCTCTGAGAAAACCAAAACTAGTTATTGAGAGGGCTACGAAGAAGACAGTCAAACGAGAAAACTGAACTTTATTAGTTTTCTTTCAATTAAAAAGTCTGGAGAAACGTTTTATGTCCATAATCCAATCTGGAGGCAATGTTTTTTTTTTTTTTGGTCGTCAAACCACATAATCCAATCTGGTGGCAATGTTTATTTTTTGTCGTTAAACTACATATATTAAGTTGTCGGTTTAGTAACACTCTTCTAGGAAAAACCAAGTAAAAACCGAATTACTTACACAAAAACACAAAAACCATGTGCGGTTGCATAAACTACGTGCCGGTTACCTATTTTTGCAAAATAAAAATCTGCACGAACATTCTCACGAATATATATTATCATCTCTAAGTTCATCAGCGAATGATGGCCAATTTTCTGAGTTTGTGCAATCCGTGACAAAGAAAACATTGTTCGGAGTATAGTTATCAAACACGCATAGCACAGACAAGAGCTTCCAATCTCAGTATAAAGTGGAGAATTCTGGTGGTAATACTTAAAAATTTGATTTTTTCTCGTTTCTGTTGTTGAACTTTTCGTATAATATAACCGAAGGTGAAATTACCAATTTTTTTTCCCTCCTCGGTTCAACTGTTTTGTCTTGTCTGTTATTCCCGAGATTCACAAATCTCTATTTCCATTACTTCAATTGTCAGACTCGAGAGAAATTTGCAATTCGGTCTCCGACATTTATAAAGCTCGTCTTTTCCTCGAATTCCAACTTTTGTCGTATTCTGGGTAAGCTCGGAAAAGAGAACTAAACCTCCACTATTGGTTAGCCGGTACGATTCGTCGGAAAGTGAAAAACCCTAGAAAACTCGCCTTGTAAGTTGTAAGAATCTATCGCATCTCATTCGTTCGTTTGCCCGATGTTATACTGAAATTGTTCACATTTACGAGTTTAGGGTTCTGAAATTTTGAAAATTTGAATGAGTTTGGGTCGAAAGTCTGTGTGGTTTATGTTGTTCTTTCCATTTGCAGATTCTACTTTCTTCCTGTCTCATTAAAGCAATTAGACGAAAACGTTGATGAGATTCAACATTATCCGTCTTCGTACTCAAAATAGCTATATAGACAATATAATTGCTGTACAGTAAAGAAGAGTATAGTGAAATGAGTAGGCCAACTTTTCGACCCCGTCCATTGGACATACACAAGAAGCTTCCAATTTTGAAGTCCTATAAAGACTTTGAAGATGAAGAGAACCCTTCTTCCATTACTAGAAATTCTCAGTTGCTGCGTATATTGCCGCCTGTAGAGGTTGACACTGAGGTGAAATTCTCAAGTTTTTGTTTTTTTTTCGGTTTCTGAGTTTGGATGCGAAGTTGTAGAGTGATGATTTAAAAGCTTCTGGTTTTCGTATTTATCAGGTGCAGCCTCAAGTGCCTACTACCAAGAAGCTGGTTTCAGAAATACCAACACCTCAGTTTCTTGTTGTGGATACATATGAAAGAGACTACTCTAGGACTTTTAATCAGCCTACTTCGTATTTACGCGCTAGAGGAGGTAACCTCTATCTCTTTTAAAATTCTTTTGAGATTGTTATTTTTTAACATGGAGAATGAAAATCTTTCTTGCAGCTCGGGCTGAGCTTGGAGAATTTGTGGAGTATGATCTTGACAACGAAGATGATGATTGGCTTTATGAGTTTAGTAAGGAGCAAATGATTCTCTCACCTGAAATGTAAAGTAACCAACCGCTTATTTAGATTTTGTTAGTTGTTTGCTTTTAGATTACCAATTCCCATCTATCTTTCAATTTCTGTTGCTTGGTACCATATAACACAATCTTTCCATATTGAACCATTTAGATAGGACATATAGTGTATTATCCAGACTTCTGTGTGATAGATGGATCTATTGGCTTTAGACTCTAAAATATTCTTATGTCTCTTTTCTGGTGCATACAATTTATTCTGGATTCATGAAATGTTTGGATTATGCTAATACTAATAGTGCAAAAATCATGTGGTCAAGTGGAAACTGAAAGAAGAATTGCTTATATCTGATATGCCCCTAGTATCGAGTTGAGATAGTGCTCAACCTTTTTCTTGCTCTAAAACAAAACTTTCTGTCCGTAATCTTGCTAAATGACTTGATACAGGGTTGAGATAATTATTTTTAAACTAGAAGTATTGGATCATAAGGCACGGGAAAGAGCTGGATTGATAGCTCCTACCCTTGGTTCGCCAGTTCCAGTGCTTTTGCAGCTTGATGCTGCTGTTGAGGTATGCTTATCTTATCTTGTTCTATAGTTTTGTTTTGAATCCGGTTCTGGAAGTCAAAAAGATACAAATGATGATGATTCATTGGGTAGGTTCTCATCATAGTGAATCATCTTTCATCAGAGACTGTTTCTGAAGGATGTCAATATAATTTTCCCCTACTGCCTGAAACTGTGGCAGAAGCATAGATGCAGTATTAATGATTATACTGCCTCCTCTAGAGGACTGTGGTCCTTGCAATCTATATTTCTTATTTACTCAAAGGCAGTTAATTACATTTATATTGTTCCATATTTTTTATAACAGGCGCTGCAATCTTTACCCATCCAATATGGAGTTTTCCAGGCTATATACAGTTATTGGAAAAATAAGGTTTGAGATAGACCTTTACATGGCATAGTTCGATGATAGCTGATTTTTTTTTGTGAGAGGTTGTTTTTGGCTCGTTCGGCACAGACTCATAACACTAGTTAACTTAGTTTTGTTTTGTGTTCTTTTAGCGTGAAAGATGGCAGAAGCCTGTTTTGCGGCGTTTACAGGTAACCAATCATTTGGACTGGTCTCAGTTGTACTTGCGGAAGAAATGAAGTTATTCGGAAATTTACCTGAAACAATTAGTTAATGTTGCGGTTTGTATGGAACAGCCTCCACCACCGGTCAATGATACCAATCCGTTCAATGTGTTTCGGCCAAGGGAGAAAGCTCATAGACAACACACAAGAAGAGTAGGCTCTCTTATTGTCTGTAGTTCATCAGTTTTCTTATCTTACATGTGTGAGTATGGGAAATACACCATAACTTACTGATAAGTGTTGACGTCCCTGCAGATGCAGAGGAGAGAAAACAATGCGCAGTCATTTGAAAAGCTTAGACAGGTAAGGAAAGACCTGAATCTGTGTTAAGCTTCTTAATAATCCTTGTTAGATTCTCAAACATGTTTTTCTGTTATGTTCTGGGATATATTTATTTATCAGGTCAGGCGTAATCTTGACCAAGCAAAGACAATTCTAGAAGCTCTAATAAAGGTATTTGTGTTGGCGTTTGTATTTGTGACTTGAATGTAATTTTATTTATATCTTAAGAGAAACTTGCATGCTCCATAAGGTAATAACTTAATTAGTAAACATATGTTACCTTAACAGAGAGAAGAAAAAAAGAGGGATTTCATGGCGAGTGAGGTTAGCCTTCAGAGAGTCCAACTCAAATATAAGGTACTACTCACTCTTTTAAAACTTGTAGTGAGTCTCCTTTTGTAACCGGGAAAGAATTGTGCATTTCGATCTCTTCCCTGATTCGTTTTTCGTGGGTTTGCAGCACGAAACCGAACTCTTGGAAGATAGTCTGGCTCTGTCTGGGTTTCCACTCTCTACAGCTTGCAGATTTGGCACAAGCGAAGATGATGAATTCATGGACTCTGATGAACTTACCACAACCCAAACATGCACAGGGCCTGCCTTTACCCCTCATCCTCGTTACACCGAATCAAATATTGCTCGAGCTCAAGCTGTGAACATAAAGCAAGAAGCGAGAAGACACGGGTGGCTCCACAAACTGGTAACTCTTTTAGATCTTCTTTGTTGTGTTAGTTATAACCAAAAACACTTGAGATTATTTGATGATTACATTCACTGTTTTTTTTGTTTGTCTGTAGAATCCTGATGAGCCAGTTATGCTATTTACAAAACCGCTGGTGCCCGATAAACTGGCTGCTGCGGGAATGGTCCCTCCAGTGGATTCAAGAAGCGGAAGAGCTCGGTTTCAAGGAAGAATTGGTAGAGGCGGTCGGATTGTATTTGATAGATGGAATCCTCTAAAGCAAACCCACATTAACTGTGGCAACACTCTCTACGTTGCACCGTAGCATCTCTCTCTCGCTTTATAACAGCCTTCAACTAATTTTCCTTTGTAAAGTATTTTCCCTTAGCAATCAGCAAACACTATTTCTATTTGTATCTCTAAATTTTGTGTATTCTTTAGTTTTCCTGGATAGTTACTAGTAATCGAGTATTAATTGAACTTTATGCCCGGTTAGTGACCATGGTCAGATATAAACTTTTGTTTTCCCGCAATGGTCTGGTCCCGGTTATTCGCTGAATAAATAAGGGTAAAATTGTAAATTAAGAGACATCTGATCGAATTTTGTTGCCCCTCTTTACTCCGGCGATCGTGAATCACTAGCTAGGATTCGTGTCAATGTTCTTGTGAGATCGAACTTTCTCTAGTTCAGGTGGGAATTTAAGAGGTTTTTGTTGGTCTTTCCCTTGTTGAATGCTTCATTTGTTTGATCAGGCTTTTCAGTAAATCGGATTCGTTTTCTCTCTCGTCAGGTACAGCGAAGAAGAAGAACCTAATTTGATATTCAGAGTTCCATCGATGGCTTCTTTATTGGTTCGCAGGTCGTTCAGTGCTCTCCGTGCTCGAAATCTCGTATGAATCTCTTTAGCTCTTAAATTTTTTCCATTTTTATGTCGTTTGTGTACCTAGAAATGCGGGTTTTTCAGCTGGAGTTTTGGAAATTATATTTGTTCCTCTCCGCATTATTTTTGTCTTGGGTTGGTAAAATTGGAATTGGACATCAATCGGAGCTGGATTGAATCCGTCAAATTTCTGACTTAGTGTGCAATTTTGTTTTGTATCTTTTTCAATATTACTTGGAATTTTAAGATTTAGTGATTTAGTTTATTGCTATAGTTGATTCCAGAGAAGGGAAATTGCCATCACTCAACCTCGCGAGGTTTCATTTCATACAGATCTTTACTTTACCTCTAAAGTAGAATGGGTAGTCATAATGTTGTTATTTCAATCAATCTGCAAATACAACAAATACTTTAACTATGAGTGTCGTGGTAGTGTTGACTCGTACTTTCTTTAGCTTCTCTTTGTGGGTATGCAATGGAGTTCTTCTGGCATTTAACATCTGCGTTGTGTTCGTTGATAGGCTTTTTCAGGGCAAGCTTTACAGGGATCTCATCTCTGTGTGCTACAGTCCCGTGCTATTTCCTATGGCACCAATAAAGGTATATATTGTCTTGCTCTTGTTTTTTAGTTTATTACTTTTCTGGGATATATGTGACTTGTGGTTTGCCTCTGTAACATGCAGATGATGAAGAAGCTGAGCAACTTTCTAAAGAAATCTCCAAGGACTGGAGTACTGGTAAGCTATTTAACCCTGACACTTTTCTACTTTTCTATTCTCTTAGTTTTCCTTTCTGGTTATTTACTTCCCTGAGTATTAGCGGTTCATGAGATTTCGTGCTTTCACAGTCTTTGAACGGAGCATTAACACCCTATTTCTCACTGAAATGGTCCGGGGTTTGTCACTGACCCTCAAGTACTTCTTCGATCCCAAAGTTACAGTGAGTGGCAGTCTTCTCAGACTTTAATAATTCGATTGAAAGAAACATATTGTTGTTCTGAAGTTTTATCTTGTTGCAGATCAATTATCCTTTTGAGAAGGGTCCACTGAGCCCTCGCTTCCGTGGTGAACACGCTCTTCGAAGGTATCCAACTGGGGAAGAACGCTGCATTGCTTGCAAACTCTGTGAGGCTGTGAGTTTTTGAAGTCTATGCTTCTCGAGAATGCGTACCATAGCAACACAATTCACCTAAATTGTGATTCTTGACGGATTTTGGTCTCTTCTTATTGATCAGGTATGTCCAGCTCAAGCAATCACAATAGAGGCAGAGGAGCGGGAAGATGGAAGCCGTAGAACCACTAGGTCACCCCTTAAGTTCCCATTTATTAACCATATACTTTCTTTGTGATACTTTCTTTTCTCTCTGGTTTCTATACATATCGTAGTGTAGTAATGATTCGTAGCTGTACAGGTATGATATCGACATGACAAAGTGCATCTACTGTGGTTTCTGCCAAGAAGCTTGCCCTGTTGATGCAATTGTCGAAGGACCAAACTTTGAGTTTGCTACAGAGACGCATGAGGTCTGTATAAACATTTGATATAGTCATAAGATTGCTCATGATCTTAAAGTTAAGATGTGTATTGTATTGTTTTGGTGTGCAGGAACTTCTGTATGACAAAGAGAAACTTCTTGAGAACGGGGATCGGTGGGAGACAGAGATTGCAGAGAATCTGAGGTCGGAGAGCCTCTACCGCTGAATATTTTCATCCGAATTAATGCCTTTTGCCTAAACTTTTCAGAAAACGTTTTGGTTGCTTCTTCAGTTACAAATAAAGATACTTCAGCTTTTGCACTGTTACTGTGTAATCTGTATCGCTTCTTTGCTTGCAAGTTGTAAGTTCATACCGATGGTAAAACCGGTTTTGATTTTGTTTCCGGTTTGAGATGGACCGTACGTTATGGTTTATAACTTTTTACCAAACCAAGAACTTGAAAATAAAAAGTATGATGAGTACAAAAAAAATTATAACGGAGACATGCTAATTCTGCTGAGCCCACAATGGTACATCTCTTACCTATAATAACTGCTCATGTCTCATGATCTTATGCATGTATTCGAAATCTCAAGTAATAATCATTCTCAACTTTGTCATGTTCCAATTTTTTGGTATACAGAACAATGACAGCAGAGATCAGTGTGTGACAGAGATTGCTGAGAATCTGAAGTCGATGAGTCTTTCTCGCTGAAGATTAACAGAGAGGTCTTATCCGGGCTTCTTTGGAAACGTTTCCATTGCTTCTGTTGCAAGGAAAGAGGAGATCATCAAGCTTTTGCACTGTTACGTACTGTCTATTTACTTCTTGTACCAATTATAAAACCGATTTTGATTTGATTTGTTTCCGGTTTAGGCTTGGAATATGATTGAATTTGAATCGGTACAGAAGAAGAAAAAGTAGCTAATGGCTGTGAAATTAAACATAGCAAAACTACTTTTTTCTGATCGGACGGACAGGAGCGAGCCTATCTCTGACGATCTGTTCGATTATTTGCCAATTAACTTTAACAGGTTCCTTAATGATATGTATTCAGACATAACATACATTAAATGTTATTTAATGTGTCTTATGTTATTACGACTTTCAAAATTAAACAATAAAATCCCTAAAAGGTAACAAATATCAAAATCCCCAAATCGAGTTGAGCGCCCGAAAAATCTCCAAATTCGAAGAACTCCGACCCCGGAAATAACACAACCGATTTCAAAATTTGTCGACAATTCGTTTTCCGTCTTCTAGGTTTTGGAATCGCTTTCTGGGATTTGTCTACTTACTTTTTCTAGTCCTAATTTAATCTCCTGTGTATTTTTTTTCCTCCCGGCTTGTGTGAGTTCACACGTGCGACATCCGCCGTACACCGACTTTATTGCTTAGTTCTACTGAGGCGTTTCGAAGATTCGATCATCGTGATCTTTAGTAACGATTCTTTGTCCGTAACCTTGTGGGAGAGAAGTTTATTTTCTTGATTCTGCTCTGAGGTTTGCTTCTTTCTGAGTCAGTTTCAAGGTTGGATTGAGTTCTAGGTTTTCTGTTTTAAAAATTCAGACTTTAATGAGATACACTTGGGTTGCTTTCTTACTGTACCTCTTGTTGTCTGCTTTCGTAGTTCTTTCAATTTTGTTGATTTTGGTATGGGGCTTTGTTGCTTTTGATCATAATAGTCTATGATTCTTTTTTCAACTGAATTGATATAAAATCATGTCACTTCATTTAACGCTGCTAGTTGTATTGTAGGCTAAGAGCTACTACACTGATCATCTAAAGAATAACTAAGAGTAGGAGATGAGCTTTCGATCTTCTGACTTCTTGGGGACAGAAAAGTTATGCAGTGCCTGTTAGTTCTAGTTGCAAGAAGAATTAGAAGCAGGCGACGAAGATTTAAGATATAACATAACATGAATGTTCAAGCTCACATGTCCGGAAAACTATCTGGCCAGGCTCCAAACCAAGGGAAATTGCCTCAGAATAATGGCAACTCTCAAATGCAGAATTTAGTTGGTGGTGGTACTGGTGTTGCTTCTTCTGGTAATGGAGCTGGTGTAGGGCCTTCACGTAACATCGTTGGTTCCATGGACCATGATATTTCAAAACTTCGACAGTACATGCAAACCCTTGTGTAAGCCTTCAGTTCATATCTTTAGAACCGATATTTTTAGTGTTTCTGCTTCTTGATGGTTATTTTCATGACGGACCCTTCTTGATCTTCCATTCTTTCCAGCTTTAACATGTTACAGCAAAGGCAACCATCTCCAGCTGATGCTGCATCAAAAGCGAAGTATATGGATGTTGCTAGACGCTTAGAGGAGGGGCTGTTTAAGATGGCTAGCACTAAGGTATCTCAAATACTTTATTGGTAGGTAGCATTTAGGATTCGGGCTACTTAACAAGACTAGCTTTTTGTCATGTTGTTTTTAACCTTGCTAGTTGACTCATGTCGTCTCTTAGAATCTTTCTTTTTATTTGTGACACTTTCCAACATGTACTACAGGAGGATTATATAAACCGGTCAACTCTTGAATCTCGAATTACAAGCCTGATAAAAGGAAGACACTTGAATAACAACAATCAGCGGAATGCTAATTCTTCTTCGGTTGGAACGATGATACCTACTCCAGGACTATCACATGCTGCGGCTAATCCTAATTTGATGGTTACACCCTCTTCTGATGCTACAATAGCTGGAAACAACATCACAAGCACAGCCGTGAACACTGGAAACCATCTAACTGCTGGTGGCATGCATGGAGGTTCTTTCATTAAAGTGATCATATATATATTTTTCCTGGAACTTTTCATCTCATGTTTCTTTGACACCTTAGAAATTTGTTTGCAGCTAATATATCTACTGGATACCAGCATTCGTCTAGAAAGTTTTCTCTTGGCAGTGGAGGGAATATGGCATCCATGGGTTCTCAAAGAAGTACTGCCCAAATGATCCCTACACCTGGTTTTGTTAACAGTGCTACTAATAACAACAATGGTGGATTTTCTGCTGAGCCCACGACGGTTACTCAGCCTCAGCAGCAGCAACAAAGGCAGCATACTGGTGGTCAAAATAGTCACATGTTGTCCAACCAAACGACTGCTGGCCTTAGACCCGACATGCAACCAAAGCTGTCTGGTGTGGCCAATAGTTCTGTGAATGGTGGTGTTGGAGGAGTGAACGAAAAAAGTTTAGACGCAGGTTCGTCTTATGCCAATACCTCGAAAAACTTACAGCAGGGTATTGATAACTTCATATCTATTTTTTCTCCTGTCCTGATTATCTTATTTCGGATGTGTGAATGACTAGTACATAGGAGTCAGATTATTGAAAGCATGTTTCATATTTCAGGGGAAGGTTATAGCACAACAAATCCTCCCTTTAGATCTGGAAATTTCCATGGAGCTTTAACGCCGGCTGGAGCGATGACAAATGCTCAGAATACTAGTACAGCATTCCAGTCTGTGTCCAGAGTTAACTCTACTCTGGTAAGCAATTAGTCAATATCACTTTGCATGCAACAGTATAGACCAATTAAAACACTTATCATTTTGAATATTTAGACTTTCAATCTTCTTTCCCTACATTATCTGAAATCATATCAACAACAATTTCAGCAACAGCCTAATCGATTTCCGCAACAACCAAATCAGATTCAACAGCAGCAGCAGCAATTCCTTGATCAAAGGAAATTGAAGCAGCAGACTCTGCAGCAACACAGATTAGTTAGCAATAATGGTTTGGGGAAAGCTCAGGTGGCTTCTGACATGGTTAAGAATGTTAAAAATGAACCTGGAATGGAGAACCATAGTGAGGCTAAGAAATCCCAAGCATCTGAACGATTCCAGCTTTCTCAGTTCCAGGATCAATATCAGAACTCGGGAGAAGACTGCCATGCAGACTCTCAGCATCCCTCAGTCAAAATTCAGAGTGATACATGCACATCACTTCCTCAAAAAAATAGCCAACAGATTCAGCAAATGCTGCACCCGCAGAAAATAGGTTCTGATCCTATCAACAGTTTTAGCAATCTTGCCGTTGGAGTAAAATCAGAATCCAACCCACAGGGTCAGTGGCATTCCCAGTCTCAGGAAAACACTCAAATGTCTAATGGTATGTCAAATGAAAAGCACATTCAGGAGGATTTCGCTCAAAGAATGACCGGAATTGATAAAGCTCAACCTAATAATTTGACTGAAGGGTCTATTATTGGTCAAAATCATACTTATACTATGTCAGAATCCCATAATCTGCAAAATTCTATTGGTACCATGTGTAGATATGGAAACATAGGTCACGATCCCAAGTTCCGGAATCAACAGAGATGGCTCCTGTTTCTACGTCATGCACGGACCTGCAATCCGTCAGGAGGGAAGTGCCAAGACCGAAATTGCGTTACTGTTCAGAAACTATTGACTCACATGGACAATTGTGTTGAGCCTCAGTGTTTATATCCTCGTTGTCGTCCCACAAAGGGATTGATAAACCACTTCAAAAAGTGCAAGGATCCTCGGTGCCCCGTCTGTGTGCCAGTGAAGACCTATCAGCAACAAGCCAATGCGCGCGCCCAGGCCCGTTTAAAAAGCGAAAGCAGTCCAGTAAGCTCAGTGAACAGAGCTGTAGTATCAAATGATTCACAACGTGTTACTCCTGGAGCAGTTTCTGGTACCCCTCGTTGTGCTGATACTTCAGATAATTCACAACCTTCAGCAAAGCGGTTGAAGGTGGAGCAGTCGTTTCAACCAGTGGCCCATGAGACGAATGAAAGTTGTAAAAGCTCCATTGTACCCAAAACAGAGGTGGAATTATCTCAGGATGCTGAAAGAAAGAATCATATGCATAGCAATGCACATGCGTCATTGAAGTCAGAGAACTTTGAAGTGAAAGCGGAAGTTCCTGATATATCTGTTCAAGCAGGACTCGGCATCAAAGAGACGAAAATTGAAGCTGTTGAGAATGTTCCCAAGCCTAGGCCTGGCAGTGAATCAGGTAAACATGATATATCTGGTGACTTGCCAAAGCAAGAGAACATCAAAATGGAGAAAGAGCCTGAACTGCTGAAGAAAAAAGATATTGTGGAGCCTGAGCCTACATCAAAATCTGGAAAACCAAAGATTAAAGGTGTTTCTTTAACTGAGTTGTTCACTCCGGAACAAGTGAGAGAACATATCCGTGGTCTTCGTCAGTGGGTTGGGCAGGTTTGCAATTTTCTTAAAAGTTTACAGAAAAGCAAGTTTTATTTAAATATTTCTTCTTCTTTTCTAATTGATTTTACCGTTGTTATTTGTTAAAGATAAATCTCTAGCTATCTAAAGGCACATCTGACCTGATCCTTTTTATAGTTTTGTCCACATTATCTCAAAGTATTGACCGTTGATGAATAATTTCTCATTTAATTTCCATGTGTCTGCAGAGTAAAGCCAAAGCAGAAAAGAATCAGGCAATGGAGAAGTCGATGAGTGAGAATTCTTGCCAGTTGTGTGCGGTGGAGAAGCTTGCATTTGAGCCACCTCCTATTTATTGTACACCTTGTGGTGTTCGTATCAAGAGAAATGCGATGTACTATACTGTTGGAGGTGGTGAAACTCGTAGCTACTTTTGTATTCCCTGTTATAATGAATCCCGAGGAGACACTATACTCTCTGAAGGGACTTCGATACTGAAGGCAAGACTCGAGAAAAAGAAAAATGACGAAGAGACTGAAGAATGGGTAAGACTATCCACTCAGTGGAGTTGTATTGTTATTTGCCTCCCGTTTTGTAGGTTTTTCTGAGTTTTTCTATTGCGTTCTATTTGTTGCAGTGGGTCCAATGTGATAAATGTGAGGCCTGGCAGCATCAGATTTGTGCTCTATTTAATGGGCGGAGGAATGACGGGGGCCAAGCTGAGTACACATGCCCGAATTGTTATATAATTGAGGTGGAACAAAATGAGAGAAAGCCTTTACCTCAGAGTGCTGTACTTGGAGCGAAAGACCTGCCAAGAACGAAACTCAGTGACCATATAGAACAACGGTTGTTTAAAAGGCTGAAGCAAGAAAGGACTGAGAGAGCCAGGGTTCAAGGAAAAAGTTATGATGAGGTAATTTGGTGGTGGACTTGTACAAGGTTTAATGTCTCATGGGGTTTTTTTTGCATTTGACTCCTGTCTTCTATTAATTTGCTAAAGTACTTCTTCACTGGAAACAACAGAATTAAGCTTACTGGTTGGTCACTCATCGTTTTGCATTTTTTACTGGCACTGACAGATTCCTACTGCCGAATCCCTTGTGGTTAGAGTTGTTTCATCCGTTGAAAAGAAGTTGGAAGTCAAATCTCGATTTCTTGATATTTTTCAGGAGGATAATTTCCCAACAGAATTCCCATACAAGTCCAAGGTAAGAATAATCGTCACACACCATTGTTGTATTTCCCTTATGTCTACATTTTCAGGATTCCTCTCTTCAAATAATACATTTCACTCTCTAACATTTTACTCTATTAGGTGGTTCTGTTGTTCCAGAAGATCGAAGGTGTAGAAGTATGCTTGTTTGGGATGTATGTCCAAGAATTTGGATCCGAATGTTCATTTCCTAATCAACGCCGTGTTTATCTCTCATATTTGGATTCTGTGAAGTACTTTAGACCTGATATTAAATCTGCTAATGGAGAGGCACTGCGCACTTTCGTGTACCACGAAATTCTTGTAAGTCGTGGTTTTCAACAACAATTTGTTTGGTCTTCTACATTGCATGGGAATTAAAGGGTGTACATTGATGCCTTTTTCAGATTAGTTACCTGGAATACTGCAAATTGCGTGGTTTCACAAGCTGCTATATATGGGCTTGTCCACCACTGAAGGGAGAGGACTATATCCTATATTGCCATCCAGAAATTCAGAAAACACCAAAGTCGGATAAACTTCGGGAGTGGTCAGTCCAATTACATTTGGTGATTCTTCGTAAGTGTTTTGTAGGAATAATCCTTTACATCCTCCAGTTGCTCCTGGTCTACACAGGTACTTGGCAATGTTGAAAAAAGCTGCAAAGGAAGGGATTGTAGCGGAAACTACAAACCTATATGACCTTTTTTTCTTGCAAAGTGGTGAATGTAGAGCTAAGGTCACAGCAGCTAGGCTCCCGTATTTCGATGGCGACTACTGGCCAGGTGCAGCAGAGGATATCATATATCAAATGAGTCAAGAAGATGATGGTAGAAAAGGAAATAAGAAAGGAATAATCAAGAAAACCATCACTAAAAGGGCTCTAAAAGCGTCTGGCCAGTCGGATCTCTCTGGGAATGCGTCCAAAGATGTGCTGCTAATGCATAAAGTATATCTTTCTCTCTATGCACCTTTCCTTTCCTACATTTAAGCTTAAGTAATTCGGTTCTTTTAGTTTTGTGATTTTCATGTTAATATTATTTCTGTATGTGTTTTAGCTTGGTGAGACCATCCACCCAATGAAGGAGGATTTTATTATGGTTCACTTGCAGCATTCTTGCACGCATTGCTGCACGCTGATGGTAACTGGAAATCGTTGGGTCTGTAGCCTATGCAAAGATTTCCAGTTATGTGATGGGTAAGAATTGTCCTTTCTCAGCCTATGTGATCATATTCCTTATTGAGTGGTGCAATCTCTAAAACGTTATTCTACCTTTCAGGTGTTATGAGGCTGAACAGAAACGAGAAGACAGAGAAAGGCATCCTGTTAATCAAAAGGATAAACATAAACTGAATCCTGTAAGTTGCATTGGCTAGTTTTGGGTCCGGAATTCAGAAGAGGTTCCGTCTTTCAGTATATTTGATTGTATCTGACAAGATGGTGTTTTATATATTGTAGGTTGAGATTGCCGATATTCCTGCGGATACCAAGGACAAAGATGAGATACTTGAAAGTGAATTTTTCGATACGAGGCAAGCATTCCTTAGTCTTTGTCAAGGGAACCATTATCAGTATGACACACTGAGGCGGGCAAAGCATTCTTCAATGATGGTGCTATATCATCTGCACAATCCAACAGCTCCTGCCTTTGTGACGACATGTAACGCATGTCACCTTGATATCGAAAGTGGTCAAGGCTGGCGCTGTGAAGTTTGCCCAGACTATGATGTGTGCAATCCTTGTTATAGTAGAGAGGGTTGTGTCAATCATCCTCACAAGTTGACAAATCATCCATCACTTGCTGATCAAAATGCTCAGAACAAAGAAGCTAGGCAATTGCGGGTGTTGCAGGTATTGTAATGTTCAGTTTTTTTGGTCATCCATTATGGTAGATCCCTTGAAAAAGCTGCCTCTTCTTCTCTTGCTTTTAGGCTTCTTCTTATTTGAGAAAATGGATGGGCTTACTTAGAAACGTCTCTGAAATGCTAATGTTTTTGTTAGATATGAATAGGGCCCGTGATATTAGGCCCCATCAGCCTAGGGTTAATTAGGGTTTCGGTTAATTAGAGTATTCCTATTAATATTCTCTTTAACTGTTATCTTGCTCATCACATCGGTCATAACAGTTTTCATTTACTTGAAATATGCAGCTGAGGAAAATGCTCGATCTTCTGGTGCATGCGTCGCAGTGCCGTTCTACACATTGTCAATATCCGAATTGCCGGAAAGTGAAAGGGCTATTCCGACATGGTCTCCGTTGCAAAGTTCGCGCTGCAGGAGGTTGTGTTCTATGCAAGAAAATGTGGTATCTCTTGCAACTCCACGCTCGGGCCTGCAAGGAATCCAACTGTGATGTACCTCGATGCGGGTAATCTCTTTAATTCTTACCCTGTCTAACATTTTGCAATCGATTTCTTTGTGGGATCATTCACTAGAATTTTATAAATTTGTTTTGATCATTGTGAATATCTCTATCCAGGGACCTGAAGGAACATTTGAGAAGGTTACAACAGCAGTCAGATTCACGGCGTAGAGCAGCTGTGATGGAGATGATGAGACAGAGAACTGCAGAAGTCGCTGGAACCTCCGGGGTATGAGTTTGTATATACTAATTTAATTTAGGATCTAAGCAGAAGTGGAAATATAATCTTCTTCCGAAGGTTAAGAAGATAAAAGAAGCTGGTGTCTCTGAGCTTCACTTAAACAAGTGTATGACACCAGCTAGCGAAGACACGTAAGAAGACAGGAAACGAACCCTAAAAAGCTTTAATTTAGATGGATAACAGTGACAAGTTATGGAGTGATGATGATGATGATTAATTTGGGGAACAAGCTCTTGACTGGTTTGAATACTTTCTCAGCTTCAAGTGCCAATGAAGCAAAATGAATCTATATAGATGCTAACTTATTCTATGGGGCCTGGTCGCGAAAAGGAAGAAGTCAGATTCCAGACTCTTCAGTTCAGATGAGTTGCTTGATCTTGTTGGTGATTCATTGATTATGTATACATACACTCTACGTCTGGTTACTGCCTTCTTCTTCTTTCTTTTTTTTTGTTTTTTCTCTAGTGTGGTGCATTTTTGTAAAATGCCTTATCCCTTTGGGGGTGGTGGCAAGAATGTAATATATATATAAAAGTAGTGACATATAACTTGCTAGGCAGGTAAGATGAAGAGAGTATCTAAGTATGCTTTGCTTCTCTTACATTTTTGGGTGAACATGTACTAACATTTTCATATCGTTAATTGAAATTAGGTGTTTTTGGCTTATTAAGGTGAAGTTATCACGACCTGCTACATATTTTGCTACGTATTCTATTGTTATTGTTATCTCCCATGGCTGTTTCTATTTCTATTTTAAAATAAGAATAGTGTGCACTTGCTCACGAAATAGTACATAGTGGAGTTTTCTCGATTTTTGAAGAACAAGGTGAAAAAGAAATTACCAAAAAAAAGAAAAGTGAAAAAAAAGAAGAGGAAAAGCGAGAAGGTACGTGGCTAGTTAATTGGCTCATAAAGTCACTATCACAAACCAGATTCTGTGGTCTTCTTCTTTCTGATACATATATGTCAAAATCCTCCGATCCAACCATTTCTTATTTTCTATTTTCCTAATATTTTATTTTCTGAAATGACAAAAAAGAAGAAAAACTCACTTTCGTTATCCGTTTCTAATTTCGACCAAGAGGCTTCTCAATGACAGACTAGCATGCAAAGTTTCATATAACAAGTGTACAAGTTATCCAAATTATTTACATAATTTTTTGAAAATTTTGAATTTGTTTTCCTTTTTTTTTCAAATTGTGGCTTGAGCTCTGTTTTTTTTGAAGCAGAGTTTCAAAAATGGTGGGCAGTGTTGTTGGCAGTAACATGGCAGCTACTGATGCGAGGTTTCTTAGTTCGAATTTCGGCATCAAAACTAGAATTCACAGATTCCACGATCGTTCCCAAATCGCAATCCCTAGGGCTCAATCTTCTTCTTCTCCGTCCCCCTCCGATAAGAATAGCCGCGAGAAGAAGTCCAAAACCCGATCCGGAACCACTACTACAAAGGAAGGCGAAGAGACGGTGTCGAAGAAACTCGACGTAGCTCTGCCGCCTGCCCAATCTCCGTCTCCGCCAACACTGAAACTGGACGATGTGAATCCCGTGGGATTGGGACGGCGATCACGGCAGATCTTCGACGAGGTGTGGCGAAAATTCTCCGGATTAGGTCAGATGTCGAGAACTACTCGACCTGATGAGCAAGATACTCTTGACAGTCTCCTCATAACAGAAGGACCTATGTGTGAGTTCGCTATTCCCGGAGCTCAAAACGTTACCGTTTTAGTCGTCGGAGCTACTAGCAGAATCGGCCGTATTGTCGTCCGGAAACTCATGCTCCGTGGCTACACCGTCAAGGTTCGATTACATTTTAACAAATGCTAATGTATAATGTTAGTAAAAAATCTCAAGAATAATATAATATTTGTGTTTAGGCATTGGTGAGGAAAACAGATGAGGAAGTGATGAATATGTTGCCAAGATCAGTTGATATTATTGTTGGAGATGTGGGCGAACCATCAACGCTCAAAGCCGCAGTTGAAAGCTGCAACAAGATCATATATTGCGCCACTGCTCGGTCTACTATTACTGCTGACCTTGTCCGTGTTGATCATTTGGGTGTTTATAACCTCACTAAGGCTTTTCAGGTATTAACAATATTGTCCAAGTGGTCGATTTTGGTTTCTTGTTTTGTTGAGTACAGAGACGTCTCATTCATGTATGTTGTTTGTTGAGGATTTGTAGGATTACAATAACAGACTAGCGCAACTAAGAGCGGGTAAAAGCAGCAAAAGCAAGCTTTTAATTGCGAAATTCAAGTCCGCTGAGTCACTTGAAGGTTGGGAAATTCGTCAAGGAACTTATTTTCAAGACACAACTGCTTCCAAATATGATGGTGGAATGGATGCTAAGTTCGAGTTCACTGAAACTGAGAGAGCTGAGTTTTCAGGTACGTATTATCTCTTCTGAGAGTATGGCAATGTGAAGGTTCTTTGTTTGATGTGATTTTTCAGGTATTGTTGTTTAAACGGTTTCAAATGCAGGCTATGTTTTCACCCGAGGAGGATATGTTGAGTTGTCGAAGAAACTTTCACTTCCACTAGGTGCCACTCTTGACAGGTATTGCTCGATTTCATTATATATCAGCCATCCTTACTCTCAGCTTGTTCTGTGAAATGTTTCGATCATAGGAAATTAGAGAAAGGGGTAACTTGGGAGTAGTATTAATGAAATTTATAGCTTATGCTTATGCTTTTATATCAATAGGTATGAAGGCTTAGTTCTTTCTGTTGGTGGGAACGGAAGATCCTATGTTGTAATCCTTGAAGCTGGTCCATCATCAGATATGTCTCAGAGCAAACAGTATTTCTCAAGGATCAGTACCAAAGCAGGATTTTGTCGGGTATGAAAGCATCATCGGTCTTCCTCATTAACCTGACCATGTTTCAACTATTTTTCTGGCTATTAAATTTGGTCCCCTTGACAGGTAAGGGTGCCATTTTCAGCTTTTCGTCCGGTTAACCCTGAAGATCCACCGCTCGATCCGTTTCTCGTCCACACATTGACAATACGTTTTGAGCCTAAAAGACAGGTTTGCTTACTCTTTTCATGCTTCAGCAGTTTGTTTTTGGGGCTTGATCTTTTTTTAGTATTAACCGAAAACATTCATCCCTGAGTTTAGCAATCTGTTGGGTTTTTTCCTCTCTCAGAGACCTGTTGATGGACTTGCTAGTGCACAACAAGATCTGAGAAGCTTTAGTCTTGTATTTGAGTACATAAAAGCTTTGCCTGTACGTACCCCAACTTAATTTCTACTTTCTGAAGATAATCACCCACAAGAATGAAAAAACAGGAAATGTATCAACTCTCCGCATTTTTGTCTGTAGGCGGGTCAAGAAACCGATTTTATCCTGGTATCGTGTACTGGTTCGGGAGTCGAACCCAACAGAAGGGAGCAAGTGCTTAAAGCTAAGAGGGTAAGTCTATTTTATCTGAAACACACATTTTAACAACTCTTGATTCTTTCCAGGCTACGAATTGTCAGGGATTTTTGAGCCACTGGGTTCCATGTTTTCACATCTTTATTTCTCTCTCTCGCTGTCCGCTAAAATTTTCAGGCTGGTGAAGATTCTTTAAGAAGATCAGGCCTTGGATACACCATCATTCGTCCCGGTCCATTGAAGGTACTCTTCTTTGAGGTTTTAGCCAATTTGTATGTATATGGCTTGATTATATTACAATTTTCTGTTACAGGAGGAGCCAGGCGGGCAACGAGCTCTGATATTTGATCAAGGAAATAGAATTTCTCAGGTCAGTTTCAAGCACAACACATAAAATTCAACTCACCTCGCTCGCATACCACAAAAGACTCTCCGCCTGAGCTTCCTTAGCCTCGAAATGCTCATTCTCTCTAATTTTCTAGGGTATTAGTTGTGCGGATGTGGCTGATATATGTGTCAAGGCACTGCACGATTCAACCGCGAGAAACAAAAGCTTTGATGTGAGTCGCAGTTTATAGAAACAAGTGCGAAAGATTCAATCTTTGAAAAGAAGAAACCATAGCATGAATTTCTCACAATATTCTTCCATTTGGTTCTTGCAGGTTTGCCATGAATACGTCGCTGAGCAAGGAATAGAGCTCTATGAGCTGGTAAGAGTAATCACACTTGCAACATAAGTCACTTATTCACCATCATACCATCTGATATGAGTTTCTCTGTCTGTCTCTCTCAGGTGGCTCATTTGCCAGACAAGGCCAACAACTATCTGACTCCGGCTTTATCTGTACTTGAGAAGAACACATGAAAAGAAGAGTCATCGATTCCATTTTGTCTGTTGTGTTCATCTCAAGCTCTGATAAACATTACATGCATATATATATATGTTTACATGTATAACTTGTACATACAAGAAATCTCTTTGGTCTCTTTATGTCCATTAACATTGATTTCTTATATTCAACTTCAAAATTTGTGTGCTTGATACAAATAATCTAAGGCCTAAAACATTTAAAAGTGATGAAACTCTGTTTTCTATTACAACACTCACTCATTAAAGAAATGAGTAATAAACGTGTAAAAGTGTACATCTTCACTCATTATAAGCAAACAAAAACATGAAATTTCAGATTAAAACCTCGGTCTTCGTCTTATTCATCTCAAAAAGCGTCAAAGCCGAGAGAAAGGTTTGGTAAGAGAGCCGAAAAACGAAGACGTCGGAGACACATACGGCAACTTTCCGGAGCTTTCTTTTGACTTTCTCTCATCTTCTTCCTCTCCGTTAATGGCTTCTTTCTCAGCATCGTCCACTATCTGCTCCACGTCCAAAGAAAATTCAAATATCTAAGGTAAAAGATCACAAAATTTTCGGGTGAGTTAAAGAGTTTAAACATCCAACCTTTCCGGCGACGGCAGGGGAAACAGACGGGAGAATAACAGCGAGATTGGTTTTAATCCGATGTAACGCATCTTTCGTCATACCCTGCGCCGCTCCAGCGAAATCCTTAATCACACCTTCCAAAAACTGTTTAGCGTTTTCCAGTGACTCCGATGGAACCGAAGCAGCTGCTAGTTTCTCTAATACTTTATCTTTAACAGCGGCAAGATTCTTCAGCCCTAACATCATCGTCTTCCTCTGCTCCTCTCCTTCTTCTTCTACTGAATCCGATGGGTTGGTAGCGATTTTGATCGCGTGGTTAGGAGAATACAGCTTTCCTTGGCCTTGGCCCACGTTTTTTTCGGATTCAGTAGCGATTTTGACCGCGTGGTCAGGAGAGTATAGCTTCCCCTGGCCCACACCGTCCGACGCAGCTACGTCGTCGGATTTAGTGGCCGAGATTCGGTGATGCTGATCTATTGAATCTTCTCCCATTTGTCACTACCAAAAATTGACAGTTAAATTCTTTATTTTTTGGGGTTTTCTGCGTGATGGTCGATACGAACAGAGTAAAGCCACTTAAAAATCTGTTGAAAATAATAATTCTTGTTTTGTTTTTGTTTGTTTCCCGGGAAAATGAAACAGATATGAAAGCTTGTGGGACACGTGCTATTATCTCTTCATGAGGTGGCAACACGTGTCTACTGTTGGGTGTTAAGGGATTAGTAACGGGCTTTGTTCAGTTTGTAGCATTATATGACAAAGGCCCATTAGATGGAGATTGGGTTTTTAATGTGTGAAATGGTGATTTTAATTTTGACCCGACTCGATTGACCCGGATTTGAAACAAAGGGAAACACAGAGGCGGCGTTACAGTGAGAAGTGGGAAGAAGCAAGGGAAGGAAGAACAGAGAGGAGAAAGATGAACAAGAAGGAGATCTTCAAGCTAGCGAAAGGTTTCAGGGGAAGAGCGAAGAATTGTATAAGAATTGCGAGGGAAAGAGTTGAGAAAGCTCTTCAGTACTCTTACAGAGATAGGCGTAACAAGAAACGTGAGATGAGGGGTCTCTGGATCGAGCGCATCAACGCCGGTTCTCGTCAGCACGGAGTACGTTTTCCTTTTCTTTCCCATAACTTTTTATTTGGGTTTTTCCTGATTGCTTTGATTCGATTTCGTTCTAGCTACATGATTAGTTTAGAAATGAAATACCTGATATATTGGTTGGTTTAATTTGCAATATACAAGGTCCTTGATCGAAGCCTTAGGATTTAGGGGTTTCTTATGTGAAATTGTGGTGCTTGATTTCTTTAGTCTGTAGGTGCTAGTATAATTGCTTTACTGTCTTCGTCTAGCTCACAAGTTGTAGTTTGAATTTTTTTTTTCTTCTCTGTACTCTCCATATTTTTCTTCTCTGTGGTTACATTGACATAGTGATAGGAATATAACTTTTTGGTTAGGTCTCGCTAGAAGGTTGACAGAATTAGATCGAAAAGTTGAATCAAGGGCATTTCAAGTTGCTTATTTAGATTTTCTGTAGTATCTTTGATCAATTTTGGAGCTTTCCAATGTGTGAGATATCATCCAAATGGAGATTTAGGATGTGAATGTTTAGCTTAAAGCTCAAAGAGACTTGAAGAAGTGAATCATTTCGTGTTGGTAATATGACCAATACCTTTACTGTGAGTGGTTTCGAATCAACTGAAACCATGATTTTTCCTTGTACGAGTAGAGAAACATATTTATCTAACACGGTTACATAGTTTTAGCTTTGTAACACACCTCATTGTTATGATTTTTTGTTAACTTATAGTCTTGGTTCCATTGGTTAATGTTTGTGTATCTCTTTCAAATCTATGCTATTATACGTGGATCAATACCCTGTTTCTGGTGAAGAACATGGAAATGATTTGTTTAATCGAAATCCTAACATTTAAAGCTTGAAACAGGTGAACTATGGTAACTTCATCCACGGACTGATGAAGGAGAACATCCAGCTGAACAGGAAAGTCCTCTCTGAGCTATCTATGCACGAACCATACAGCTTCAAAGCACTCGTGGACGTCTCCCGCAGCTCATTCCCTGGAAACAAGAATGTGGTCCAAGCATCTCGGAAAGTTGACATTTCATCCATCAATGCCTAGTTAGGACCAAGTTAGTTTTACCTTTCCCGTCTTTTTCTCTTTCAAGCAGAACGCATATCATTAAGTTATTTGTCTGAATAACATGTACGACCGTGATAATACCAAAACTTTTGCATCTTGAGAGAATGTATTTTGTCTTTTTTATTTCGTTAGCAGATCTAAATTCATAATTTGTTTATTAGTTTGAGTAAAGAAGATTGAATCACCTAAATAACCATAGTCCATAGACATAAACCCTAGGATCGGAACACTATCTGCTTTAATCACATCAGTGCGCGTTAATGCCTTGTTACGGAAGAAACAAATACCGGAATCGTGAATCAAAGGGAACAATACCGCATTTGCTACTAGTTGAACCCAGAAAACCCCACCGTTGTCGCCGGTGAATACACTGCTCAACAAATGCGGCTTGACGAGGAGGCAAATGTCGTGAAATCCACAGAGCAACCTTGCAGTCATCAACAAAGTTCTTGGCAAAACAGTGAAGCATTTGCGGCACAATCAACTTCCCCCTGGGGCTCACTCCCACTGACGCCTGGATATAGTCTTTCTGAGCCTCTTCAAGTTCCTCTCCTATGTTCTCGGCTGAGTATATCCTCACCTGCAAACGATTTCTTTTAGAGAACTGCAATGTAGGATCAAGAATCGGATGAGGAATTCAGATAGATATGGGAAGATTACCGCAGGGGATGAGTGCATTCCACAGCTGAGAGCGAAAGACACTAGAAGTTCGTGTGTACTTATCCCTGCCTGTCTTTGTTCTTCTGTTACTTTCAGCTTGAGAATGGAGAGAAGAAGAGCCTGAAACTCCCGGTTTAGGTATATGAGATATAGAGTAGTAAGTGAAGAAATTGCTGAAACTAAAGAAGGTTAAGACGAGTTTAGTACAATTTGAGGTCGATGCAGAGGAGGGTTCATCTTTAGAGTCATGTATTCAATTGTTGCTGCATTGTATGAATGCCCACCAACTGTATATGCAGCCTGATAGAATCTCCAAATCAGAGGCTTACATTAACCTCTGTCCAAAGTCCGAACCAAACCAAGAAGTGTTAAGTAGTTTTGAGTGTGGAAATCAAACCTTTTGCATCAAAGAGAAGAGCTTTAAGTCGGTTTTAGGTACGCCATAAGCCAAGTATGCCTGAATCAGAAAGTCTGAAAATTGTAAGTTTTGTATCTACAAATCAAAACTGAAGGAAATTTCAGAGCATCATTACATGCATGATCAAGGCATTGTATATGTTGATCCAGAAGGCGAGCTTCTCATTGTGGCTTAGTTCTGTTGGATTTACTCTGGCAAGTCTTTCGACAAGGTTCCTGCAATGAAAAACCACAGATGAGTTTTGTCAAGACTCTAGTTTGAACCACCATAACTAAATCTCTGAAGCTTCTTAAACAGCATGTTAATACCTGAATCTCCATAACTCATCTGAAGCATATCCGAGCCTTTTCTCCTCAACAGACATTGAAGCCACTTCAGTTGCGGATCTGTAATTCCCGATATCAGCCCAACTTAGCTTTCCTTGGACTCTATACGGATCAAATAAGTTGATCTCTGTTGCTAAAACATCTGAGTTCTTCTGAATATCAATCCGTGGACTTTGAGCCCACCTGGAGATCCGTGAGTGTTCTGAAGGAGACCACCAAGACGTTGATGGAGGATTATCACGAGAAGAGAAATTGGTAGTCTCTTGTGAGGATATTGATCCTGCAGATGTCTCTCCTAGAGACACAAATATGTTTCTCATGCATCTTATCATCTCCTTGGATAGCTCATTAGCATTATCATAACCCTGCAAGGACTTTACCAGTTTGCTTTTGGGTTGTGCTCTCTGATCTTTACGCCGTAAAGCTTCGTTCTTTTCGGGAAATTTAACCAAATCTGTAGCATTCTGGGCAACAATTTTATAATCAGAGTCCATCACACCACACAAAAAATTAGGCAGACAAGAGAATTTAGTTAACATACAGGTGGAGATAGAGTATGTGTGAGGTTGTACTCAGCGAGTTTTCTCTCGTTTCGTTCTTGAATCAGCAAGAAATGCAGAGACATGATCTCTTGTTCAAGCTTAGAGACTGTAGCTTCCATAAGTGTTATATTGGAGAGAAGTTCCTGAACCTGAAAATGGTTTTTTTTTGGGAACATTCACAAGGTTCAAGCTTTTAATTCTGAACATTTCAAGCTTAGAACTTAGGACAAGCTGGAGAAACATACACTACGTGGAAGAGAAGATGTATAAGACAGCTCAATCTTATGGCTTTGATCTGAAGCTTTCAGCAATAGACTGCGCAGTGCTGTCTCTTTCTGCAGTTGAGCTTTTAATCGTTGCACCTGTTTCAGAACAGAGCTGAGTCTGAGATTTAACAATTTTCTTTTATATGATCATCAAAAGAGAAGTGTGTGAAACTCACATCGTGCTCGAGTTCGAATCTGTAGTGGTGAAACTTGCTGTTCCTGGGGGAATCAAGACTGATGATCTCTTTAGTAACATTCTTTGGCTATACTTTTCAGAGAAAACAGAGTCATAAGAAAATGAGTTTCAAGCAATAAATAGAAAGCTTCAGTGAATTGACAGCTTGAATAGCAAGTTAATGGAAAAGTCTTTCATAGGATTCAAGGATGTGAACCTTTGAGAGATGAACGGCTTTGGTCTGAGAGAATCTGGACAAAGAAATTGCTCTGCATATCATAACAGTGTGAAGAATTAGAAAGAAGCAGAGAGGAAGAGGAAGAAGATTCAATATTCAAGACAAGACAAGAAAATAAACTGGGAAAAAGGAATGAAGCTTTACTGTTTAGTAGAGTCTCCAGACATTGTATGATCGATGAATTTCGAATATTGGTCGGTTTCAAAACTTGGTCTGGATCTCTCCAGAGTCGTAATAATGACTCAATAGAATGAGATTGAAATAGAAAACGCAGTGATCAGAGATAGAAGAAAGAGAAAGAGCTTGAGACATCTGTGAGGATGAGTTGAATGGGATCGGGTCCAAAGAGAGACTCAATAAATGCATGAGAAATTTTTAGCTATTTGTCACTTTCATCACAGCCCCATTGCACGAGTTGTTCTACCCAAAAAATACACAGTAAAAATTAAAGCTTCAACCTTTTTCATCCCAGAAAAACTTTAAAACCATTCAAGTAAAATTTAAAAGTTTGATTATTATTTTTTTTTTTAAATGATAATGATGTGTGTTTGATTGTTTGTTTTCACGTTATGGAAGTTGGGATATAAAAGGAGATAGTAGCTTTTTTATATATAAAAATCAGAAGATATGATTGATCTTGAAGGCTTAAAAGCCAAATAACATAAATGAGGAACAATAAATGTTGTTGCCAATTAAAGTTAAAAATATACAAATAAATATAAAAAACAAAATGGTAGCAAAGTTGTGGAATCTCCACTAAAGCACCTTCCCACTACATGTACTCTCGTCCATAACAAATATAATGTTTACAGTTACATATATTCATCACCTCCAATCGAAAGTGCATGATTTGGATACTGTTTTCCAGAAAAAGGTCGAGCTAAACAAATACTAGTATTCTGTGAATTAAATATTATTTTGGTTGAATATTGCAAGACACTCGTAAAGAGACCTATAGCAAAAAACTTCTGAAGACTCGCCTATATACTGCTTGGAAATATATCAAACGAAAAATAAGAAAAAATAGAGACCAAAACTAATTTCCTTATGTCAGTATACAGTTAAATGTTCTGTAAAGTGTATTCCTTTTTGATCGGAATGCAAAAGTAACATTTTACCCCCAAAAAAAAAAGAAATGCGAAAGTAACATGCATTTTCTTTCGCAAAGGCAATAAATGTGGAAGGAAGAGAAAAAACAAATGCAGAGGTGGAAGGCCCAACCACGCGCTTGTGGTCCTCTAATTTCTCATTTATGCGAAAAAAGCCCAATATCTGTGGGTTTAAGTATGCGGATTTTGGGCTCACGCGCTCAACGCGCGTTTGATGCGCGTGGGTTTTATCCTTTTAGTCTAATAGACAAACGAACATAAATTATAATTACCTGTCTACTGAACTGGGATCTAATTTACATATGTAATTCATAAATTTTAAGGAAAAATAATAATTGCCGGCAATCGTAATTGTCATGATTGGGAATTGATCAAAATTCAAAAGAGATGATAATCATGAGATAATTATATATGAAATTCAACAAAATAAAAAGAGGAAAGCATCATAAAGATAAAAGACTATTTTTTATCCAAAAAACAAAAAAAGACTGATCTAATAAGTGGTCTTTGCCTCCTTGGTTCTTTTTCAAGTTAATCTATCAAAAAGGTATTTATTATTTAATGATGTAGTGGAAGATATATCAGCTACTCTTATACGAAAAGGAATCTTAATGTTTTTTGTTTTGTTTTCTGCACCGTCAATTTTAAAAATGTATTAAAAAGAGAGATAAATAGATATTTGTTTTCGTATATTTTAGGTAGCTTAACACTGTTTTAGTTTCCACACATTGAATAGGAATCAAATATATTTTTTTATCAAAAACTCATAGGTTTGTGTGGTTTGTGTTATTAACCCTGAAATTAGATTTTCATCCAAAAATAGAAACCTTAAATAACATCCATCAGATTTAAAAAAATAGAAAAATCCCTCAAAACCATTCCATTATCTAATTTTTTTTCTATCTATTTTTTTTCAATTTCCTTTAAATATAACATTTATTAAGGAAAATTAAGGAAATTTCTCCATTTCTTTTATTTTCCCTTTTACAAAAAAAAAAAAAAAGGGAAGAAGAAGAAGAAGAAAAAACAATGTGGCTACCGAAAGCAGACACGGCAAACAAAGGAACAAAAAGTGGAACTGTGGCCGTTGCAATAGACAAAGACAAAAATAGTCAAATTGCTCTCAAATGGACAATGGAGAATCTTGCTACTCGTGGCCAAACTCTTGCTCTTATTCATGTCCTTCCCAAATCTCATTCTTCTCCAGGTTAACCACTTTCTCATTTTCCATTATAATCCATCATTTTTGCTCACTGATTCTTGCGCAAAGTTTAAGTTTCTTTAGGGTTTTCGCTTTTGGGGTTCCATGCAGACATTGAAGAAGGACTATCACAAAAGCAGCAAATGGAGAAACAAACCAAAGATCTCTTTGTATCCTTTCACTGCTACTGCAGTCGCAAAGAGGTAATAACAATCCAAATCAAGGGCTTATGGAGATTGGTTTATCTTCTTGTTAAATCGATCAATGGTTATTTTTTTTCATATTTCTGTAGATACATTGTCTGGACGTTTTGCTTGAAGACGTCGACAAAGTCAAAGCAATAGTCGAGTATGTTACAGTTTCTTCGATTGAGAATTTAGTCCTTGGTGCTCCATCACGGAGTAGCTTTATGAGGTAATGTATTGATTAGGGTTTTTGATTAATCGGTTGAGTGTGGAACAAGGAATTAACAAAAAATAGGGTTTATTTTGATCCTCAACAGACGATTCAAAACGGATTTACCAACGAGTGTTTCAAAGACAGCTCCAGATTTCTGTAGTGTTTACGTAATTTCCAAAGGAAAAATCTCTTCGGTAAGAAACGCCTCGCGTCCTGCTCCTTACCATCCATCACCTCTCACCGAAATAGACAATCACGAAAATACTAACCCTGAGAGAAAACATAATAAAACAGGTCTGACTTTTAAAATCTTGAGAGGAAATGTTTCTTGCGTTTCAAGCATCTCAAACACATTCTTAAATATTTCCATCTTTCTTGTTTTCAGCAGCTGTCACACAGGCCTTGCCTAGAGGTCGAAGATCAGTTGATTCAGATGGTCCAAGGTATTATTCTCTTAGTTAAACAAACGAACTGTGATTACTTTAACAGTTTCTTAAATCTTGGTTTCAATTTTTTTTTTGGTAGACAAGGGTTTCCGAAACCGCCACAAGGACATATGAAATTACTTGGGGATTTCTCAGATTCAGAGTCAGAATTCTCATTCATCAGTGCTTCTCAACACGAATCCGACCTTTCCTTTATCAGCTCGGGGAGGCCGAGTGTAGACCGATGTTCTATCACCTACGATATACCGGAATCAGCAAGAACCTCAAGAATGTCAACGAGCTCAGAGCAGAGCATTGGGTCACATAGATTAGGAATCAAGTTTACTGATTTGAGTTATCTCAATGGTTCCTCTACAGTTTCTGATGAGAGTGGAAGAACTTCCTCCTATTCATCTCAGAGCTTGGTATAAAAACTATATGTTCTATTTTATTTGTCTTACTTAAATCCGATTTGTTTCATTACATGGATATGTTTGTGTTTGTTGTAGGATGATGTTGAAGCTCAAATGAGGAGACTGCGTTTAGAGCTGAAACAAACTATGGATATGTATAGCTCAGCTTGCAGAGAAGCTTTAACCGCAAGGCACGAGGTATTATATATAAACATCTTCATCTCTATTTTGTTCTGTATCTCAAGAGGTTGATTCATTCATTACTTGGTTCAAATTCTGGTTTAGGCGACAGAGCTGCAAAAGCTGAGGTCAGAAGAGGAAAAAAGACTGGAGGAATTAAAGATGACAGAGGAAACCGCAATTTCATTGATGGAAAAAGAGAGAGCAAAAGCCAAAACAGCCATGGAAGCTGCTGAAGCTGCAAAGAGGCTAGCAGAAGTGGAAGCAAAGAAGAGGCTAAATGCAGAGATGAAGCAATTGAAAGAAAGCGATTCGTTCTCTCGGAATAGCATTGTTCGTTACAGGAAATACTCTGTTCAAGAGATCGAAGAAGGGACTGCGAATTTCGCAGAATCAAGAAAAGTTGGTGAAGGAGGGTATGGGCCTGTGTATAGAGGTCATCTTGATCACACAAGTGTTGCTGTTAAGGTTTTACGCCCTGACGCTGCTCAAGGAAGATCACAGTTTCACAAAGAGGTACCCTAAAATCACTTATCTTCTCTGTTTTTATCGTTTGCTTGCATTACAAGAAAAAGGCTGTTTAGGTTAAAAAGTTTGAAACTTTACGTGTTTTTGACGCATAGGTTGAAGTATTAAGTTGCATAAGACATCCAAACATGGTTCTTCTCTTAGGAGCTTGTCCAGAATTCGGTATTCTCGTCTATGAATACATGGCCAAAGGAAGCTTAGATGACCGTCTTTTCAGACGCGGAAACACGCCGCCGATTTCATGGCAGTTGCGTTTCAGAATAGCTGCTGAGATCGCTACGGGTCTCCTCTTCCTCCACCAGACAAAACCAGAACCAATTGTCCATAGAGACTTGAAACCAGGGAACGTACTTCTCGACCACAATTATGTCAGCAAGATCAGCGATGTCGGGCTTGCGAGATTAGTTCCCGCGGTAGCAGAGAACGTGACTCAGTACAGAGTTACATCAGCAGCAGGAACGTTCTGTTACATCGACCCTGAGTATCAACAAACCGGAATGTTAGGTGTGAAATCGGATGTATATTCTCTAGGAATCATGCTTCTGCAGCTTTTGACGGCGAAACAGCCGATGGGTTTGGCATATTACATGGAACAGGCGATAGAAGAAGGGAGATTGAAAGAAATGCTTGATCCTGCAGTACCAGATTGGCCAGTAGAGGAAGCTTTGTGTCTGGCGAAGTTATCGTTACAATGCGCTGAGTTGAGAAGAAAAGATAGGCCAGATCTTGGTAAAGAAATAATGCCTGAGCTTAATAGACTTAGAGAGCTTGGTGAAGAGAGTCTTGAGACTATGTATTTTTCTGGACAAGGACGGTCGCATCATAGTCAAGTCTCTTATACATCGGTAAGAGTTTTTTTTATTTAAAAACATTTCCATCAGCTTTAGATGTGTCTCTACCTATGATGTTTGATTTCTTTTGTTGGGATGTTTTGTGTGGGTATTTCAGGAAGGTAGGAGTGTTCCTTATATGTCAAATACAGGATCTTCTATATCAAACCCATAGTTCTGAGGAATCTGGAAAGCAAAGAAGATTGATTTGCAGGAGATAATTAACTTCAAGTAGAAGAGAAAGCCAAGAGCAAGTTATTCAGAAAACAAGAGTTGCTTATTTGAGATTTATTAGAGTTGGGTTTGTGTATAAAAAACTTTAACGAAAATGCTTTGTATTTTCTGTTACCAAAATGATTTGTATATAACGGGAATATGAATTTCCAATGCACATTCTGTTGAAGAAAATATGAAGTTTTATATTTTTAAAAGATTTTAACCCTTGACGGTGAATTACATGTTCGTTGACACGTAACTCACAGTAAAGAACAACGTGGAAATCTTCTAACGTTACCAAGTGTTAAGTAAAAATAAAGTATTTTTTTTATTGGGTGTATAAGAATAGATGTATTTTCGTTAAGGTAAGGGAATCCAACCAAACTGCAAGAATGGGACAGGGTAAAGAAGTTAAGACGAGACTAGATCCTCAAGTTGAGATTCAGGTTTTATTAACCTTTTCTGTGATCTTTGTTGATGTATCCGAGTTAAAGACACTCTATCTGTTTCTTGATGTGTTCTGTTCTGTTAATTAGGAAAGAGGAGAAATATTCTTCTTTTATAGGCCAAAGGTTAACAAAGAAGAAGCTCATAGTGTCGACGATGTTCAAAGGTTATACATAGTGATGCGTCCTGAGTCCGGTGAGAATCCCGTTGAGGAGAAACAAGACCCTGTCTCTGGTAAAGAAGGTTCTGATAAAGATTCTGGTAAAGGAGACGCGAGTAGTAGCTCCTCTGGCGCCAAGAAAGAAGCTGAAGGAGGACACGGCGTCGAGGTAGAAGAAGAAGAATTCACTAAAGGGTTAAGCTCTGATTACAAGGCTGATATGATTAGTTTCATCTCAATCTGTTCTTTTTTTCCTTTTACTTTTGTAGAAAGTGAACATCGAGAAACAGTTTCTGGTACGATTCATTGTTATGGGTAAGAAAAGTCTTCCTGATCCGAGCAAGAAATCTCAGCCATTTTGGGGATTCGTGGAGATGGTGACGACAAATGTTGAAGATGTTAAAACTGCTCTCAAAGGAGGTAAAATATCGTGAGTTTATTTAAGTATTTGGTGGATTTTTGTGATTGTTATTTGTTTTGCAGAAGAGTATGAGACTAAAACTCGAGGACATAGACATAAGCCGCCGGCGAGAGCTGTCGGAGAAGGAATATATCGGATTCTCAGACATAAACCTAGTCCGACACGAAAAGAACATACACATCTTGTCTACAAACTGGAGTTCCCATCGGAATCGCAGACCAGAGAACACGAGCCACAAGAGTCGCTGAACATTGAGCCGGAAGGCTCTTTCTTGATCCAAATACGAAATCCAGAGCAAGGAGGAGGAGGAAGAGGGTCAGGGTTTGGTGGGCTACAGAGAAAGAGGAAGACTCAGTTTCCGGCTCATCTTCAGGCTAATTTAGGTCATACCCGGTTTGGGGCAGCCGACCCGCCCGATTTCCTAAATTATGAAGGATGTGAGTTTTTACTCATATCGGCGTCCGACGATATAGAGGAAGAGTTAGGGTTGGAGTTGGAGCCTGAGGGTGACGGTAATGAATCCACTTGCGATCTTTTGAAGACTTTTGGGGACGATGTTGAAGCTACTCCGCTTCTTCGCGGTACATGGGAGTAATAATGGGTGTTCACTAATCACTAATATAGTAGATGGTAGCTTGTGTTTCAAGTATGGACGGCTTTAGGTGGTAACTGTTTTGTTTTTTTGGTAAAATGGTGTGATGTCTTCTTTTGGTATGAGGTTTTGTGTAAATCATATCTAACCTGTTCTTGTAAAAGTCGAACATTTCCGTATCAAAAAGAAGTTTTAGTATCATTAATTCTAAACAAATATGATATTAGTTATTCAGATGAAAGGAAACTACCATTAAACCATGTCTGCTTAAATTCGTAACCTACCTCAATCGTTCACTTACTCCTATGTATGTGCAAAGAGGATTCGATGATCCTTTTCATCAGAGAAAGATTGGAGCCATGACAAGCGTGATAGTCGCCAACATTTTGATGAGCACGTGAATCGACGGTCCTGCTGTATCCTTGAAAGGATCTCCCACACTTGCCATTTCAAAAAAAAATCTCATTAGAAAGAGAAATGGCTATTGAGGATGAGACTTGGAAGAAGAAGCAAAAGGAAAATGTTATAATTGCTTACGTATCACCAGTTACTGCAGCTTTGTGGGAATCACTTCCTTTGCCTCCAAGTGCTCCAGTCTCGATGTATTTCTTTGCATTGTCCCAAGCACCTCCTGCTGTGTTTAAGAAGAGAGCCATTAAGATACCACACACTGTTGCAAACATTAGCATCGCAGCTACAACTTTAGCTCCTAGCAGTGGTTGTCCCGTGTAGTGACCCAATATCCTGAACACGAAACCTGAGAAGACCAAATAGCGAGGATTGGTTTATCATTGATTGTTTGTTGCTCATTTCACAACCACTTAAACCAATGATTACTGACCAACTAGAATGGGTGATACTATAGCCAAAGCTCCTGGTTTTATCATTTCCCTCAAAGCTGAAGATGCGACAATGGCAACACATCGACTATAATCTGGCTTCTCCTTGTAGTCCTGTTACATAAAGTTGATTGACACCTGATGGAAAAACACAAAGAAAAGAGAGCAGACTCAAGAGGAAGTATATTTACCATTATGCCAGGCCTCTCAATGAACTGTCTTCTTACTTCGTTAACAACCTCCTGTGCAGTTCGACCAACTGCTGCACAAGCCCAAGCGCTAAAGAGGAAAATAAGCATGGCACCTAATAACCCGCCGATGAAGACTTCTGGGATAGCAATATCAACCTGTTGAGTTAAGAGGATGAAGATGAGTAAGCGGTGGTGTCTAAAATTGGAACCGAATAAAGAGGAAACAGAGTACAATGAGGGATACTATCCATACCTCTTTGAAAGACACATTAGCGAAAGCTGAAACCTCATCCATATAGGCACTAAAAAGAAGGAATGATGCAAGGGCAGCAGAACCAATAGCAAATCCTTTTGTTGTTGCTTTTGTGGTGTTTCCAACAGCATCAAGAACATCAGTGATCTCACGGACACTTTCCGGCTGTAAGAGACAATTACTTTTATATAAGCTTGGGAATTCAAAAACATAAAAGATAAGAATAATTTCAACCACTCATGTGACACCAACCTGCTGGCTCATCTCAACAATCCCACCTGCATTATCAGCTATGGGACCAAACATGTCCATTGTAAGAACATAAGCTGCAGTGCTTAGCATTCCCATTGTAGCTACAGCTGTTCCAAATAGACCTCCAGTAGGGTTTCCATTTTCATCTAGTAGTCCCGAGGTATTGCCCAACCAAAATGCAGAAATGATAGATACACTGATAACTAAAACAGGAAGAGCCGTGGACTCCAGACCCAAGCTGACCCCAGCAATTATATTGGTTCCATGACCCGTGGAGCTAGCAAGAGCTAATGTCCGAACAGGCTCATACTTATAGTCAGTATAATATCTGGATATCCAGACAAAGACATAGGCTGTGACCATGCCAACCAAGCCACACATGAAGAAATTTAACCAAGCAGATGGAGCTTGTTCAGTGTAAAGCAGCCAACGAGTCGACTACAAAACAAAACAGAGGTAATGCTGTCAGAGAACTCCATAGAGAATTACAACAATAACAAGGATGCTTAGATGTGCCCTTATGTGCATTTGTGTGTTAACTGACAAATTAACATCAAAAAGCTACTGTTCAACAGCCATATAATGAGCAAAATAATCACGGAAATATGTAAATGACATTACCGCGCCAAATGTCAAAATAGCTAATATAATAGTCAGCGAATATCCTTTCTGAAGCACAACCATTGGATCCTCTACCGGAGATTTCACACTGGCACTGCGAGTTCCTTTGATCGATAGAATACCAATTGATGATATTATCAAGTCAAAAGAGTGAACAACTAGAGGAAATAGAATAAATCCAGATGGATCTGCATGATAAACAAAAAGGTGGAGTAAGCAATAAAAAATCATGAAGGATGAATAAAGGTAAATTTTAGTCACAGAAGGATTCCTAAACGTTAATCATAAACCCTTTATGGTAGAACTAAGCCATGCAATTGTATTACTAAATACAAACCCTTAAAAGACAAAACAGAGATGCCCCACAAACCTTCAATTTTGCACTTTTGAGCCATTGTGCCACCAAGTATCATTGCACTGATGATTTCTGCAGCTATACTTTCAAATAAATCAGCACCTCGAGCAGCACAGTCCCCAACATTGTCTCCAACCTGCAAGAGGATGAGATTTAAGCTACAATGAAAAACAAAGTAAATATTTTCAGCGTGATTGATGAAAAGAACTAATACCAAATCAGCAATAACTGCGGGATTTCGAGGATCATCCTCAGGAATACCCTGCTCAACTTTTCCAACCAAATCTGCCCCAACATCAGCTCCCTTAGTGTATATTCCACCACCCAACTGAGCAAATAAGGCAACAAATGATGCGCCAAAACCGTATCCCACAAGAAGAAGTGGCACTGTAAGAATAGAAAAAACGAAAATTCCAATCAGTTAAGCTAAAACAGAATACTACTACAAGCAATCACTCCACTATTTTCGAATGCAAATGCAATTTCGGTTTCGAAAACGCCAAACATTTGAGAACAACATCAAAACATATTAGGTATGGATTATTGTACTCATATATAAAAAGAAAAATATTCAGAGAACAGGAACCTAGAACTTACAATCAGTAACCTTCATTGAGCCTGGTGAATCCACATCCAACCATACATAAAATGTAGAATATAGGATGGCAATACCAATCACAGCCATACCAACAACAACCAGGGCTGAGAATCCACCAGCACGAACAGCTATCTGCATTAAAGCCACCACTTTTAGTATTTGGCCATGTGTACAGGAAGTCCTATTGAATCATAAACTAAAACAAACCTGCAATGCTTCCCTTGCGGATCGTCTAGCAGCACTAGAGACCCGCACGTTAGCACGAACTGACACCCACATTCCAACATATCCAGCAATACCTGAACATAACGCGCCCAAAAGAAATGCAGCAACAGTGATATATGCAGACATTGTCCTGAACCACAAAGTTATACAATTGAGTATTATTAATAACAACAGCACAAAAGATAAAACAAAAGACAGTGTATAAAATCGTGCAAATCACCTTCCTAAACCAGAAGCCTCTTGCTGGGGGGTTAAATTACGGAAAAAGTATATGCAAAGAATCACAAAAGCTAGCAAGAACGCCATCTTGGATATAGTACCATACTGCGTTTTGAAAAATCCTTCAGCTCCATCACGTATGGCATCTGATATCTAGGAAAAAAAAAAGAATAGGATCATTGCACAGAACTGAAAATTCAACTGAGTACCAAGAAGCAACGAAGTCAACATCACGAATAAAAACTTGTGTGAAAATTTACCTCAACCATCTCTGGAGGTCCTTCATTTTTGGCTAACACCCACTTGGTCAGATATACTGATAACATGAAGCTGATGATGCATACTACAAAGACAAACAAAATGATGGGAGAAGTACGTGCTCCCATGTAAAATATCCCTCCAAAGATCAAAAGCAGAAGCACAGAAAGGACACGAACATTTAAATTCCTCAGAATCCGTATTACCTGCACAAAAGCAACTCATTTGTTTAACAACTTCAACAAAGAGGAAATGGATATGCTCAAATGCTAACACCATCACATGTTATTTATACGCATGATAGTGTTTTGATGCAAGCAATAGCAAAAGAAAGACATGGTCGAGAGAGAATGGTATGATATTCTCACCAATGGACTGTAGGTTTTACTACGCATGTCTGGAAATGTCCTTGGCCTGTCAGTGTAAGACATAGGACTGGCCTGCTCAACATCTTCATCCATCATCATGTTTTGTAATGAATTCGCCCTCCGAGCAATAGGAAGAGGTATAAAGTGAGTGCTACGGGGCAGGTCGGCCCCAGAACTTGGACGCTGAATCTTGATACGTTATAAACTACCTTCCATGGTTTACCACAACAGCATAACAAAAGCACTCTAATTCTGACTATATCCTGATCCCACAGCTTCCTCTCACTCGGTATTGGCTTCGAGAGAAAGACTTCCCGTATACAGTTTTCAGCATAAGAAGAGTTTCTGAAATAAAAAACTGACAAGAAGTCAGGCCTTGAATCTCTCTTTATCCATCACCAATCAAATATCATATCAGCCGAACACCAACATTTCATCAGTTTACCAAATCAGATCTAAATTCTCATTAGCATGATGATCTCCACGAAGATAGAATGCATTAGGAAATCACAGAGAATTAGCGAAATTGTAGGCAATATGAAAAACAAGCACATATACGATTTTTGTTCTTACTTTCAGCAATGCGAGTAAGAAAAACCGAAATTGGCAAAACAGTGAAAACAAATTACGGCTCCAGAGAATGATCAGAAGAAAAACTTCATTAACGAAGCTTGTCCTTGCCGAAGAAGCGTTCTCCACTCTCTCTGTCTGTTGTTGTTATTGTAAATCCACAGACTTAAGAGAATAACCGGAGATTTTATGCTCTTTTGGTTTAATTCATTCCTTAATAAGTAGTAATTTTACTGACAACGTTACAACTCCAAAAAACAAAGTTTATCTAATCAGTCGCTGACACATAAATCACAAGTACCGCTTTCCCTTAATAATGTTATTAGACGTAAACTATAGGCAATGATGTTAGGTTAATCATTAGTTAAGAAAACTACTCATTTCACAGTATTTATGGGCCCAAGCCCAACAAACGATCCACGAAGAAAATATTACCCAAAGTTGAACATTCATATCCTTACCCAGGAGCTGTACTTGAAAAAGGTTCGCAGATAAGGGAATCGAATTCTAATTGTTTCTCCGGAGAAGAAGATGAAGCAACCGGCGACACCGAACACGGCGGAGGAAACCAAAGCTGAACAAAATCAGAAATCGAGGAAATTCCCAACTCCGACGGAGCTAATCTCTCACTACCAGAAACGAGGGCTCGAACCGGCAGAAGCTTCAGTTAAGGTCATTGAAGACCTACAAAACGCGCTCGTCCGAGTCGTTTCGGCCTCCAAAAACGCCTCGAGCAAAGATAAGCTTGTAACCGACGCCAGGAAAATCGACGCCATTAACGGAAGGCTTGCAGTCGTCGACGCCAAGCTGGAGACGAAACCTGGATACGTTGAGACTTTCGTGTTAGGGTTAGCTTCTGGTGCGACACTTAACGGGATTAACGCCGTCTGGCCTCACGTCACCAGAGGCATTGCCCAAGTTTGGTCCGCCGTTAAGAGCGGGACGGATCCTTCATCTTCCTCTTGAAATGTTAGAAACGAATATTCTCTAGTGATTTGGATTCTTATGAGTTTTTTTTTTCCTACTGTGTTTGTTAGTGAAATCATCAGCGACTTAAACTTTTGTACTGTTCGAACAAAATAGTCTCAGTAGAAAATTGTCCCAATTAATTTTGCTCTACAATCCTTATTAGAACAGAGAAAAAAAACAAAACAAATGTAAAAAATTGATAAATCACGTCTTACTTTTACTAAATAAAAAAGTTATATACAAAGCAAAATGAACTTTCGTAGCCGTCAACTTTACAACCAAAATTTTGCAATTGGATTTACCAAAAATGCTAAACCTGGCCACTTCACTAGGTTAGCCAAAAATTTATCCCAAGTGCTAGCTTAGAGTTTGTACTTGAGCGAACCTACGATGATGATAGAGGAATGTTTAAAACCAACCCAGAAAACCAGTAATTAGCAAACTGGTTCACGATTCTGGGAGATAACCATTGGTGAAATCAGTCATTTGTTTGTTATTTTTGTTTACTGTTGTTCCTGCTCGACTCTGCAAAAGTGAAGAGAGAAGGTTTCATCATTAAGACATGGTAACATTTTACAACTAGACATCAGCAGCATTATGAAGAGACTAGAAATGTAATGAAATACCTTTGATTGCCTTATGTGGTCTTATTTGACTGCTTGCGGTTGAACCTGGGGACAGTGGTCGCTTCAGAGGTTTGGCCTTACGTGATGGCTGTGATGGAATCAAAGACGAATTTAGAATGGCAGCAACAGCTTCACGCTGTTGTTTTCGTTTAGATATCATATCTTCAACACCTCCTTGATTAGAAACACTGCCTCTGTTTATTTGTTTATCTTTTCGTCCAATTTCATCTGTGGGATTTGCCCTCTTGCTACTGTCAAGCTGTGATGAAGCCTTCTTAGATTTCTTCCACGCATTTGGATCTTCATTCTTCAAAGTATTTACATCTGTATGCACCGGACTACTGCTTTTCTCTGTAGCTTTCACTTTTTCTTGATTCTGTCTAGGATTAACTTCGGATGGTACTTTCTTACTGCTTGCAGCTAGTTTTTCCCTTTGAGATGAAGCTTCTTCTTTTGCTTTTCGTTTGCTGTGTTTGCTGTCTGATCCTTTTGATGAGTGAGGCACAACATCTCCATTAGATTTCCTCATTTTTCTATCAGAAGATGTCTCTGCTCTCTGCTCTTTGCGGCGCGAATGCTGTTTCTCAGGCTCAGAAAATGTTTTGGAAAGATTTTCAAAACGCTTCTGTTCTGTCATTTTCTCGCCAAACATGTAGTTGTACGGTCGCTTGACTGGTATGACGACATCCCTTTCTTTTGCATCTTTCACAAGAGCAGCCCAATTGTGGTCTCTTTGCAAGGTTCGTGTGTTCCCCAAAACCCAAAGGGAGAATTTTGCTCTTGTGAGAGCTACATTCATGCGTCTGACGTCTGCAACAAAACCAATCCGGCTTTGATTGTTCCCATCAGGAGCAGAATGAGTAGCTCTTACCGTGGATAACACTAATATGTCAACTTCTCTGCCTTGAAAGCCATCCACAGTATTGAGTTCCATATCTGCTGTTACTTGAGCCCCAAATGCACCAGTGAAACGCGAACGCAAGACAGAAAGCTGACGTTTGTAAGGAGTAATAATGCCAATCCTTCCAGCGACAAATTCAGAGGGGTACCTGTAAGCAACGAGCTAGTCAGTGAGCAAAATAATATTATAGAACTTTCTAAAACGTGTGAACAGAGAGCTTAAGATGATTAAAAACCTCTTCTTGAAAAATCTAAGCAGTTGAACAGCAGCTTCAGCTTCTTGATCATTGCATACAGAGCTAGAATCCCCGCTTCGATGCTCTTGGCCATCAACAATATCATAGAAAAGATATGGTCTAAGATATTGGTTCTCGTGAAACGGGGCTGATTTGCTTGACATGTCGACACCGTTTAGTAACTTCTTGTCATAGAAGTGCATAGATGGAAATTGACAAATCTCTGGATGCATCCTATACTGTATATAGGAGACAAAAGTGTTAGCCCAAGTTCCAGACAGAGAAAATACCAAAAGTACTGTGAGAGAAAAGCTTCCAAAATAAAACTGAAAGGCCTAGAAAATCAAATAATCAGTGTACCTGCTGCGTAAGCATAAGTATAGGGTACCCAGCCCTTTGTAGACGTTCAAACATGCTGCATTCATACAAAAATTTACTTGCAACATTAGAGAGAACGGTTGCTGGAAGTTGCTTTGGGTCTCCAACCTGTAATGATAAGCAAGGTTATTAGAAAAAACTGCGGATTTGATTGAACATTCTGTAATGCAACTGAACGATTCTTACCATTATGCATTTGGTTCCTTTTGACTTTAACAGCTGTAGAGGAATTAAGGTAGCAGGCTCCAGAGCCTGCAAAGCCACAAAAGCAAAGTAGTGATGAGTATTGACGAGAATACCTATGCCAAACAATCAAGCATGTACAATATTTACCTGAGCTGCTTCGTCAATCACTACCGCATCAAATAAATTATCTTCAGATGGATTGCCGAATTTATGGGCTGATAAAGATTCAGCACACACACTGTACAGGTCTCCTCCACAACCGCTTAAGGTTGTAACAACTATTTGAGCTTCTTTAAGAATGGACTTCCGCAACTTATGTTTCAATGCTCTAATTTCATTGTTAGCTTTTCTCTCTTGAGCCTGAACAGCACTAAGATCTTTGTAAATTTTTCTCTTTTGCTCATATAACCTTCGCAATCTTATTCCTAGCTCTGCATCAGACATTGCCTTGCCACCATCATCTTTATTGAGAGATTTCTTCTCCAGCTTATCTTTGGAGTCAAAACTTTCCTGATTTAAGTTTGCGCGCTTAGCTTCAAATTGTGTGATCTGATCAACGACCTTTTCTAGATTAGAGCGCAGCAATGCTGAAGAATCTGCACCCTTATTAGTCTTAGATTCGTTTATCCGCATTTTCTCCTCTCCCAAACGCTGATCAACAAGGGTATCGAGAAAGAAGGGCATTGAATTTGGATGAACGGTTTTTGCATTTCCAACTCTTACAAGATAAGGTTTGAACATCTTTCCATCCCTGCCATATATGCCTAAACTGGATATTCTTGAAACTAACTCATCAACTGCAGCATTTGACTGAGCGCAGATCAGCACCCTTCCCTTACCAACCTTGTCTGCTAACTTTTTATTTGTTTCCCCGTCATCATTTAGCTGTTTAGCCAGAGCTGCATCTTGCCATGCCCTTGCAATAGCTACATTCAGATTCATTCTATGCCTAGAAGATGGAAAACTATGATCTTGTTCAGAATTGACGCTCTCCCTTGCTTTATGTGAAACGGATGCAAGCAAACCACTAATAATGGCAACAATAGTGCGAGTCTTGCCTGTCCCTATTAGGCAAACAAATTTGATTTACATTCATTAAAGTCCAAGATCTACAAATAGTCTAAAATGCTAATCTTTCTACCAGAGAATATTATAGATACATTAATTATTATTGACAGGGAAAGAAAATGACTAACCTGGAGGACCCTGAATAAGTGAAATGTCAAAAGATTTCAGCAAATTGGATGAGCCAATGGCAACACTAATCGCCTGAAGTTGACTCTCATTGAAAGATGATTTGAGTATTTGTTGTAGAGGCTGTGGTAGTGACCGCAGATTTGATCTTTTAACTTCGGAATCATAATTAGAATCACTCATAGGACTTAAGATCACAGGAAGTACGGGAATATCCTTTATTGATGATAGGGCTTGAAACTCTCGAATTTGGGATGTAGCGTTGAGAATGCGACTTGCATGCCACTGGCTTCGTTCCAAGAGATTCCTTCTAGCTTGATTTAGTCGTGAAGATGCATTCTGAAGAAACAAGCGTACATTTAAAATGCTGGATCGTTTTTTGTCGTCCCATTCCCGTCCTTCCACCTAAGAAACAGCAAGGTCAGTAATCTCTATACTGATCATTCTATCTCACTACAAACTACAAAGTATAAAACCAACAACTATGTTCAAGTATTAGAACATTAGGAATAACCCTTGATCTTATAGTAAACCCAAGTAAATGAAATCCCACTGAATCTTCAAACCAGACTCCTTAATATATCAGATTAAGCAACCATAGTACTTTGAAGGATTTCAGGTATATACATTCCAGATTCTACTTTATAAAGCACATGCAAGCAAAGCAAAATACCACATACCTTTCCCATCATGTTAACACCAACATTACTGTTTTCTGGATGCTCTTTCGTGAACAAAACCAAGTCATTTTCGGAGAAACTTTTCGAGCTGGAGCCATCATTTTCGTCTTGCATAAAACGAACAAAGTGAAAATCGTCAACCCTTTCAATCGATAAAACTGACAAAACACCATAATATATCTCCTCCAGAGACGATATTTCTTGGAATGAACTTTGCAACTGTGCTTTAAACTCCTCCAGAACCAAGGGCTGGAAAATCTGTATATATTGCTCAGGTGAACTAAAGCGCACAGGAACTTCCCTAAACTTTCCAACATTCTGGTTCTCATCTTTATTAGTTGACGACAATCCCACTATCGCATAGTAGTCCATTTGCAAAATCTTTCTAAACCAATCTTCAAGCTTTGGAGGTCTGAATCTTTTGAATCCGGCTTCTTGCCTCTGCCAACGATCGGATTTTTTATTGACAGGTGCACAAAGTTGAATGACTTGTCTTTTGGGAATAATGGGCCCTGGCTTTACCAATGGTACTGACGGCGGTTTTAGAGATTTAAATGCTAAGTCCAACGGATCAACCTCTGTCTCTTTAACTACCTTTCTCAAATCGATGCTTTTTGCAGTGGAAATAACAGATTTCTGAGCCTCTTTCGGAGCTCCACGAGGGACAAGTTCATCGGTAGCCTTCTTTACTTTGGTTTTGTTTTCAAATGAAACAGGATCTTCCACATTTTGTCTTTTTTCCGTTTCCCTACTCATACCAGCAGCCTTACTCGGCTCAGCATTTGCGGTGGGAAGATCCTTAACAATATTGCTGGAGCTTACTGGAACATCTCTCTCTGAGAGAACTGACGCTGAAAACTCTGAAGCATCAGTACTAGAAGTAGCCTTCTTCAGAGAAGAGACCTGTGAGATGCTTTTGATAGGTGGACGTGTTTTACTGATATCATGTTGATGAGACTTATGCAGACTAGGTAAATTCTTCAATGAATCCTTCTCTGCCTCATCCACTGTTAGATCGATCATATTATCTGGTACTTTGCCAACAACATCAACAGGTTTAAGAATCTGGTACTCATTTGCTTTGGGAACAAGGCGTGAGATTTGTTCGGCTAATTGCTCAATGTCAACATCATCTGAATCAAGAAGGGGCAGAGCATTATGAATCCTATCACCAAAGAAAAATAATTCTACAATGCCAATTAGAAACTATTGATAAGCAGGAAACCATTTACCAGAAGATAGAACATGTCTGATAGCCTGGACTGCCGAGGAACAAGCGTCACTAATTGATCCTTGTAAGATGTCTAGCAAAGCTGCTAATGCTCGTCTCCAATACGCTACAATAACTTTAAGTTGTGACCTTCCCCAGTCAATGAGATCAGGAAGCCATTTAAGATCAGATGCATCTTTCAAAGTTCCTCTAGTAGCACAGGAGTCTTTACTTCTTACTCTAAGATTTCCCAGAACCACAGGAAGAATCTCAAGCAAACGTACACATGTCATCTGCCAAATTAGATAAATTTGAACCTTATCAAAAAATAAAATAAAAAAGGACTTGATGAAGCACATACAGCTCAAAGATGACAACCGAAGAGGACAGTAGAATAAAGAACAAGTAAAAGAAGTATAACAAAGGGTTCACTACAAGAACTTTTGAATAGTACCTGGCAAAGACTTTGATGGATGAAAGCCTTCCCCTCAACTAAGCATTTTCTTATAGCTCCCCACGCAACTTCTGCCAACGAGTAGAGAAACTTCTGAAATTCTGGGGTAGCAGACAAGGAATTTCTGGTATCGCTCACAGGCAAAGCATTGAAGTCAGGTTGCCTCAAAAATCCCCCAGCCGAGCTCTTCACTCCGTCAGTAATGGCTACATTCTCTTCCTTCAGCAACTTAAATAATAAAAAGAAAAAGTGGTGCAGGATCTGAAAGCTTTGTAAGACAGAGCTCAAATGGACCTGCCGCAATCAGTAAAAAACAGATCTAAGCAATGTGAATGTATAAACAGATGCAAGTCAGAGATTTATCTCCCAGGAGAAAAATGTAGACACTCATGATAAAAACTAAACCTCACAAATATTGTCTGTGAGGTGCTCAATCTAGACTTTCAGTTGCAATAATGGCAAAGGATACGATTTGTAGCTTTAGCAAAGACTAAAAAATTACGTACAGAGCTGAAAAAATGCAATTATTACTGAACTTGCATTCCATGAGACAAAACTTCAAAATGAGTTGTTAAAGGACTCATTGTACCTATATCTTCCTAGATATTGAATGAAAATTAGGTGATAACCTACCTGCTGTAAAACATGTCTAACTCCAGAAAAAATAAAAAGGAGGTGTGAACTTTGAGAGCAGAGAAACTTCAGCCCACAAGATAGACCTCTGGTATTTGAAACGTGTTCCAGCATAGACTTTCCAAATTGCCTTATATTCTGTTAACAAAAACAAAATTAGTAACATTGCTCAACTTTACACAGAGTTGAACCAGAACAGAGAGTTACAAATATCAAGTAATCATCTCTTGAGAAGGTAACCAGCAATCATTTCAGGTCGTTACGTACATCATCTGGGTCTGAAAGAGAAAGGATGAAGGTTTCGCCCATCCCTGGTACCCAGGTCCACTGTTTTCGACATTCTTCACCCATTTGAACCAGAAAACAAGTGGTCAATCTACAAAATCAAAACCCAAAAGGCTCACTATTACAAAGTGTAATACAAAGTTAGCAGCTTTACTACCACAACAGTAAAATGGAAAAGTACCTCTTCAATGTTCGTATCAACGTAAGACACATCTTTGATACTGTCACCGAGTTTTTGGACTCCTTTCCTGGGCCCCCATCATCAGATCCTGTTGCTACCTTCCATCCAAGTGTGGAGTTGATTTCGGCAGCAGAAGATGAAAGCCAAGTATCTATATCAACTGTCATTTCATCATTCTTTTCAGATTCCACCAAACAAAAACGTGATCGAGACCAAAATACTGCTTGGGATAGCGATACTGGAAGATTTAAAAGATTCGTATGTGTAAGAGTAGTAATCCACAGCATTGGAATGCACATCCACTCTTTGCATTCTCCAAGAGTAATTTTGCTCTGCTGGGTAAAATCAATCCAGGGACAATTACTTGTATCTTCAACAGTGTGGGAAAAGGGAAGATTACTGTCATCGTCGTCATATTTCACATCATTGCCCATATATTTACCAGTCTTATTATGTAGCAGCGAAGCTAGAAGGGCCGTTGCATCAGATACCAGGATAGCTTCCACAAGATCAATAGCAGGTTGTCGCAATGAAATATGAAGTGAAGAATCTTTAAACGACGCCACAAGAGATGGGCCCCTGTCAAATTAGTTGACTTCCATGAATTGTCTATGAGAAAATGTAGTGTCCTTATCTAACAAACAAATAATCTATCCCAAAACTACAAAGAAAAAATGGAAAGATACATCGAACACAGCATTCAAGTTATGGAGAAAAAGAAACAATCACAACTACAAAAATATATATGTGAAACTAGAATCTTAATACTTAATATCGTTTATGACATGCGACAAGTACTTGATAGAAATACAAAAACAAGGATGAAAGAAAAGCCAACTCCTCAGGTAAGTAACAGATACAACTAACAGCTGCAAAAGAAAAGATAGGCCCAGTTATACTAACCACATGTGTGCACACTCAAAGGGAGGGCAAGGTGGGTTCATCTTGTAACCTCTGAGTACAATAAGAAGAGCAATCTGAAAACAACTTTCAAAAGTTTGGTGAAGATAAGAATATAAAGGAGTATCATTCCAAGATATGCTACAGATGTGTATTAGTGAGAAAGAAATCACTACCTTGTGGCCAATTCTTCTTGCCAAAACACTGAAGTTACTGCTAACTGGGACCTGATGAAGGAGAAAGTAAAGAAAGTGTCTCCGTTGCTTTTCATGCTCACCATCTCGCAAAGCCTCAAGGGACTGGACAAACAGGATATGCATAATATGGCAAGGTGAGTAAAATGTAATCATGTCAATCTCATTAGAGAAATCATATATGTAAAAGACACTGATGCAAGCTTGCCTGTAATAATGGCTGGAAAAGATCAAAAATGGCTTTGTGGATCTTCTCAACTTTTGTATGGAAACACTGACCCAACAATGTGTTACGCATCACACTTGGGGACAAGGTAGACCTCAGCCAGAGCTTGCAACCTTTAAGCATCATATGCGAATGTGTCAACTAACATGATATAGAGCTTCAAGATAAGCTGGGCACTTTACAAAACGGCGATAGTTAACATACCAAGTGTCTTAAATAGCTCTTTCAGACAATTAACAGCAAGCGAAAATTCAGGTGAATCCCCACTTATATGATTCAAAACTGTATCAACAAAAATAGGATAAGGCTCTAATATCCCCTCTTCAAAAGCAGGCCCTTCTAAGAACTCAAGCCTTTAAGAAGCAGAAAATATTCAAGAATCAGCAAATCAAGAAAAATACTGAAAAACTGTATAAGAAAAAAAAATATATAAGAGGAGATTTAGTCACTAACTCTTACAATGATGTCATTCCAAGCCATATGGATGAGCGGTCTAGATAAATCCTCGGCCTCGGTTCCTGAGATGCAGAAGGCAGTCCCTCCATCTCCAATATTCCAATGAATTTCTTGAGCAATGGCTGGAGGCGCTCCAACTGGGTTGCTGACCTGCCACAGCAAATAATATCACATACATGATAGCTATCAAAATTTCACAATCACTAAAGACAGTCCTGAGTACAGAGTTGGCTACGAATTTACATAGTCTAGGTATTAAAAATGGAAAATACCTCAACTTTCCCATGGCCCTTGCCAAACGATAACCAATTACACGCACCCTTCTATTGAGAAAAAGGAGTGCATACACACCCTAAAAAGGATGAAATATATATAAAAAAATACCAAGTCAGAGAGATTTAGTTTAGTATGAAACACAAAAAGCTCTCTTTCGGCATATGACTATACCGGAAATTCTTGATTCTCAGCAAATGCAAGCTCGTGAATGTTGTCGATTGACTCAATGAATTTCTCAAACTCGGTGCACAAGGACATATCATCAAAAAAGAACGGAAACATCAAAACCTGACACAAAAGAAAGGCTCACAAGTTATTAGTGTCAATCCCAAGATGCAAGGAGAGGACATGAAACGGGGATTCAAAGTGAACAGTTAAATACAGATCAAATAATCAGAGTCAGTTGATAACGCAAATGATCAGTCAATGAAAATAACAGCCGAACAACTATTCAAGTGAAAGACAAAGTCGAAAATGTTACAAAATCTCAGACCACATATACTACAGTACCTCGTACATAACACTAACAACTTCTGCATGATGATGATCTGGATCATATGTTCCTTTTTCTATTTTCGAGTTGATCTCTTGCAAATGCCGAGTCACCCTTTCCTCATCAAGTTTTCGCAACACAGCCAGTAGTGGACCAACAGAAGAGACCTCATACTCTTTTTCATACATCTCTTGAGTCTGATGATGCTGACAAATGCATTGAGCACAAAGCCGCATTTCTTCAGAGATTCTCTTCCACAAGACCTTGAGAGGTGAATCAGCTCTATCATCTTTGAAGAAATTGTAGAATGTCTCCAGAAGAGGTCCCATTACATCCCCATGCCCACACCAAATATGATTATCTTTCGGCAAAGATATCAATAAAGTGAATGCATCAGTAAACCTAAAGAAGATAGAAAAAATAAATTTATAGTGAGAACTGAACAAATAGGTTGCTCTTTGAGAACTGAACAAATAAATTTATAGATTGAAAATGAACTATCAGAGCAAGCGAGAGATATAGAAGGAACCATTGCTCTTTGAGCTGGTTAAGACGACGAACTGCAGAAGGATCAGAATCGTCATTCTCCTCTTCGTTTTCCTCGATTCTCCTCCACCTGCTCAAGAGCTCTCCACTTGAGGAAACTTTACTCGACATTTTCTCCTCTCAATTTAAACAACGGCCGAAACACAAATCCAGTAGAAGGCGTAGTCAAAAGTTCCGGCGACGGGAAATAGGGTTTCCAAGGTCAGAGGCAGGAAATGAGGAGAACCAATTTGAAATCCCTTATTCGAATTTCTTGGTCTCGTTCGATCGACAAATACAATTGTACTTCGATTTTGAGACGAGAGAACCGATTTTGAAAGCCCTTACTGTTTCCTAGTGGGAAAAAATGCGAGCGTAGAATAACACGACATCGTTTTATAATTGAATTTTTTTCAAATTGGGCCTATTGGGCTTTTATTAATGGGAAGCAATTTAAATTTCACAATAACTATATCTCTTTACAGAAAAAAACGAAAACAAAAAATCTTTCTCGCGTTCTTCAGCTCCTCTTTCGATTTCAGGTGATTTGATTTGATTAGGGTTTTGAACTTTTGAGTTTAATCTCAGCTCATGCTTCTGCTTCGATTATTGTGCTTCTGGATTTCTGTTGTGTTTATTTAAATGGGAATCATGAAGCATAGGCTTCAAGGTTTTGGATTCTCTGTCGATTATTAGGGTCAGTATAGATCTACCATGGCTCTTTATTTGTTTGATTGATAAGCTCGAGTCGTATTCAAGTCCTAGCTCTAGCATCTCTGTTTGATTCACTGGAAAGGAAATAAAGCTTAGTAGATTGATCTGAGCATGTTTACAGAGAGATTTCGGCACCTTGTAATTGAATTTTAATTATATTTTTACTGATAATTAGTGGGTGGGTAATTTTAACTTATCAATGTTTCAACAAGTCACCAATTCTCTAGCTTTCAGACTTGAAATTTCATTCTTGGCTTCAAAATTTGTAAAAAAAACTACATTTATTTAAGTTTGTGGTATTGGGTTCTTACTGAAAATGTGCTACGAAGAAGTATCTGTCTGTTTATGAACAATGAAAAAACTTCAGACATGAATGTCTGGAAATCTCATTCTTGGCTTTCAATATGTAAATCTAATTTTATATTTTTGTGGTACTGTGTTCTTACTTGCAGCCGAAAGATGTCCGCGTATGACAATGTTATTGGTGGGAAGCTGAAGCTAAAAGGGAAGGCTTTGGATGTGAAAGCAGGTGGAGTTAAGAAGAAGAAGAAACATAAGAAACAAGAAGAACAAGCTCTTAAAATTACTGAACATGAACTCGTTGAAGGTAGATATGACCGCTTTATTTTCATAAGTGTCACTTAACATTAATGAACTAGAAAAACTGATATGTTGTTGATTGTTGGCTATTTCGGATTTGATTGTAGGAGAAAATGCAGAAGCGTTGGGTAAATTGATTGAAGGAGAAGAAGAAGAAGGTGGAAAAACAATGGACAGGGGTGAAAAGGCGAGCGAGGATGCAAAGTTGCAGCATGATGATGATCACTTAACACCTGCAGAAAGACGATACATAGAGCAGAAACGGAGATTGGATGTGCATAAGCTAGCTAAGGAAGCGAACAAGTCTCACCGTAACAAGATTGAAGATTTCAATCAGTATCTGGCTAACATGAGTGAGCACTACGATATCCCTAAAGTCGGACCTGGTTAATATAATTCCTTCATATGGCTTTGTTTTACTCTACTTGTCAATTTGGCATTGTTAAACAACTACTGTTGGATGTCTGTTATGTTTATTCTACAACTTTTTATGTAGTCTCCACTCTCTAATGCCATAAACACATTTTCATGGAATTTCTTCTGCATTTCCCAATTTCTAAATTTATTAAACAGTAAAATTTTAGTGAAGATCTTAAATCTTTTGAACCATGTCGTAGGAAAGTAACATATATGTAGTATGAAGCAACTAATTCGGGAGCTTACAATTTAGCGTGTAAACCCAATGATTTTGGCTACAAGCGTATCTGCTCCCTCAACTGAAGATAGCCATAGTTTTTATAACCCAACTATTCATTGAATTGTTAGAAAGAGGTAGAGAAAGAGAGGGAGATCGTAACTAGTGAACGAAGACGAAGAAGAATATGCACGACTGGAGAATTACAAATTAGTAAATTACAGAGTTTGAAGAAGTTACAACAAAAAGTTACCGGAAATTACAGGATTGTTGTTACTGGAGGATTGTTGCACTTTTACATCGTCAGTTTGGGTTAAAGTCCCACATCGGTCATTTAAGAAGTGCACGCTCTAACATGATTGATATAAAACACACGTCGGATACCATGAGCAACTCATACCTTTCTCGGCCTTTTGGCTAAGATCAAGTGTAGTATCTGTTCTTATCAGTTTAATATCTGATATGTGGGCCATCGGCTCACACGATATTAACTCTATTTTTTAAGGGTGAGGGTCCACTAAGATAGCTTGCTATCTGGGCCTTCGGGAGTCGCCCATGCGTTGCACTATTGCACGGGCCTGGCTCAACCCACCAATACTGAGTAAAAAGTGGTTCAGAGTTCAGACATAATGAAAACTCTCTTAACATAAGATTTAATAAATCGGAATCAACTCAATGACTCAGAAATAAGAAAATAACCAAACTTACTGTCTGAATTATTATCTGGTCAGATTCTCAAGAACCGGCGCCAAATTCTGCAATAACGAACCTATTTGGTTTGTTACAAACTGAACCATCTATAAATTGAATTTGGTTTCTTTAATAACCCAAGTCAAAATCGGATCTGAACTCAAACCACCAAATTAGAATTCAAACCGAAACTCGTCGCGGCTTTCATCTGAAGGAAAATGTCGGAACAAAAAATTCCCGGAAAATTAAGAGAGAAGAAGAGATGGGGGAAATGGGAAAGGCGATAGGATTACTGATAAGCGGGACACTTGTGTATCACCATTGTGCTAATCGCAATGCGACTCTCCTCTCCCTCTTCTCCGACGTTCTCCTCGTTCTCTTATCTTCCCTCGCCATTCTCGGCCTTCTTTTTCGTCAACTCAATGTCTCGTAAGATTCTCAAATTTCCCCACTAAAATCTGAGATATTTCTTAAATTCTTGTTGTATTGAGTATGGAATTCTTCTTACGTCTCTGATTTGCCGATCAAAGTCGACAAATTACGAAATTCTTTGTTTGGTTATTTGATATGTTCAAATTCAAATCGAGCGTGCTATTGTTGTGTTTAGTCTCACATAATCGTCTAAATGTTTAACTTTCTTTGTTGCTCTGATGCTAGTTTTCGCGCGTTGACAAAAAAGGTTATATTATTTTTCTTGATTTGCTTTTGGTTTTATCATAACGAACGTTGGTCTGACAATGTATGAAGAGCTCAGCTTTTGTTTCTCTGAATGTATCAGCTTTTCATCTTTGTAACCATGAGCTTTGGAGTAACTGTTGTGTTATGTACTTTGTACTCCTCATAATTCTATCATTTTCATCACTCTTCTCCGATCAATGTATAAATTCATCAACCCTAATAGTGTAATTGATTTGTTTGAAAGACTCTTGCAATCTTAAGCTGACATGATTTACAAAGTAACAAATTTTGTGTGAAGGGTACCTGTGGATCCATTAGAGTGGCAAATATCACAGGAGACAGCCAGTAACATTGTTGCGCGCTTTGCTAATACTGTTGGAGCAGCTGAATCCGTTCTGCGGGTGGCAGCAACAGGACATGACAAGAGGCTATTTCTTAGGGCAAGTTCATTCTTCTTCCTTTTCTACATTAGAAGAAACTGTTATCTTAGTTTTACTTTATGGCAGAATTCTAAACTGAATTTCTATTATCTTCTGCTGTCTCTATCATTCAGGTTGTGGTGTGTCTTTACTTCTTGGCAGCTCTAGGACGAATCATATCGGGTGTGACCATCGCTTATGCAGGTAAAAAGCATATGGTTTGCTTTTTTACCATAATGTTAAAGACTATGTTGTCGCATTTATAAAGATGAAGTAAAAGTAGCGAAGCACGACGTGGAATGACGCTTTGGATATTTATTCTTGAATAGTATTCTTTTTCATCATCTTAGCAAATGTATGTAAACGAATCTGCAGATACTGTTTCTGACTCTGTTATTTCTTTTCTCTGAAACAGGACTATGTTTGTTCTGTCTCTCCATGCTCTTTCAGAGTTCTCGATCTATTGGAAACTCTGTATTAAACCGAAGCAACGGAGAGATGTTGGAACGAGAAACATTTTCAGAGTTCTGATACATAATCAAACTGTCTTTTATCTTTGTCCTTTTAGCACTTTCACATATTCATAATTCATTGCTTAAGAGTAGTTGCAATAATATTTGCAGTTCCTAAATGTAGAAATATTGTTCTAATTTAAATCTCAGTTATTTATCATTCTTACCGACAAGGAACATAATAAATTTTATTGAAAATTAATGTGACTGTTGAAGTACTTGTAGATTCTCTTGGCAAGTTGTAAGAAAACTAGTAGTTAATTAATTAATTACTTGAAACAGCAAAACCTAAAACCGGAGTCGACCGATACCCAAAAGAATCGAACCGAGTCCGGTATAATCATTCCGTACTACCTCCGCCGCAAGCAGGGTTTAGTTCTCGAGTGTTCCTCCTTAATTCTTCGAAACCCCCTCGCCGTTTCTTCCTCTCACTGGCGTTTTTTTTCCTTTTAAAGTCGCAAACTTGGCCTCCATTTAAATTTCCTTTCCCAGAATAGTTCTCACCTTCTCAAGAAACCCCCTTTCATGGTTAAGATCTCTGCGTCGCGAGTAAAATGCTATGGAGATGCAATTGGGTAAAGCAGAGGAAGAGAATCCTGAACACCCTCAGTTTCTCAATTCACGGTAAATTCTCAACGAAAACAAGGGACTTTCCTCTGGAGAATACCATTGGACCTCGAAGAATTGCTCCGAAGCAGCTCACACACGATAATGTGTATTCTCGTTTGCGAAAATCCCCGCCTGATCTGAAAACTTTGAATTTCTTCTTCTGGTGCGCGAAGCAGAACAACTACTTCCACGACCATCGAGCATTTGATCACATGGTTGGTGTTGTTGTGAAACTAACTCAGCAATACAATACCATTGATCGAATCATTAACGGATTGAAACTATCCGGTTGTGTGATTCAGCCTCGTGTTTTATTGTTACTGCTGGAAATATTTTGGCGTGGTCATATCTATGAAAAAGCTATCGAGGTTTACATTGGCATGAGTGGTTTTGGATTTGTTCCCAACACTCGTGCCATGAACATGATGATGGATGTTCTTTTCAAACTTAACCACGTTGATCAAGCTATGGAAGTTTTTGATGGGAATCGTTTTCGAGATTTCTTTAGTTTCGACATTGCATTGTCTCATTTTTGTAGTAGAGGAGATTTGGTTAGAGTTAAGTTAGTTTTGAAGATGATGATTGGAGAAGGTTATTATCCTAACAATGAGAGATTTGGACAGATTCTTGGATTGTTCTGTAGATCAGGCTACGTCACTGAAGGGCTTCAAGTAGTTGGATTTATGATTTGTAGTGGAGTATCTGTTTCTGTTCATGTCTGGAGCATGTTGGTCAGTGGGTTTTTTCGTTCAGGTGAGCCGAAAAAGGCCGTTGAAATGTTCAATAAGATGATTCATATCGGTTGCTCTCCGAATCTTGTAACGTATACTAGTTTGATCAAAGGTTTTATGGATTTCGGAATGGTTGAAGAAGCGTTTACTATACTAAGTACTATAGAATCCAAAGGTTTAGCTCCAGATATTGTTCTTTGCAATGTGATGATACACACATTCACTAAACTCGGAAGATTCGAAGACGCTCGTGACGTTTTCACAAGTTTGAGAAAAAACAAACTCGTGGCGGATCAGTACACTTTTGCTTCGATGGTGTCTAGTCTATGTTTGTCTAAGGATTTCGACATTGGTATAGTCAATGATAGTAAGAAAGAAGTAGATTTGGTACTCGGAAACTCACTCTTGAACCTTTTTTGCAAGCTCGGTGACTTTTCTAGCGCGGTGGAGTTGTTTTGCAACATGAGTAACGAAGATTATGGTTTGGATTGTTATACTTATACTTCATATCTTACTGCGGTTTGTAGAGGAGAACGACCTGATGATGCTGTTAGTCACTATAAAATGATCGCCAAGAAAATGAGTCTCGATGCTCGGTTTCATACTGCGATAATCAACAGTCTTATAGAGCGTGGTAAATACAATACCGCGATTCATTTGTTTAAGCGATGTATCTTGGAGAAGTATCCTTTGGATGTTGTGTCGTACACAGTAGCTATTAAGGGACTTGTGCGTGCCAAAAGGATTGATGAAGCTTGTTCTATGTTTTGGGATATGAAAGAAGGTGGGGTTTTTCCGAATAGACGGACTTATAGGACTATTATCTCTGGTTTGTGCAAGGAGAAAGAGAATGAGAAAGTGAAGAAGGTTTTAAGGGAATGCATTGAGGATGGAGTTGAGTTGGATCCTAATACTAAGTTTAAAGTGTTTAGTCTCTTGTCTAGATCACGTCAAGATTTCTCTGAGTTCAGATCAGTTTTTGAGAAATGGAGATCGGATTTCACAGAGAACGTGGATGTTTCTGATTCGGACGGTGAAATATCTGTTTCTGTTGGTTGAGACTTAGGGAAAATGTTCAAATGTATACTGTAACTGTATTATAGAAATGAAATATCTAACTTGAGTCTTTTCTTTATGTTAATGTACCATTCTCACATAATATATATCTTGGAAAGTTTCTCACCATAAACATCTCGGAAAATGTAGTTTCCATTCCCACATAAGGAGGCACCGGAGAGACTAAGCATCAGAACAAAACGCAGGAAAATAATTGTACTTGCTGAGTTTGAGGGAAACGTAAGTGGCCTTGTAACTATTTTATTGGCTGTATTATAGGGAATTGAATATCATTTGTTTATGTTCCTAGTAAGAAACTGTAGTACTTTCAAGCTTTGCTATGATTTACTTCATTCACCATTTCATTAATATAAACAACACTTGTTAAATAATTGAAAGAACAAGGGAAGATAATTATATACAACAACTGAAAGGGAAATAGAGAATGCTACAAGCCTACAACAACTACTCTTATTCGATATTCCCACATTTAGGGATCAGGTATACAAACATGGTCGTCTATATTGCATCTTTGCACTTGTTCTTAGGTTGTCCGGATTATCCCGGCGGCTCGTGTTCTTAACAATCTACAGAACCTGAACAGCCTGCACAAACTTCAATCAGAATAAACCTATAAGACCTTTAGGATATATGCATGGATATAGAAATGTAATTTGATCATTCCATTAAGAACTCACCCAAACAAGTAGTGCAGTTTTACACTTCCTCGTCCTCGGAGTGAGACTCAGTATTTGCAGATGTGTCGGTCTTGGTCTCCATCAATTGAGGTTGTACACCTAAACCCAAGGACCAAAACAAATATGTTAACGAATGATTATAAAAGAACACGCTCAACCACAGACGCTATGACCTATAGGTTTTACGATTCTATAAATGTTACTTGAAGATTTTCATCTCCCATTCAGAACTTTACGATTTTAGCATTAGCAACGTGTCAAATCTTCTGTTCATTCATCTGAATCCAATTCAAATTTATATGCTAAAGATGATTGAAAAGCTTGACAGATTAAAGATTAAAACATTTTCCAATCACAGAAACAAAATTCGATTTTCAACAACCAATAAACATCCATCAAATCGCATTTTCATCAAAGTCAAAGAGATTATATTTAAATTAAAATAAAATAACCTTTAAGGAAATAATCGGAGGAAGGCCATCCGTGAGACGAATTAGTAGAACGCGATTCTTCGTCGGTTAAAGGATTCGCCAGCTTCGCAACGAGCTGAGCAATTCCATGAGACTGGGATCCAGATCCAGGAGGCGGTACCCAATACGACGCACCGGGAACGAAAGGGAGCCAATCAGGTGCGGACCGGCGAACGAATATCCGATGAACGGCGTCCTCTAGCTTCTGAATTAAAGGATCCGACGGCGATTGCGAAGAAGCGGTATCGATCTCGTACAGATCGCCACGACGATCGGAGGATTGAGATCGGAAGGAAACTAAGTTTGATGAAGGGAGAAGAGAGGAAGATGCGGCGAACCGGGATTTCGAGAGAGAAAGTGAAAGAGAAAGAGAACGAGCCATCCTTAGAGAAAAAAAAAGAGCGAGGAGATCGGTTTCTTCTGTTGTTCAACGCTGTAATTAAGTTTGGATAATGAGACATGGCATTATTTTCCCCCCTTTTATCGTAATTTTTGTATTACCCACATTTTTTTTTACTTTCCTGCCGACTAAATTGTGTAAATTGTAAAATTTGTAGCTGTCTTTTTTTAGTACTACGGATGGATAACCACAGATATTATTAAGCCCATGGTTAGACTTTTATCCTAGGGGCGCGCATTTATAAAATAAATTACATCGACTTAAGTTTGAATTTTAAGAAAAACGAATATCAATTTAGAATTATACAAAAAAAAAGAGATACAATTTTTAAAAAAAAGAATCAGACTCGTTGATTTTTTTATTTTATTTTACTCTCTCATTTCGTATAAAGAAACTTAATTTATCTTTGATATTGTACTTTCAAATCTGTGGGAATGAATAAATTCCACATTTTGACAAATGTGTCTGATCGCTGTTTTAATATTTTACCAGCTTCGAAGCCTTAACCAACCACAAGTATCTAATGTTATCGAAAATATCTATTTCAATAACGAGGACTAATTAATTGAATCACCCTCACACATCACCATCTTTGGTCTTTCTAATCTTAAAGAGATAATATCGCCAGCCTTTTTAAACAAATAGATATTTTGGATTGTATTAGATATTTTGGGTCAGTGGTTTAGGACCTTAGGTAAAACTTTAACTTTATAGTAGATGAGACTTGATGTGTGGACAAAACCATTTTATGAGAGTTCTCAACACCTTGATACAAAAACACATTATTAACCTGCTGAAAAATATTTAGAATCCAAAATATCATATTATATACGATAACTCATGTGGATCTAGCCGTTGAATCAAGAAAATCCATGTGATACAGTCGACAAAGTAACAACAAACAACCATGATATCTCCCCAAATCTGCGTCGTTTCGATCTCATCGAACATACACACTAAAACCATAAGTTTAAACGACAGCGTATTTATAGTTCTTCAGTAGTACCCTCCTCCGACTGCTGCGTCCCTCCGCCGGAAACGCTCCTCTTCACTTTCTGTTTCAACGATTCCACAGTATCACTCGCCACTTCAGCCGCTGATCTAGCAGCTTCCTCCACTGTCTGTTTACTCTTCTCAAAGCTCCTCGTCACCGCCTCTTTCATCGTTTCGCCGGCTCCCATCGGGGCACCCTCCTTTCCTCTAAAACTATACATAAAGGAGTAACAAAATGACCCGTTGATGAGTTAATAAATTAAATATATTTTTCCGACGGTCCGAACAAAATGAAGATTTTAATATTTATACTTACCTATCTATGTTTGGAGGAAAGTGGGACTGTCCATAATCCAAAGCCTCTCTGAGTTTCGCCCAATAATTTTGACCAGACTGCTTGATTTTAGATAGCCAAACCGTCGTCGTTTTATCTTCAGCCGAAACATTCACGGATAATACGAAGAGTAAGAAGAAGGTAACGGAGAATATGCATAGAAGGTGAAAAACTTTCCCATGCTTTGCTTGATCGGCCATGTTTTATCGTTTTTGGGTTATTTTCTGTTTCCTTTAATTAATGTGGTAAGACGAGTTGAGGATACAACTTTACATATACAGAGGTTTTTTTTGCCAGGCGAGTCGGCGAAAAAGACGTGGTGGGGACACGACACGTGTTCATTGCGTTTACAAGAAAACGACAAGATGACGGACGTGAAGGAGGTGGCTCATGGAACACCAATACACGTGCTGCTTTTACTGTTTACCACTTTCAGATTATTCTCTCTTTTTTTCCTTTCTTTTTCATGTCGGAATTCAGAACCTACCGGTTTATATTTAACCACACCCGGTTTTTCCCTAGCGTTTCGATTTCGTTTAGAAATTGTGTCACGAGAAGGAAAAAAAATACGGTAAAACTATAGTATTTGGCTGGGAACTACTGAACTAGTACCACGTATTATCATTAAATCCGTTTGATTAACAACTCAAGAGACTCGCGTATTTTATATTTTTGTTAACATATGCATCTCAAGAAACTATAGATTAAATCCTGAAAATATCGAATATCACTTGGTCCGTCTTTTCAAAGTTCTTGCGATTATTTTTCTTATTTTTCTAATGACGATTTCTAAACACATTGTTCTGATTTGATAGTATAAACTACAGTCCACATAGCATCAAGGCAGACAGGTAACCACGTTTTTGTGGTTTACTTATAGCTTTCTTAGAGATATATTCAGAATTTAAGATCCCGCGAGTCTGAATTGTTTCTCGGTACTAATTTCACTTTTAAGATTCTAGTTCAATTATACTATATGTTGTTTTCTTCGTCTTGCTTCAATCATTATAAATGAGTTACATTATTAGCTATTACGTGTCTTTCGCGCGTCAAGGTTTTAACATAATGGATAATGAATGAAATCACATGTTCTGCAAAATATGATCGTATCGTATAATCGTATGTATGTATACAAATTCTAATTAAATATGTGATGTAACCTAAACTAATAAGTGCTAGCTAGTTTCAAATAATTATGAGATATATGACAGAGCTTGATTAACGGGGTAATAGATGGACTAACCATTCGATGTGACCAATCATTATTACGAATTTACTTTGCTTGAAAGAAAAGCTTCCAATAATTAACCCAATCGACAAAATAAAATAAACCGTAACACGTCAGGCGTGAGGGAACAAAACAATTTACCATACCAATTTTATTCATATACATATGTCGGTATATTATTTTTGTACCGACTTAACTTACCAATAAACAAAAAATATATTGACAAATCCAGTCACCCGATTTGTGGCGAGTTTATATAAATGATGTCTAAATATTTTTGATTGGGAAATTCTTTTTTTATAATCCAATTGTTTGTGGCTTGATGAAAAAAAAAACAAAAAACGGTGTGTATATTTATAGTAATACTTAGCAATATATGGTGAGAAAGTGACAATAAAATCAATGTGTCCCATGAACAAAATGGATTCAAAAATGAATTAAAACGAAATTTAGTTAACTTTACTCCATCCAATTTTAGTGTTGCAACTTAGCAGAAATGTTTGTATAAAATCTGCAATATGTAGATTTAAAAATAGAAAGACCAACTAATTAAACAAGGGTTAGGTGGAAACAAGCTTTAGATGGTAATGTTACATAATTTATCTATCAAATGATTAAAATGTTTCAAATGATGATTAATCTACATTTATGTAATGTCGACGACTTAGAAGAGAAGAAAAAAACTCGCATTATTTTGAATTTATACTTGTTTCCTTTTTCCGAAAAAAAAAAAACGAACAGAGTGTTTCTTCTTCCTTTTTTTCTCTAATCAGTTTGGTAGACATTAAAAAAATAAAATTCTGAGCCTCCTTTAGAGAGAGAAAAAAAGAGGAAAGGGAAGAAGAGAGAGAGTAAGACAACTCATCAGTTGTTACGGCAGAAAGAAGAGATCTCGATCGAGATCCACCGGACGGAAAAGAGAGCTGACGACGGTGATGGGATCTCAGCTTCATCAGTTTTGCTTCCGCTTCGTCTTCTACTGTCACTCCCACAATAGCAATTATTTTTCCTGATACCTTTGTTTCCTCTGCATTTTCTCAGAAACTCATACTTTCTCAGGTACCAATCTAGATTTCCGATTTTTTCTACTCTATTGAGATTTTGGATTAGTCTTGAGATGGAAGAAATCCGAGAGAAGTCATTTTGGTTTGATTGTGATGCTGCGTTGAATTTTCAAGTGATAAGTCCACCGATCATTTTGGAAGTATTTGGAAATTGCTCTTTGATTTTTTTGACGGATTTTGGAGAAAACGTTTTAAGATTTTCAACGCTAAAATCGATGGTAGAAAACTTAGGGATCTGAGCCTATAAGTTAGTGGTCCACTTTAAACTGTGTATTCTGGTATTTCTGAATTACTCAGACTTCTGGTGGCTACCTTGTCACCATAGGTCTTTCAAAGCTCTTTCTTTTGTATTTTTGATTATGCCATTGCCCATTGTTTCGACTTGTCACAATCTCTCAATCTGACGATGTCTTTTTCTTTGTTTTTATTATTATAATCTTTGTTATGTGTATACATACATGTGAAGCAGTTTGCATTAGTGTCATTTCTCACTTTCTTTCCTATGTTGTTTCTGTAGGATTTGGTATTCTTACGTTTCAGCTTAATTCTCAGAGTAACTTGCTCTGGTTTTTTTTAAAGTAACCTAAAAATGGGTTCGAGGTACCCATCTCATCAACTCGGCAATGGGCTATTTGTGTCTGGTCGTCCTGAGCAACCCAAAGAAAGGCCTCCAACCATGAGCTCAGTAGCCATGCCTTACACGGGTGGCGATATCAAGAGATCAGGAGAATTGGGTAAGATGTTTGATATTCCAACAGATGGGACCAAGTCAAGGAGGTCTGGTCCTATACCTGGTGCTCCTTCAAGGTCTGGCTCATTTGCAGGTAATGCACAATCAGGTCCAGGTGCTCCTATTGCCACTGGCCGTATGTCTGGTTCTTTAGCTTCTGCTGGGTCTGTTTCAATGAAGAAAACTAACTCTGGACCTTTATCTAAGCATGGTGAGCCTTTAAAGAAATCATCTGGCCCTCAATCTGGTGGTGTAACACGGCAAAATTCCGGTCCTATTCCTGTTCTTCCAGCTACAGGTCTCATAACCTCTGGCCCTATTACATCAGGCCCTCTGAATTCATCTGGGGCCCCTAGGAAGGTTTCAGGTCCTCTAGACTCTTCTGGTTTGATGAAGTCACATATGCCTACTGTTGTCCATAACCAGGCGGTAACTACCCTTGGTCCAGAAGATCACTTTTCCTGCTTGAAGAGCTTCCCAAAGCCTGTGCTGTGGCTGGTTGTTCTTATATTCGTAATGGGATTCCTTGCCGGAGGCTTCATTCTTGGAGCAGTTCACAACCCAGTTCTCCTTGTTGTTGTTGCGATCTTGTTCACAGTTGTTGCTGCACTTTTTATCTGGAATAGTTTTTGGGGGAGACGTGGTATCACAGATTTCATTGCTCGTTATCCTGATGCTGATCTTAGAACTGCCAAAAATGGTCAATACGTGAAGGTCACTGGGGTAAGTATCCTTACACCGTTTCTACAATTGATGGTATCTCCTTCTGCTGCTCTACTTGCTAAAAATATGAATTTGGTCTTCAATTATATGATAAAAGTATAGCTTTTGAGAGAAGGCTATAGCTTTTTTTGCATGTGATATCTGCTAAACTAATAGAAATTAGAGTACTACTTAGTTGAAATAGTGGAATAAACATGTTGTGGATGGATAATAGCAGAGATGACGGTTAGCTATTGGATTGCATCTGTTATCTTGGCATGCTTTGTTCATGACCTTGATTTTTGTTTTATTGTTTGAAGGTGGTTACTTGTGGTAATGTACCGCTTGAGTCATCCTTCCACAGAGTTCCCAGATGTGTGTACACATCGACATGTCTATATGAGTATCGTGGTTGGGGTTCAAAACCAGCTAATTCTTCACATCGTCGCTTCACATGGGGACTGAGATCATCAGAGGTTAGTAATTCCCCCAATACATTTGTTTTCACAGAGGGAATGTTATATTATCTTTCTCAACTCCATCAAAACATATCCTTGTACCATTATGTGGCAGAGACATGTGGTGGACTTTTACATCTCTGATTTCCAATCTGGGCTCAGAGCCTTAGTCAAAACCGGAAGCGGTGCAAAGGTAACACCTCTTGTAGATGATTCTGTTGTCATCGATTTTAAGCAAGGAAGCGAGCAAGTGTCTCCTGATTTTGTTCGATGGTTAGGCAAAAAGAATCTAACAAGTGATGATCGAATAATGCGGCTCAAAGAAGGGTAATGAACAAACACTTCACTTACAAAAATACTTAACAGAAGCTCTGATCCTGATTCACTCTGTTGGGTTTCAATTTCAGGTATATAAAAGAAGGAAGCACAGTGAGTGTGATTGGAGTGGTGCAGAGAAACGATAATGTGTTAATGATAGTTCCATCATCTGAGCCAATAACAGCTGGTTGGCAATGGAGGAGATGTACATTCCCAACAAGTCTTGAAGGAGTCGTATTGAGATGTGAAGACTCATCAAATGTTGATGCCATACCGGTTTGAGTCATCAATCATCATCAACATCCAAGTTTGGGTTCATTAAATATTTTTCATGAATCTGGAAAAATATGATCTTCCTGGTGGGTTCGTTTGGTGGTGGTTGTAGTGTTTCTTTCTTTCTTTTTTAATTCTCTTTCAATTTATTTTTTGTTCTCCAAGTTATTACGGTTAGTATGAGGGTGAGGGGTGATGGTGATGGTGATGGTGATGGTGATGGTGGAGGGTGTGGTTTCATTTTCCTAAAATGAGCTAATTGTTTTTCTTCTTATTCTTCTTCTTCGCCTTTTGGTTTGTATAGCTCTTCATGTCCATTCTTTTTCGATAGAACTTGTGTACTTTTACTCAATGTGTTATGTTGATGTCTAAATCTTTTCTTTTGTGATAACAAAATTGACTTTGGTGTTCTTTTTAAACCTAATTCTTTATTGTTTATGTTATGATGCTTTATGCTATTTGAAATTTGTACTCCTAATTTTTGAAGTAAACACCCAATCACCAGATTTGTTAGTTGACATATTTTGTTTTCTTGCACAATTTTGGTATTTTGCATCTGCAATTTTATCGATTCTAGCCATAATAAATGAAAGACACTGATTTTATTAGAAAGAAATTTAGGTCCAAAAACCAGTGTTTTACAGACAACAAAAACCTAAAAGGCTAAAACTACAAACTCAAAAACAACAAAAATCCTCCTTTAATCCAGTAAGGTCATTGAAGAGAGTTTCTTTCCCAAACTAATTGGGATAACTTAAAACACCAGCAAAGGCGACATTAAAGTAATGAATGTTTGTGAGTTTGTTTCTCAACGCATGAAAGGGACTAACCAACGCATCTCTGCTCCATTTCCATTAGCCAAATAGTATATCTTCTTCCAGTTTTCTTCTGAGAATACTTCACGACGAACTAGTCTTTGCCTGAAACGATACCATTATCAAACGTTCATGAACTCAATGATGAACCAAAAATACTAAAGACTGGTTCTGATAGTTGTGATTAGTAGAGCTGAGTACTATTATTTCTTAAAGAAATACAATTGGTTTCAATTAACTCACCGAAGGTAGTAATAGCAGACAGCTTCTGCTTCTTCCAAAGAATAACGAGGGAAATCCAAACGAGCATCAACTGGAACATCTGGCAAGTCTTTACGTAGTTTTCCTACTGCTGTTGAATGTGAGAATGCACCCACCATCATATCTTCATGCATCATGCTTCTGAATGCATTCACCTGCCAAAAGAATAGAGAGAATTAGGATTTCTTCTTTCTTTGAATTAGCTAGTAGTATTTGGAATAAATATCCACCGTTGTAAGTTCTCTGGCATGTATAGGTCGGCAAGAACGTGGTGTTACAGGCTCCTCAAACTCGCTGAATGTAAACCAACTGTTATACTGAAAAACAAGTAAACGAACAAGAAACAAGCAGCATTAACACTAGTAAAAAAGAGGCAGACTAAAATGGAATAAAAAAGGTAAAATTTGGGAACTAACTTGATCAATTGCAATCAACACTGGTACATCTTTTACGAGTGAGAGTTCTTTTCTAAGTCGCACTACGACATTAACAGCTGCATGAGTGCTCTTAATCCCCATTTGCACAAGGTCATACAGAGTTGAATCCTCGGGAAGAGGTAAAGCATCTGTGCCTTTCAAGTATCCTACACCTGCACCCTCTCCAAGCACGATGGGATCATGGATTTTGCACCGTAACTCTCTCAAGCGGGATTCATTAAACTTAGCAAAATCCTACAGAAGTTAAATTTATTAAGAAATACTCTTAAATAGGAGGAATTCCAATCCAAAAGAGAAACCATATGTAATCTTACCTTGAGAATATTCTCAGCTTGTAGAGGAGTGTCCCAAAAACCAGTATGTGGATTCTTATAGAAGTAGCCTCCATGAGTCCAGTCACGTCCTTTCGGTGCATATAAAACTAGCCAGCCTTCATCGCGAGCCCAGTGAACAAGCATCGCCAAAGCAATACTCTTTCCACATTTAACAGGACCATCCAAGACAATCTGCTTCTTAAGTTTAACACCTAATTCAGAAAGAAAAAAAAGGAAGCAATGATTCAAGATAAGGCCATATGATAAGCAAGACTTAGCCAACAAACACATCTGCTGACCATAGAAGAGATCACTATTCTTATACTTAGGAAATGAACAAAGTGCATACCTTTACTGTCAGAAGGCCACATGGGAGGATCAACAATACGTCTGAAATTATCCCTAAGAGACAAGAAACTCTTTCTAACAAGCAATGCAGGTCTCCATGATTCATTAAACTCATCTACAATTCCTGAAGCCAATCCCTCTGGCAGAACTGCTTTCAATGCTGCCTCACTAACATTCCCACATTACACATAAAATCAGAAAACGACGCATACAAAAATTCTCAAAATAGAAACAGAAATACACAGATGCAATAAGGAGAAAAGAGAGAATTGAGATTACTCGAATTTGAAGTAGGAATTGATATCCTTGTGAGATAGCTGTGAAATTGTAGTCTCTTTAGGAGTAAAGAGAGGCCTTCCATTAGGACCTACATCTAGAGACGGAATCTTCTCGTCATCAGCTAACCTCTGCGCGCGACCGGATTCCAGGTCATCTCCACCGGGGCCTCCGAACTCTCCGTCATCAGCTCCGGCTGCACCAGGATCGCCGCCTTTAGGTTTGAATTTTTTGCCTTCGGCCTTCTTCGTCTTGGTGATTGTAGATTTCGTGCTCTTTGAAGATGAGAAGCAGCGATGAATGTGATCTAAACTCGGGACAAGTGCTCCTTCGGCAGCTGAAGTCTGCGCCGGGAAATGATAACCGCTGTTACTTAGAATCGAAGACCTCCGACTGAATTTGAGATTCCCGGCGGCGATTCTCACGGCGGACTTCCACATTTCTCTGATTTGTCTATCTCACTGACTCGTCACCGTCAAGGTTTTAGGGAGGGATTTGGGCGCAAATCTGACGAACCAACGAAAGGGATGAAGCAGTATGTGGCAAACTTGTAATTTTCAATATTATTACTTTAGTGTTTAGCCCATGTAGTACTGGGCCTAACCGTTAGATTTAAGCCCATTACTCAAAATAACGACGTCATATGTCCCATTTAACCTTTTCAGTTTTCATAATTGAATTTTTTCTAGCGTCGCCTAATATAACTCTACTCCGTAAAGACACATCCGATCAAGTTGGGGCCAATAGAATGCAGAAATTTGTCGAATTCGAAATTATAATTGGTCCAACTTTATAACATTTTATCTATTTATTTTAAATGTCTTTTTTTACGAGTGGGGGAAAAAATCATAAAGAAAAAGAAAGCAAGAGAGATGGCGATCTAACGTTGAAGATAATAAGGAAGAAACAGACATTTTTTTCTTTTCTCCTATCTTTTTTATTGTCCTCTCATGGCGGATAACACGAGAACTGTCCAAAAGCTATTGTTCTTCTTCATCTTCTTTATTGCTCCTCTCTAACATTTTCCCCCCCATTTTTCTCCACATTAAAACTTTATTCCGATTTTGCTTCGGATTCTCAGCTATGGCTATGGCCTCTGCTTCTGGCTCTGCTCTTTGCTTCACTGATGCTTCTACCTCTCGTGCTATAAGAGGCGATTGTGGAACTCTTTGCTTTGCTCCAAGGAGAATTACGTTTGGATTTGTCGATAAATCTCTTATGAATCTCGAGCGACTAAGGTTTGGAAGAAAAATTTGAATTCGAGCTTCTTTTGGCGGACTTTTTCCCTTTTTGATTGCTTTTTCGTTTGTGATCTTACTAATTTGTGCTGATTTTACTTCTTTCCGGTTCATGAAGTTTTTGAATACTGTTTCTAAATAACTTCATTTGTTTTGAATTATCTCTATAGATCTCAGAAAACCTTAAAGTATCTGATATAACGCTTGAAGGATGATCAGAATTCAATGTTCCAAGTTGGTAACACGATAGAATATTAGCTAATATGATCTTATTGGTAGTTTAGGAATCCGTATCTTTTCTGCAATTTGATTCGAAGCATAGATTTTTTGAGCTGATCCAAATAATTCAATCAATTCCGTTTTCTTCTTAATGTTTCAGATTATCGGGGATGAAGCCTCGAGCATCAAATGCTACTGCTGTGGAGGTATGAAAATGGATTACACAAAGTTACTAATTAGAGTCAAAAGAGAGTTAGGTTTATAATTTTTTTTATTAATTTTGAAGAATGGAAAGCAAGATGGAAGTGCGGCTGATTCAGACGAAGTGCCAACTCCAGTGGTCATAATTGACCAAGATTCTGACCCTGATGCAACCGTTCTTGAAGTTACTTTTGGAAATCGTCTTGGTGCTCTCATTGACACTGTAATCATCTCGCAAAAAGCTTTTATAACTTACGTTTCCCACTTTTGTCTGCTTCTTGATCTGATCATCTTTGTTGTAGATGAATGCGCTCAAAAACTTGGGTCTGAATGTCGTCAAGGCAAATGTTTACCTGGATTCTTCGGGCAAGCACAACAAATTTGCCATTACTAAAGCGTATGTCTGTCTTTTTCATATCATCAGCAGATTCCAAGAACTCGATTAAATAGCTTATGTAGGTGAGTTGAATTTTGTGGTGACTGAAACAGGGATAGTGGAAGAAAAGTACAAGACCCTGAATTGCTCGAGGCCATTCGTCTCACTGTCATTAACAATATGCTTGAGTTTCATCCTGTAACTACTTCCTTCCTATTTTCTTCTCTTTCTCATTTTCATATCTTCATCATTTTTCCACTCACACCAATGCTTTTTGGGATCAGGAATCAAGTTCTCAATTGGCAATGGGAGCAGCTTTTGGTGTCCTTCCACCAACTGAACTGGTAAAACCGCATTAAACTTCCTTATAGTATTGAGTCTATTGACTTTGATGAATAAATGAAGGGAATAAGCACGCAACTCCGAAATTTAGTCTTTATTTTTTGTGTTTGTTTGATTGGGATGTTGACAGGTTGATGTGGACATAGCAACACATATAAGCATCGAAGATGATGGAGAAGACCGCAGGTAAATAACACCCATACCTTATCTCAACTTTTTTTTTAAACAATATCTTCGTACCTATCAATCACAATGATTTTATTTTTATAATACATGATCTGATCATTGATCCTTAACACTATTTCTTGAGAATACAGTTTACTCTACATAGAAACAGCGGATAGGCCTGGACTATTAGTTGAGCTGGTGAAGATCATTTCAGATATCAGCGTCGCTGTCGAATCTGGAGAATTTGACACTGAGGTAAATTGATAATAATCATGAGTTTACAAGTTTAAGAAAAGATGATCTCACGTTGCTCCTTGTTGTTGCATGTGAAACAAAAAGGGTTTGTTGGCTAAGGTAAAGTTCCACGTTAGCTACAGAAACAAAGCCCTAATCAAGCCTCTCCAGCAGGTAAAAAAGATTTTAAAACAAACTGTATTCTCTTTAACTTATGACTCCGGTAATGAGTAAGAACCAAATTTTGTTTTACAGGTTCTTGCCAATAGTCTCAGGTACTTCTTGAGGCGTCCATCAACTGACGAGTCCAGTTTCTAAGTTTTAAAATTTTTAAATTTCATTACTCATGACTAAGTTTTTTCTTTTACTTTTTACATTCGACAAATAAGCTGCTTCATTTAGTGGCCCTCTCATACACCTGTAATAGTAACATTATTCTCATCATCAAAATTTACCATACTTCACTGGTTATCTACATTGCTTTAAAGATAAGAGAGAATCTTTAACACAAACAAAGATCAATCAACCACATTTGAAGAAAGTTAGTTTGTAGAAATGGTAAACGAGTCTTAAATCCCCCTAATTATACAAATTCAGAGAATACAATTTTTTTTTCCCCTGTTTGCAGAAAAAGGATTCAGATAAAACATTGAGATAGAGTTTCACCATATATAATGTTATTTAAATGACAATGCTCATTTCTCCATTCGGACTCCTCATCATGCGCCGCTTGCGTACAGACGAGTCCATTCCTTAGCTGCATGTGTTAATATGAGATTAGCAGATTAAAGAGGAGAAAACAGAGTGAATAATTAGAGAATTTAGATCATATTTGATCACCTGTTTCCACAGCTTCGGCTTCGTTACTCTTCCAATGCTTAGCTATGTTCTCAGACAGTGGATCATCTGGGTTGGGTGCACTTAGAAGAGCTTGGATACTATATTTACAGAGCATTGGGGAATAAAAAAAAGTGTCAATTTCTAATATTAATAGCTACAAAGATTTTGGTTGAGTATGAAGAGTCTACGGAAAATATTCAGACCTCAAGAGCACAGTTCGTATTTGCAGCGCAGGACTCCACTTGTCTTTTAGTATGTCAAGGCAGATTCTTCCAAGCTATATACATGATAAATGCAAACAAAACATGTTTCATAAGAATAAAAAAGACCATGTGTTTGGTAAGATATCTTGATGGTAAAAGAAGAGAAGAAAATGAAAGATTTCACAACAGACCTTGTCAATGTTTGGATGGTAAATCTTGGTGAGAAACCTAACCTGTGATACAAAAGATATCATCAATAAGACCCCACAAATTCTATATCAAAATAAAAACTATGGCAAATTGTCTAATGTTATATGTGATAATGCATTTGGTAATCACAACCAACCAGAATCACCAATCTCATAAACCAATTAGTTTTTTAAGAGTGGAGACATTCACCTAGATAGCCACTTAACAATGTGGGGGTTACACTAATTTTACTCATGTTACCATGGAATGCAGCTAAAGATCAGAAATATGTACTTCAAATAGAAAACTCACAAAAGTAAAAAAAACTAACCTTGGGAGCTGCCATAGGATACTCTTCAGGCAAAAAGAGCTCCAACTTGAAAACTCCTCCTACGAATTGAGAATGAAACCAAAATGATTAGTAAACATCAATTAATAGAGATTTAATGGTAGATTAAACATCAGACTTGATTCTTGGAAAACAAATTATACAAGAAAATAACCGGTTAGGTATTGTAAATTCTAGAAGACAGTGGAATAAATAAAATGTCTAGAAATGAAATGGAACCACCACAATCTATAAGACCAACAAATAAAATGTGTAGAAATGAAATGAAACCACCACAATCTATAAGACAAATAGCGCCCTAGAACCATATCCGTTTGTATAAACAAAGACAGGGCAAAAATTTCATTACTCGCAGCAAAAGAAAAGGTGAACAAAATTGGTGAGAAGCATGCATTAAGGAAGAAGTAGTCAATGAAATGAACAGATTAAAACAATCGAATACCTTCATAAGGAGATTGAGTAGGACCAAGAATCATAACATTGAAATAGCGCATGTTTTCTTCTGATGGAGATGCGCTTATCCCAGGAGCTGCAAAAAAAAACGTAGATTGATTAAACATCCACTAAACAACTCTCAAGTTCCGAAAATTTCGTAAATTCGAAATGAATTCAACTGTTTCATCAGCTAAAAGCGACTACAAAACTAAACAAGGATTAGAATGGATTGATGAATTTACCAGGTTCACTAAGCAGACGTTGAGTTTCCTACCAGATCGGAGAAAAAAGAGAGAGTAAAAGTCAGATCATAAGTAGATGCTATAAGATCAAATGAAAACTATCGAAATTCTTCCCCAATTCTACTGAGCTAAAAGCCGGAGATTTTCTTCTTCCGATTTCAGATTAAAATCCCCAATATGAAACCGACGGAAATAGAGATCGGAGGATTTTACAGAGGATCGGAAAACGTACCTTGATGATTCTTCGGGGAAGATTACTGTTGGCCATTATCGCGCGCTACCGGCTTCGATCGACTTAAGAGAATTTAGGGCTTTTGAGAGAGAATGAAGCAAGCTAAATAGAGCGCAAGGTGATAATCGATTATGCTTCGTCGACTCTAGTATCCTACCCTTTAGATACTTTTAATGTTTTTTTTTTGTTTTTTTGTTTTTTTGTTTTTTTTTTCTTTCTTTTTTCTTTGTTATATTCAAAAATATAAAACGATTTTTTTAATAGCACGGAAGTTTCATTCGATGTCCACTTCCCGCTTTAAAAGAGAATGGTTTTGGAAGTTTTCGAAAACTCGCTTCTACAACATTTTATAAAAATATAATATGTTGAAATTTTACGTTTCTGTTTTATAAGTTTGCGTTTCCGTTTTGGTAACTATTATTTATATTTTTCTTTTATAAAAAGAATCAAGAAGTTATATATATATATATATTTGTTTTTGTGCACATCATTTTTAATTTTTTATCATTTATTTATAAAGAGTTTTTTCTCAAAATAATCATTTTATTCACATCCAAAATGATAAAAGACTTCGGCCAAAAATAAGAAACTGTCTTTCTAACGCATAAATGGTTGGAAAAATGCCCATCCCGCCAAGTGATTATTTTGATTAGTTGAATTGAGAAAGTTGATTTTGATGATCTTTTAGAGAGAGAACGAAGCTAGTAAAAGAGATCACAAGGTGATAATCGATTACGCTTTTTCGTCTCTCGTATCTTGTCCTTTAGATTTTTTTTTTAATTTCATTTTAAAAAATTTTGCTATTAGGTTTTTTTTTTCTCTTACATTCAAATAATAAAACACTTCTTTAATAGTACGGAAATGGTCAATGTCTGTTTTCCGCTTTAAAAGCGAAAGCTTTTGGAAGTTCTCAAAAACTCACATATATAACATTTTAAAAAAATATAACACATTGGAAACTTACATTTCCATTTTACAAATTTGCTTTTCCATTTTGGTAGTTATTACTTTTTAAATGTTTTTTCATTTTATAAGAAAAATCGAGAAGTAATATATACATATTTTTTTGTGCATATCATTTTTGATTTTTTATCGTTTATTTATATAAAAACATTGCTCAAAAAAAATCATTTTATTCACATCCGAAATGGTAAAAGTGATTAATTTGATTAATTAAATTGAAAATTTTGATTTTGATGATCATTCTTTTGATAACATAGAGTTTGAGACAAAAATTTCAACAGAATTTTAGATAATCTCTTACAGTACTAAAACTTTTCTAGTTCGTTAAACTTTTAAAAGAAGATATAATTCCGTAGTGCCCTTCAATTCTATTTTGTTCTCTTTTGTGCCTTTTACGACGCGTTGGTCGAACGCTAACTTGAGAGGTACATAAATATACAATGCCCCTACATAGTCTTCTCATTTTTTCGCTTTTTCTCAATAGTCAACATTGGAATCAGCAAATATCAAAAGGACAAAAAAGACCAGACTTTGCAGAACTAATAAGTTCCGGTATCATAACATGATGTTTCACGTTTGGAGATTTTCTCAAAGTCAAAGACTAATCTATGTAAACGTGATTTAAAACTGCGATACAAATAAGTTATTAGTTATTACATTCCACTCAAAACTGGACAACGAACTGAGTTAAAGCTACAAGTCTATAGAGATTCAGGGATTTGTGATCATTTTGGGACTCTTCTAAGTATTACGTATTTGCCAAACACATTCTTCTCCTGCCACAGGTACGGGATGAAGAACGATCTATACTTAGCTGGCGAAAGCTCTCTGTCCAAATAAGGTAACACTGCGATAGTCTGAAAAAAGGCGAAACGAACAGATTGAAGAATGGCAAGTGATATTAAAGATCAAATTTTGTTTCAGGAAGATGGTTTGATTCTTGTACCTCCCATGTTGATAAGTCGCTACCTCGGTATTGATACGGTCTGCTAAGCTGCAACTCAATGAAGAATGTACAAGCTTCGATGTTCTTTAACTGAATTAAAAAAACACGGAGGAATCAAGCGATGCTCGAGTTTACGATTAGAGAATTTTAAAGGGTTTCATGAGAGAAGAAGGTGTGAGTATTACATATTGTTCTTCGGATGCTTGGTTTTTGTTGTTGAAGTATGGAGGTGATGCTGCAGTGCCTCCAAGTGTACTGTTAAATGGGAATGGAAGAAGACCACGGAATCCATCATCAATCCACCGTACTTCGCTAATGTAGTCAGGCACGAAAAATGATGATGGATATCGATGCCATTCACTTCCCACACACAGAACAGAACCTGAAATAGGGATAAATCCAACCAAGAACTCATCAGTGATCATAAAATTTGGCAATCGGACTTTGTTCCTCTTTGCCCAATGGCAAATAACTATTCGAGAAATAAAAGTGAAATGTGATCTTCACTAGTGTCAACATAGTTGTGTTCGAAATAGATTTACCTGGTCCCGCATCATCATGGTGCTCCAGTAGTTTGTAGGCCATCATGGGAGCGGCATAGCCACTAGTCAGAGAAAATGTGCGACTATGTGAAGTACATAAGATCAAACCAAGAATCACAGGTCGCATGTATTTGGTTATCTGCATATTAAAAAGAAATGTTAAAATCGCACAATCTAATTCTTCTCAATCTTCGGAATGGAAAAATTCAGGGACTGAGATATTATTATAAGCTAAAACTTACTGTCACCAGAAGACTATCACGTGAGCTATACTTTTCCCGGAATAGCTCAGGTATGTTCTCAATAACAGCAGAAGCAGAAACACATATAAGAGGGTATATAGGATAAAGGAACCTGCAGCAATTGATTGACCACAATTAAAATGTTGGTTGAATACTGGGATACAGTAAAGGTGTCATAAAATTGGTTTGTGGAGCTGATCTAAAGGCTACAAGATGAAAGATATCGAAGATCACCTTTCTTCTTTGTGGGGCTGAAGTGACATGAACGCCAGCCAAATATACATGGGCGAAATCACAACAAGTAAGGCATGGTCATACTTTCTTCTGATGACAGGATACATTGCGACAAACAATATCGCCAATATGAAACAAAAGTTGAAGTTGTTAAATCCATTTCTTATATAAAATAATGCTCCTTCAGTCCCATAGAGATGACTTTCTCCACCGCCTAACACATTGTATATCAAGAGATTTAAAACCGAAGATGTCCATCTCTTGTAATAATAGTAATCCACAAGTACTGAGAGTCCCTGGAAAAGAGACAAAGCTACTTAAGAGGAGACAACAGTAATTGAAAATCACAGTGCAATAATCCACACAAACAAAACACTAGGATTGGTGTTAACTTACTAGGAGGAAAATAGAGGTGACAGCGCCAGAGATAAATGCTTGCTTGAATCTCTTAACCAGAGAGTAAATAACGACAGGTAAAAAGGCCAAGATAGAAAATGGCCAGCCAAGGATCACACCAACAACAGAAACTGCAACAGCCATGGCATACTTCTCGAAAAGTAATAAACCAGATGAGAGACTCATGGCGTACATAGAGAATGAACTGGGGAGAAAGCCTAGCCAATTTCAGGGAAACATGAATTAGTAATGAAAGGATAGCCTGGAAAGCCTACAATATATGCATATTAAGGAAGTATGAAAAAAAAGCTTAAACAAAACACACTCACTGGTGCTAGCAAAGAAACAGCCACTGGTTAAGCAGAGCATTGCAACTGCGTATGTAGCAAGACGTTTCCCATACTTTCTGGAGAGTGCAACAACCAGGACAGTGTCTGAAACTGCAGAAACCAATCCGAGAAAAAGCCTCACTGCATAGAAAACTCTAACCTATCCACATGATCGAAAACAACAAATGATAAGAGATATGCAGTAGCATACCAATAAGAATAAGACATGAGGAAGCCTTAGAAAGCTTACTTTTTCATCAACAAACAACCAAGAAGCAGGCCGGCCAACTAGTTCATGGAAAAGGATGTATAAGTAGGAGCGAAGAGCAAAGTTAGAACTGCAAATACACATAAAAGTAAATTAATCACATGATTACGATTTTCACATAAAACTCTCAAGATACAATCATATATATATAAACGACAGCAATTGAAGTATATGAAATTAAACCATCAGATTAGAAACTAAACAAGCAAAGAGAACCCAGCTTGATTTCTTTGTAAAACTCTCAAACAAAAATCTGATAAACCAAGAACAAAATCAAAGTTCTACTTCACCACATCCCAACTTTACATTTCTGATTTCAAATTTAAACAAAATGATGAGAATCAGTAATCTCACCTATACATATAAAACCACAGCTCAAGAACATGCTTACTCTAGCTAAGTAAGTAGGAAGATGACTAATGCGACATTATACAATAATCTTAATAGAGTAAATGAAGCACAAACACACAAACCTGTATTCCCAAGTCTGAAATCCCGACTTGTAGAGAAGATAATGGAGAGGCTCCCAGTAATTGAACACTTCATCACAGTCATGAATGATGTTAGTAGTCGCGCTCATGTAACGAAGATAACATAGCGCCATAAACGGCAAGAACCACCGGAGACCACCATCCTCCGCCTCCCCGCCGTTAGATCGGCCAGGCTTATCGGTCTTCGAGTAGGATCTCGTCGAAGGAGCAGAAGAAGAAGAAGAGCCAGGTAGGAGTGGGCGCCTCTGGCGCGTCGTTAGATCCATGGAGCTATGAGGATTTCAGTAGGAAAATGGGCGTAGTGAAGAAGGAATGGAAGTCTCTTCTCAACGAAGAAATGAAAAATGCTTTGTCAAAAAGTATCTGACTGAAGTAGAGGGTCAGTAATTGTACATAGACAAAAATACCCGTAATGAGTCGTAACTTTAATGGGCTTTTCAGTACTTTAAGCCCAATAATATACACATAAATTTAAAAGATTTAGCTGAAAGACATTTTTGGAGGAAAACATATTTCATGTACTAATTTCGGAAATTTCAATAATGGCTTGAGCGATGAAGATTTCTCTGCGGTTACTGAAGCATTGAAAGCTGCAAAATCCCAACAAGCTTAGCTAAGAAAAATGATTATTTCTCTTTGTTCGCCTATGTGAAAGAGAGTTTCTTTGTTGTATGGAAGATTTCATCGTTACAATGATTGTCATCAATTGGTAATTGTTAATTTAGATAAGAACCAGTTAAAAGTGTCAACACAAACTCAACCTTTGACCTCCTAATGTTGCCAATGCGACAAGAAAATTGTTTGACCATGTTGACTATAGTGATACGGCGTCAAGTGAAACTGAAACTTGAAATAATTAAACATTTATTTCAAATATATACATCAATAAACGCTTCAACCATCCCAACAATATTTTACCTCAATAGGATTTATTTTACTTCATTAACTAAATAAAATCTCTCAAAAAGGAAACACTAATTAATTATTTACGTATGATGACAACATTCAAATTCTCTCAAGAAAGTAAACTGATTTTAGGTGACATGTATGATGTTTTCGAAGAGCCCACAAAGTAGTGAAGGTAATCACTAGGATTATTCTGATAATATTGTTTCTACCAATGGCTGGAATAGTCGGCAGCTGGGTCCTTGAAATCTTTCCGCAATCAATTGTCTTTGCTATATTCATTGTTGGAAACATATGAAAGGCGGTCATGGACTCACTGAAATTCGTGTTCGTTCAGCATCCATTTGATATTGGTGATCACATTATGATAGATAAAGACGAAGTAAAATAAAAAATTTAAAACTAATACACCTTCCCCAACTTGATTCCTTGTTCTAACAAACTATTTTGAAATATACAGTATGTAATGGAAAATATCGAATCATCCATTCGACTTTTGTGGGACTTGACAAGGTGAGGATCACAAATTCACCAACTTTGAATTGTGGACTAGTTCCATTGCAAACTATACCAGAAGCATGGGGATGGGAGAGGAAAACACAAGGTGTGTTCAGAAACCACATTTTACTTTTCTATATCTGATTTTGATTTGGATACCAATTTTGGATATTGTTTGGTTATAACTATTTTACTCAATTTCATTAATATTTTAAAAATGAATAATGAATAATTAGTTATAAACTAAATACGTGAAAAACAAAAATTGAATTATATTTATATTTTGTTTATGTTTTGCTCAAATTTCTCTCATATTCCAATGATAATATATATGAACTTGCTTAATTTTTGGAATGTTAATTTTTGCAGTTTCTGTAGTTTTTAGAGGCTTAGAGACTTATTTATGTTGTGTATACTTAATTTTATGCATGTTTTAAAAACTTATGTTATTGTATGGATTTGTGGTGTAAGTTGTAGCAATGGATGTTGAATAAATTAAACCTTCTCATGATTTTTTTGGAGTTATTAACATTAATTAAAATTTAAAATACATAGTGGAATAAAAAAATCTAGGTAATATATACAACCTTCTAATCTAGTATGTTTTCACTTTACATGACAAATGATTTGACTCTAGTCCCAGCTTCAGTTTTGATCTTCACGCATAAGCTGACCTTTCATGTGATGATCATATGCTTTGTTTCTCATGTCAAAATACTTTTCACGTCAAACAAATCTCTCATTTTGATTCATAATTTACCAGAGAGAACTTCAGTTACGGAGCAGTTAAATAATAATTCGATTATTCATTTATGGCATGTCTTCATATAGAACCATGCTGCAAAATCATTCAAGATGAAACACCTTACGAAAGGTATAAGTGAAAGTATTGTGACTGACATGACCGCATTAATCATGAAGCTATGCACTCTGATGTTTTTTTTTCTCCGCTTGCTATGAAAACAAAATAAATAGTGAAAAGAAAATGATTGCCCATGTCATCGAAAACCTAGCATTCTAGTGGACACCTTCTAGCGCATACACCCAACGATGATGTGAGTTAAAGATCAGTGGCAGAGCTAAAAAATTTATTTATGGAGATCATATATATTTAATTATTTTATTTAATTATATATTAATATTAAATAATATATTTAAATTATAAATTGTTGTTTAAAGTTTCTAGAGAATATTTTTTTCACCTAAAATAAAACTGAATATTTTTTTAATATAAATTTATATGTAGTATTTAAAATGCTTCACTTTTCAGTAAAAGATATATGTAGTTCATATTTTTAATTTATCCAGTTGTGTTAAGTTTTTCTTTTTCTTCTCAAAACTCAAAACGTAGCTTTCTCAAATCTTTAGTAAATTGTGGAGATTAATTAGTTGTTATATTTATCTTGATTTATGAATTTTACATAAATCTATGTAAGTATTTTAAAAAGAAGGTAAGAAAATAAAAATAGGATATCTAATGAGAAAAAAAAATCAATACGTAAGAAGATGTAAGATATTTATAGTCATTTCTAAGCAAAACACAGAACAAAAATAGAAAGGGAATTAATGTTAAATGAAAAATTGAATATGAATGGGATAAAAGGTAGGAAATGATCGAATGTCATGGAGTCAATATGGAAATTATATACCAATACATCTAATAACTATTAGGTAAATTTGTTATTCCTATTGGGTATAATAAATTTTGGTTTAGACAAAAAAAAAAAAAATAACTACTTATTTGACATTTTTTTTAAAATCAGACTTTAAAATCGAAAAAAAATATATCCATTTAGGTGACTAGTCAGTCAACAAGGCCAAAATGAGCCATTGACAGCCAAACAAAAGCAAACAGCTCTCCACCTTTGCTAAGCAACTCAAGACGAGCCGTAGCATCACAATGCAACGAAGCAAAGCAAAGCAACTCAACCCACACTTTACTCAATATCTTCCATTTATTACGTCCTTCTTCATGCTGCTTCAGCTCTCTCACAATCGAACTTGCCCCCTGCAAGATGCTCTCGCTGACCAACTCTCCAACACCATCACTAACTAGTGATGATAGAATCCTTTCACCAGCTAATTTCACATCTTTCGATCTCTTGATACTCTCTTCCAATAACTCCTTAGCTTCTACCATTGCGTCTTTAAACCTAAGCATTCCAAGTCCGGCCACTTCAGACATCAACTGAGGTTGCAGAATCATTAAATACATCATGTAGTCTGATAAGGTTTTGCTGTGCTCACGGTCCTCGTCGTGAATCTCTCTGCTCTCTTCTCGGTAACATATCTCTGTTGCGATGTGCCACAAGAGAAGGCTCTCGTCGTAATCAACGTTTTCAACATAATGAATCAGTTTATTTGAGCATCGAGTCTCTCGCAAAGTCCATTCACCTCTAGCCGAAGATATTCTGTTTGTGTTCTCCTCTGTATCGGCAAACTTCGATTTGTATCTCACTTGCTCAAATATGAAACTCCAAAGACTTTTCGTCAATGGTTCACTCGACACATAGCTTTCCATTCTTATATCATCGATAAACTCCTTGACATCAAGGCGATCAATTACGTAGCCAACAAGTAACCGAAAAGGCTGAACAAAAGCCTTTATTGGATAAAGAATGTAACGAGACACCTTCTTTGACGTCCTGAGAATAACAATATAACCTTTAAATCCATGGATCCATTCGAAGAGGGTTCCACAAGAGAATAGTTTTAGAGTTTTCATGCAGGAAGAATCTTTTATTGCCTGATCATTTTTGCCATCTGTTTTCAATAAAACGTTGAAAAAATTGAAAGCATAAACCTTTCCAGTCCATCTTTTAAGCAGACACGGTGCTGCAAGCACTTCAAGTTCGATTGTAGAATCATCTCTTTTGTAACATATTTGCTTCTTCTTCCATCGCAGACTCTTGAAACCAAGGATCCAATTGAAGACAGTGCTTAAAACCGATGGTTTCGAGTCAGGGTTTTTGCTTGCCTTGCAGAGAACGGCAAGTTTCCAGTCAGAGAGCAAAAACACGAAAGTAGATGCGAGATCAAGAGCTATACCGGCTAAGAAAAGCGTGTAGGTGATAACTATATCCGTTTCGTGAAACTCTTGCCTCTTCTGGTCTCTATAATGGAACTTGCAAAAAGACCAAACAAGACACACCGATGCAATAACTCGGAACAAAACTCCTTTCTTAGTATGAAGAACAGGGGATTTGGTGTAGAGAGCATCATAGATAAAACAGAGCTCAGTTTCTAGGATCATCAAAGCTTCTTCTGGATTCAATACGTTGAACAACGCTTGGCTTCCTCTAAGATCTTTGAAGCTAAAGACGAAATTGGATATTAGACTTGTGAAGTGACTGTGCAGTGTAAAAGCATGTTGTACAATCTCGAGATCAGTAAAGCCTCTGTCTGGCTTAACTATCACCAAAGGACGTCTCTCTGTACGGAAAATCCAAGCAAAGAAACCAAAAATATTCGATGGAATCCTTTCTTCTAAACCTTCTTCGACATCGCTTCTTTTTAATCCCTTTGTCTGGATTCCAGAGTGTCTGAACTTCCCCGAGCTTGCCACGTTCAAAGCCATTGTCCTCTCGAAGTACTTTATGATAGCGACAGTGAACAGTAAAAGTATCGACGGCCATAGAGGATTGGGGAGAGACATAAAAACCACGTAGATACAGACAAGAGCTTGGAAGATAAGACCGAGTAAATGACGAGTCCAGAGAGCGTTGTCCTCTAAGGAGAAGGCGGTGATTGTGTCAGGTCCGCCTAGGTGTAACAGAAGAAAAGGTGACCATAAAGCCATTAGCCTCTTGTCTCCATAAGGACCTTGGTTCGGTTTAGGATCAGTCCACTGATTCTTTGAGATCAAACCAGCAGCAAAGTTTGCAGACCAGTCGGCAAGGAGGTAGCACGACCATATGAGCATGGTCAACGATTTGGCTGATGCTCGTTTTCTGGTCGGAGAAAAAAGTATGAGAACTGTCTGAAGCGATAGACTCAAGATCAACATTCCTCTGATGTTCCATCTCTCCCAAACGGCTATGATTTCTTCCGGCAACAGTTGACCCATTTTTTTGTTGTTGAAATTTTACCATCTCTGTATGAGAAGCACCATTACTAATCCTCTTATAAATTTAATTTATTTTTAAAGACAAACTTTAATCAAAATTTATTGCTTTCCATGTGCAGTAATCTATTTGGTAATTATCGGGTCGCATTAATCAAATAAACAAAGACTTGAGCGAGTTAAGTTTTCTTTTTTTTATGTGTGGTCAAGAGCGACTTAATTATTTATTTTTTGGTCACTCGTATATTTCCCGGAAATTCTAGATTTGATGTTTATTTGACTTCTTCAACCTTCATTAAACAACAAATCAACAATAACTGGATCTGTTGACTCTTGACTTCTTCAGATCAACGTACCAGTGTTTTCTTTTATTTTTGGTTTTATATTACCGTACCAGTGTTATACAAGACCAAATACTGTACATAACTAAGCGTTTATGACTATTCTGTAAAGCATAATCATAATGATTCTTAAATAGAGCGTAGATACACAGAAGTACAGAACTAATAAAAGTGGAAGAGCCAAACTAATGAAGAAACAAGGAGATCAAGCTTGATGATGCATAGTGGCATGCTTACCAATTCCCAAATGAGCCATAAAAAGCCAAACAAAGCTAACAAGTTCCCCACCTTGGCTAAGCTGAGCAACGTGTTGTTTAGAGTCACACTGGTTTGCTGCATAACAAAGCATTTCAACCCAAACTCTGCTCACTAATCCCCAAATGCTTCCTCCTCTTCCTGATCTCCTCTCTAGACGTAAAAGCTCTTCCGCTAGCTTACACGCGTCTTCCAATGTGCTTTCATCGCCCATATACAAAACCATCATGTTCCTTTCGTTTGACAGAAGTTGTTTACATGCTTCCTTCACATCCACAAATTCATCCCCAAAGAATGTTCTAGCTACAGAACAAGTCTCTGTGAACTTCATCTTACCCGTTCCCGCAACAGCTGACATCAGAGCTGGTTTCATCATCATCAAGTACAACATGTAATCTGACAACATTTTGCTCAGCTCCCTAAATCTGAACTGTTCTTCTGTGAAATCCCCCATTTCTGTGTGGTAGATAATATCCGTGGCAATATGCCACAACAGAATGCTCTGACCATAGTCCACTAAGGTCACATACTGCAGCAGCGTCCGCCCCAAGACTAATCCTGATTCCCCATTGCTCTGAGGATGGCTTAACGTCCACTCGCCTCTTGCAGAAGATATCCGCTTAGCACGTTCTCTATCCACAGCGAATCCGGACTTATATCTCAACTCTTTGTGTATGAACTCCCAAAGATCTTTGGAGAGACGGTCCTTGGATTTGAATATCATCTCTGTTATCTCATCTTGGACACCAAAGAACTCTAAGAAATGCTCAATTCCTAACAGGAGAAGATCAACAAGTAGACTGAAGGGAATCAGAAACACAAAGAGAGGGATGTACAAAATGCAAATTGGTCCGCAGTTCGTTTTTATCATGAAACAGGCCGTTGTTGTAGTAACTGCTCCACCCTCCATTGATGCGAAACAAGAATAGATTCTTTGACCAACCAAAGCGAAGCTACGAGTTATCCTCAAGTCAAAGAAGCTTCGGATAAAACTAACTGGACGGTGGATTTTCTTTGGACTTATCCTAAGACAGAACTCAATCAGGTTGTAGCCATTTATATACTCGGACCATCTCCGGAACATGAATGTCCTGTCCAACACTTTATGTACCTCGTCAAGATCTTCTTCATTCATGTGACATCTGCATTTTTTCCACTTTAGTCTCCTGAAACAGAGGATCCAGTTTAAGAATCTATCAAACCATGACCATGTTTCGCCAGGATTCTCTTTTAGCTTCCTTGTTATAGCTATTGTCCTATCGGACAAACAGACCATGAGAATAACAACGAGTTCAAGTCCTATTCCACAAACAAGCAATGCATATGTAAGCATAACATCAAATCTCTCGTAATCATCCTTCTTCTTCAACAAGAAGATGTAAAGAGACGACACAAGACATACCATGGCAATAAACCGGAAGATAGATCCGACACGAGTTAGCAAAACGTTAGCTTTAGTGAAGAAATCATCGTACATTAAACTCAACTCGACTTCTAAAATACCTAAAGCTTCCTCAGGATTCAGCGAATAAAAAAAACTCTTGCTTTCGTCCCATCCTCGAGAGGCTAATCTAAGATCAGGAACAAGACCTTTCGAGATGTTAAACAACTTGTAAGCGTACTGCACGATTTCGAGATCTCTCAGCTCTCTATTGGGCCTCGATGGGATATTATTGAATCTCTCCTGAATCGTCTTGAGATTCCCTTTCCTCATCAACCTTTCGTGCTTACGAAGAATCGATCCCTTGAATTTCCCAGAACTCGCTAAGTACAGAGCTCTTATCCTCTCAATAAACTTAATCACTCCGGCGACAATCATCAGCACCGTTGGGAAAAAAATCGAGCTAGGTATGGACAGTAACAAGACATATAGAGTGGAGAATGCTTGACAGATAAGTCCGAACAAGTGTCTACGCCATAGCTCGTTGTCCTCTAGGGCAAGAGCGGTGATTGTATCGGGACCACCGAGGTGTAATAGAAGAAACGGAGCCCAGAGAGCTAAAAGCTCGTGGGAAGAAGCTTCGTCGCCGTCATTTTGGGTGTCTGAGATTTGACCTATGGTGAAATTTGCTGACCAATCGGCGAGAAGGTAAGCGAACCATATGAGGAAGACGAAGATCTTGCCTGAAGTGCGTTTCCTGTTTGGTGCAAAGAAGACGAGTATCATTTGAAGCGAGAGACTGAAGAAGATAAGAAGACGAATGTTCCATTTTTTCCAAAGACCCTCCAAAGTGAGAATTGTCTCCGACATTTCTCTCTTCTCTGATTTGAAACCAGTAGAACTGTTTCAGTTTCAACAATTTTGCCTCCAAAGTAAAGAACTCGGTTATGGTAAAACGACTAGTCATCATTTACTCATTAGTCTTTATTTTTATTTTTTTTCGTCGGTCATTAGTCTTTATTTGTTTTATTAGATCACTCAAAAATACATTAATAAGTCGAATTTTCGTCAGATATCTCCATCTGACGGTAATTAATGACATTTTGGGTCTGAATTTTTTTAAAATTTAATAAAGACTTGCTCTATTCATGTTGACTTACTTTACATTGACTATTCCACTCCTACATAATAGAATACTAAACTATTAATAAATAAATATATACATGACTTCAATTGCTATTTGGTAAAATACTAAAATCAAACAACATTGATGGTAACTAGTTCTTGTTTAACAATGACAATGGATCACAGTAGGCAATATTAATCGTTAACTTTTGTTCTTAGTCACAAATTTATAAATATTTATTGGATTACAAATATATAATTTTTATTCACAACACACAACAATTTTAAATCTTGGCTTATAAAATTAGATTCCGTTTTATTGAGTGAAATAGATTAACCCCGGTCGATACTCTCATCAAACGTTAGGGGTCTTGATATAAGCCAATTTTCTAGAATCAGACACTTTGACTAAAGTCCCAAGCTCATAACCAATCCAACATTTAAAGCTACTCTTATCGTAAAAGTACCCCAAACATTTACAGTCTCCACTACACAACCCACGACACTTACTCCCTTTTACAACAAGACCAACGTTATACTTCGTCATGAAATGGTCAACACCTCGAAGTCTATAGTAGTGGAAAGTCTTCGGATCACAACTCTTCACCTTCTTGGGCCTACAAGCTTTACTCCAGCCCAACAAGCCCATCTCCAATGGACAAGCCACACACTGATTATCCTCACAAACCCCAAACTCCCCACATTTCGACGGTAACCAACACTCGCTGTTGTCATCATGGTTGAAAAGCTCGAACGTTACTTCCCATTCAAGAAAACTGACCTTGAAATCGAAAGTGTAGATCCTAAGATTTCCATCGGCTTCCAGCCTAAGGAAACTACTTGAGGCGTTGAATCTAGGCCTCACGAGAAAATGTTTATAAGGAAACTCAGGCCTAAGCCCCGGCGTGGCTAGGCCCAATTGAGTCGCGGTTCCTTGGTCTTTAGCCGCGTAAAGAGTCGCGCTTGGGATTAACCGACCTTCTGTAATGAAATACACAACGGATATGTTGTTGCTCCTAGGGATTAAATGGCTTAGAACAAGTCGGTCGGGCTCTAAGATAAGACTATAAGACCCATTATTGCGGCTTACGAGCTTGTTCGGGCCATCAAGTGTAAGAGACTGGCCAACCAAGAGTGTATCCGTCGGGAAATCAAAGCTTTGCCACACGGCCCATCCTTCATCGTTAAACAACACAAGATTTCCGTTCTCATTCATCGTTAACCCTATAACGCCTTTATCTTCTGTCTTGGTCTGCCAGACAACTCTGCCATCTGGTTGGGCAAGAATGAGGTTTCCCTCTGGTCCAAACGAAAGAGAAGCCTCTTCTTGAACTGGGTTTTGCGGGTTAGCCTGCCAAACCCAACGGATGATGGAATCTGAACTTCCTCTTCCCATCCCAATACCTAGTGTGAATGCGTTTGGCGTGGTGTTAAAGAAACATAGGCGGAATAGGTTACGGATTACACCTAAATCTCTGTAACTTGCGTCGTACTCCACCGTGGATTCTCCGAAGTCACCAGTGTTTAGGAATCGGAATTGCTCGGATGGAGGAACTTGTGGTTGGACGAACGAGATGAGAAGAAAAAGAGAAAGAAGAGTAAGGATATGTAATGCTAATGCCATTTTTCAAGGTCTTAGGAAAGAAACGAAGCGAATCAAACGGATGTATTTATAATGCAAGATTTAGTACCAGAAATAAAGAAGTCAAAATGGCTTTATTTAGTCAACAAGTTTCAACGTGTATATTGTATGAAAAGTTGTATGCTTGAGTAGTTTCTTAAGCCGTACTATACGACGTCCCCCATGTGGTTCGAGATACGAAAGATTACTACTCATGCTTCGTATCACAAACATTAAATCTTAATGGATTTATAGGTTTTTCATATGAGATTTATGACCACTCTGAAGGAGACTAAGATATTTTCAATAATTTTGAGCATTCTGTTTCGCAATTATGATAATAAAATTCATACAAAATATGTTCAGCATAGTCCGTAGTATAAAGATTTCCGATTAAAATTTTATTTTACTCTTAAAGTGATTTTTTTTTATTACAAATAGAAGCCAATTAAGTTCCATTTTTCTTGCGGGTCTATACTTTTTAGTTTTTTTCTAAATATAAATCTTTTTTATTTTAAAACCATTATAAGAAAGAAACAGTCTTATAAATATCTAATAAATAATTATTCACATATCCTTCTCAATATTATCATTATCTTTTGTCACAGACTCGCAAACAGGGTCATCAAATATTCCATGGAGAGTGATTGACAAGCTGATGCTGATAGAAAGTAGAAATTTAAGTATAATGAAACTGGAAGTAAATAAAAATAAAGTAATACAAATTGTTATATGTTTCACCAAAAAACAATATTTATATGCTAATAGTACAAATTAATCAAACGGTGGAAAATAATGTGATAGGCCAAGTGACAAAAGAAAAATCTCTCGTAGACCCCATCCCACGTCTCCCTCAGAGTCATATGTCACTAGAGAAAATAATACAACCTTGTTATTCCATTTATTTCTTCCCGAGTCGAGGAGATTATATTCTCATTTTACTGTTTTCTATATCCTTCATTATATATTATATGTGTATAAGCATACAAATTTACACAAGTTTTAATCTTTTTTCTTTGTGGTTAAACACACACGACTACTTTAATCTTTACGATTCTGGTTGTGATACCATTACTAATCTTTACACACTTTCTCCATATAATCATTAACCATCTGTGATTAGTGGGAAGTTTTCTTAATTATTATTATCTAAATCCCCTCCTCTACTACCTATCATCTAGATTCCACTATATTTATTTTTCTCCTCCCAACGCAACCACTACATTTTTTCCATATGAATTCATCTCTCAAATTTTGATATTTTCTATGAGCCATGTAAATAAACATCCATCATCATAACAAAATCCACCGGTAGAAGCGATGGATAGCACAAATACGAGCAACAAAGGCAAAGGCATAGCAGAAGGATCCTCACCACCACAACCACCGACATTAAGCCGCTACGAGTCACAAAAGCGCCGCGACTGGAACACGTTTTGTCAGTATCTCAGGACCAAGAAGCCGCCAGTTCACACATCCGAGTGTAACTCCAACCACATACTCGATTTCCTGGGATATCTTGACCAGTTCGGTAAAACAAAGATTCATATCCAAGGATGCGCGTTCTTCGGACAGCAAGAGCCATCTGGAGAGTGTAACTGTCCGTTAAAACAGGCGTGGGGAAGCTTAGATGCTTTGATCGGAAGGCTAAGAGCATCTTACGAGGAGAACGGTGGCTTACCGGAGCAAAACCCATTTGCCAGCGGCGGGATTAGGTATTTTCTGAGGGAAGTGAGAGATTCACAGGCCAAGGCGAGAGGTGTTTTGTATAAGAAGAAGAAAATTAGTAAAAAAAAGAATCCAATGAAAGGTCTTGACGATACGGGAACTAGTACTACTACTTCGAATTAATTATTGTATCACCTTTAATCTATGGTTAATTATTATTGGCCTTGTTGTTGTTGTTGTTACCTGCAGTATATCTCTCTATATACATATCTGTATTCACATTTTAATACACAGTAGAGTTTGAATGCAACAAAAACTGTAACAAGCATGTACTAAGGGTCAGTGAATTAGGTCCATTGGGCTGTTTAACATATTTTCGTTTTAATGGGCCTCAAGAAATTAGGTCCATTGGGCTGTTTAACAAGGTCCTACCTTAAAAGCCGGCAGATTCCACCACATCTCACGACGGAGAAGGAGACACTGCTCCGACTTGGTGCCTGAGAGTTTCGTAACAAAACTATCTCCAAAATTTTGGTTATCGGTTATCCAGAACTGATTCATCTCCAGATTCATGACTCTGGAACGTTTCGTGCTCAGATTATTAAAATTGGGTAGCACAAAAGTAATTGCAGAATACATGAGTTTGTTGATTACATCCATGATCGGAGATGGCATTAATTGCTCAAATGCTAAACCCAGAAATAGTCACAGAGATGAAAGCAGTTGCTTCTTTAAAACCCCTCTGATCAAAATTGAGACAACTGAGCCAATGAGAAGACTTAAGCTAAGAAAGCAAGAATCTTTAAACTGAGAGCAAGCTGAAACCATTGAGTTTATGACTATGAGTATCAGATTATATTCTAGGGTTCATCAAAAGAAATTCAGAGTTGAAAAAGATCCAAACTTTAGGTCAACGATATTAGAATCGCAAGATCAAAACAAAACAAACAAAAATTACACAAAGAAAAGAGATAGAGTGATCATCATTTCATAACTTTCTGAATCGAATCTGAAGGCGTTTGATGCAATAAACCTTCAGCTCCATGTTGATTCTTCTCCTGCTGTTTCAGAATCGATTTTTTCTCCATCTCACGCCATTTATTGATCGCGAAGGTACATAAAACTGCGAAATTGACACTCATTGGAATCTTGGATTTACTTTAAGATCGAAACAGAAAATTAACAATTGAATGAGAAAGAGAACTTACATCCGGCGCCGACGAAGTAGAACATTCGAAGGACCTTTGGAGCCGGTGGACCTTCCTCCATCATTTCTTCTAATCCGCTATCTTCCTCTTCTTCCTGCTCTCTTCTCTAAAGTGTTGGCTCAAAACGTAGTCGTTTTTAGTTCTGTACACAAAATGAGACCTAACCCGACAACAACGTAACCCGACCCGATTGGACCCGCTTCTGAAGATACAAAACAGAGAAATCAGAATTTAAACGGAGCGAAAACGACTATTGAAGATAAATATTGCAATAATAGGTTGAATCCGTTTCTCGTCCATGTCTTGGATCATAAAGAACTTCACAACTGATGTATTTATGAAAATGGTTCACCAACAATTTTTGAGATAAAGTTAAAGAAACATTATATAATGTATAGTCTAAAGCTCATATAAATATCGATAGTGTTACAAAACAAGGACTTAAACGAACAATGGACCATGGGGGTTATAATTCTCTCTCAACAGAAAAAATAAAAAAAGCCTTCAATTTGAGCAGCACCCGAGTTTCTTCAGAGCTGAGACATCGTTTTTAACTTCAATTTTCTCACCTTTCGGGACCGAACCGTTCGCATCTTCACCAGCTTCTACTTGTTTCTTGCTAGTGATGCGATAAATCTGAGTCAAGACCTCTGCAAATGCGTCCTCGACATTGGTAGCTTCAAGGGCAGATGTTTCCATGAAGCAGAGCGATTCTTGCTCCGCGTAGGATTTCCCGTCTTCTGTAGGAACAGCTAGTAAGTGGCGGAGATCAGATTTGTTACCAACGAGCATCACTACAATGTTTGGATCTGTGTGGTTCTTGAGCTCCTTTAACCAACGGTCTACGTTCTCAAACGTTGCACGTCGGGTTACATCATATACTAGAAGTGCTCCCACAGCTCCACGGTAGTATGCACTGGTGATGGCACGGTACCTGTGACGAGAACCAAACTGAGTCTAAAGATTGCCGCTAGAATCAGTGATAAATTGAGCATAAGTGATACCAAAGATATAGGCTTTATAATCATTTGTCATACAAGAAAATTCTTAAAGGCTTATACTTTCAGAATCCTAATCTCTGGCCAATCACCATTCTAGATCTAGGAGCTTGCATAACTAGCAGAAGAAATGACCTGACATGTTTTTATCAAGCAAGTTATTTGCTTATGTTCCAATAATAGTCTATAGTAGTATTCCTCATCCTAGTGATGATTAACCAGAAAGAATCACATGCTCTTGTTCATCCATCCAACTAAGATCCAATCCAATCAATCTACATTGAGTCAAACCAATAGACTTATTTTCATCATCAGGACTGTTTTTTAATCTACATTATTAGCTATGAACATATTCTATCTATCAACGGTGGTCAAATGCGGTCAACCATTTTCAGAAGAGTAATATTTGAGTACCAAAAAGTCAACGGAGAGACTCTCTAGTAAAAGGCTACTGAACACATTCACTACTCTGAATGCAAAGAAGCTAGTGAATGAATCATACACAATTCTAGAAACAGTTTGAAAAAAACAGAAAAATTGGGTTAAAGAAGCTCAATTCCGATACAGTACCATGAATTCAAATCAAGTCACACAAATGAATCAAAAGCTAGATCTGTGGAAACTCGTTTAATAGACTTGACACTGTTAGATCGAGAATCTAAGTATGGAAGCAAAGGAGCTATGAAACTATTAGAGTGATCTTGAGACCAATTCACACAGAAAATAAAATGATAAACACTCAAACAAGATCTAGCTTACATATACATATCGAGAGATCAAACACGAAGAACAAAATAAAAAGACGAGGAAGACGAAAAGCTAACCTCTCTTGACCAGCAGTATCCCAAATCTGAGCTTTGATGACCTTACCATCGACTTTTAAAGTGCGAGTGGCGAACTCGACGCCAATGGTGGATTTAGACTCGAGATTGAACTCGTTTTTGGTGAATCTGGAAAGGAGATTGGATTTCCCGACACCAGAATCGCCTATAAGAACAACTTTGAAGAGATAATCGTAGTCATCTTCTACTCTGTACCCTGCCATCTCCGCCGTCTCAGGTGGTTGCTTCTCCTCGGCGATTAATCTGAAAGGACGACCGAGAGAGAGAGAGAGAGAAAGACGCAGTGTAGAGGTGTAAACTGAGATTTGAAATAACGCGAGAAATTGGTGTTAGAGTTAATGTGACGGGAGGTGACAGTCTGTGATTATAATCTGAGATCTTGTCCGTTGATCTGTCGTCCGTGTTGGTGACTGTACTAATATCCATAGGCTTTTTACGGCCTTGCTTTAATTGCCATGTGGCGACGTTTAAATATGTAATTTACTGATTAACAAAAGTTTAATTAAGTGCGCGTTAGTGTTTTTTTAAAGCATTACTCCCTCTAAAAAAACTTTTAAAAAATATTTATCTCTTAATAATTCCTTCACAAAATTAAAAAATGATTCAAATTGGATTTGTGCTTACCCATATTAAATAGGAAATTTAACAGTTAGTACCAAATAAACGTTAAAAGCCAATGAAGTGAAAAAGAATAAAAATAAAATCAGCAAAAGATTAAGCTGTAATGAAGTGAAATTTTATTGCTAAAATATAATGAAATGAATTGACGGTAGCTTTCTCTTCATCCTCATCACTCTCTCGCGTCGCGGTCGTCACCATCATCACGTACCTCTTCTCGAGAAGATCTTCAAGCTATTCCGCCGGTGATTTCGTCTTACTCATCCTTTTTCGCTGTCAAACAAAACTTAACTACAAAGGTAATTTCAGCAGCGTTTTATTTTTCTGGAGATCATGAGTTGACTTTTGGGTGATTTTGTTCTTTTGGTTATGACAAAAACTTTGATTTATCCGATTCAATGTTGAACCTCAGACAGGCATAAGACATGGGTGATGAAGCTCTCAAAGAGAAGCAAAGGAACTCTGACAGGATAAGCAATCTACCTGATTCCTTGTTATGTCAAATACTCTCGGATCTCTCCACTAAGGAATCGGTTTGCACTAGCGTTTTATCTCAACGATGGAGACATCTTTGGTTACAGGTTCCCGCATTGGATTTAGATTGCAATAAATTCCCATCAGATGATGTCTTTGTCAGCTTCGTAGATAGGTTTCTGGGTTCTGACAATCAACAACACTTGACTAGATTCAAGTTGATCTATGAGGTTCATGATCATGATGCTTCTCGTTTTAGGTCTTGGATCAATGCTGTGGTTAGGCGTAGAGTTTCTCATTTTAATGTTCACAGTGAGCTTGATGATGATGACTTCGTTGAGATGCCTTTATCTCTTTATTCATGTGAGAGTTTGGTGAACTTACAGCTCCACCGTGTATTCTTAAATCAACCGGAATCTGTTTCGCTACCTTGTGTTAAAAACATGCATCTTGATATGGTTGCGTATCATGCTGATTCGACACTAGAGACTCTGATAGCAAGCTGCCCTGTTCTCGAAGACTTAACGATAATCCGTGATCCCAATGATTTTCTACAAGTTGTATGTGTTCGTTCCCGGTCACTAAAAAGTTTCAAGATAGAATCTGAACGTTGGGAATGTAAAGATCATGGGGTTGCAATCGATACTCCAATACTTGAATACTTGAGTCTCAGCGATCACAGATCTGACAACTTCGTAATACACAGTATTGGTCCTTCAGCCAAGGTACACATTGATGTTATCTTTAATGTAGAATATAATGATCCGATAGACCCAGATGATTCTTCAAAGATAACTATGCTGGGTAAATTTCTCACCGGGTTATCCACGGTCAGCAACATGTACATCTCTGATTCGACTATAGGGGTATATATCTATACATTTATGTATATACATAGTTGGTTTAATAACATTAACCTTATACTATTTCCTTATCACATAGTCTTGTTGAACCCATGTTTTCTTTTATTTCTCGCTGCACAGGTTATTCATAGTTTCTGTGAAATGGAACAGCTACCTCAATTCTCTAATCTGTCTCACTTGCATGCTTGCTTCGAAGATGTTTCGTGGGAAATGATGCCAACCTTGCTTGAGAGCTGTCCAAATCTACACTCTGTTGTCTTGGTTAGTTCATTTGCTCTTGCTCTCATGTAAATCACACTGAGATTTATATAATAACGAAAACTCGAACTTCCCCCGGTTGTGTATTATCAGGACTTTGATTGTCTTCCAGAGCATATTGATCTTTCGTCTGTGTCAGTGCCACAGTGTTTGCTATCATCTCTAGAGTTTATTCACCTAAAGACACTATACATCGTACACATGCAAAGGAAAGGGAGACCACTCGCAGGAACATCAAGTAAGATGAAATTAGCCAAGTACTTTCTAGAGAATGGTGCAGCTCTCAAGAAATTTACAGTAAGTGCGAGTTTCTGTAACATCATCAACGAAATCAAATTAATTTCAAAGAGCTCTATGGCGTGTGAAGTTGTTATGGAATAATTGAGCCAGTTTATGAGGTGTCCCTAATAAGTTTTATATCCAATGAATTACAGAGAAATCAAGGCTGGGCCAGCTTAGTTTCCTAGTTCGACTTGGACTAGTTTTTTTTTTGTGTTTTTATTTTTCGTCTTAATTAATTTCAAGGACCTTTTGTTTATTTTGTCATGATATGAATTTTTTTTTTTTAAATAATTTTGTTTTACGTAAATCACTGTTATTATAGGATTTGGATTTCCAAAGTAATAAGTTTCTATTCACTCAGTTAACCTTAAACAGCGGCCTTCACGTGATCAAGCTCGAAGCCCTAGCAATCGGGTATTATTTTTTCTTTTTTCCAACTCTCTGTAAAATCATTAGGCTTTCCAAAAGGGTGTTTATAATTACTATTCGATTTTATTATACAAAGCAGAAGGTATAGATGGATTTTGAGAAGAAACCTGTTGGTGGGCAATAGAATTAGAGAAGAAGATATGATTAACCATTTGCAGATTCTTTGCTTTGTGAGATACTTTTAAATCTTCCTACGAACGATGTGATCAAGACTAGCCTTTTATCTCGTAGATGGAGAAATCTTTGGCAATCTGAGCCTGGATTGGATTTGGTGATTAATGACTTCATAGATTATGATAAATTTGATTTTCTCAATAGATTTATAGATTTGAACAGTGGCTTGTGCTTACAAAGAGTTAAGCTAAGGTATATTGGATACGGGTTCAATTCTCAAAACAAGCTGTCGATAGACATTGTGATTAAATACGACAAAAAAAAAAGACAATGTGATTTAAGCAGAAAATTCAACATGTAGATGTTGGGAGTGGTATAAGGTGCGACGAAGTTAAGATATCTCCAACCATTTATACATCATGTGAGAGATTGGTATCCTTGAAACTCTACAGCGCAAGCTTGCCAAAGCTGCCCAAGTCAGTTTCTTTGCCTTGTCTTAAGATCATGGACAACAAATCGAGATTGTTGACAGTTAAACTTAGATTTGAAATAACGCGAGAAATTGGTGTTAACAGTTAAAGTGACGGGAGGTGACGGGAGGTGACAGTCTGTGATTATAATCTGAGATCTTGTCCGTTTGTCTATCATGCGCGTTGGTGACTGTATGCTTTTTAATACCATGTGGCGACGTTTAAATAAGTAACTACTGAGGAAAAAAAATCAACCCAAACTAATTCCAGAATGCCTTTTATCTACCCAAACAATAGTACTATGCATAAATGCACTTGATCCACCAAAAAAATCAAATTAGAAACTTGAACTATATAACCATTAGCCGATTTCTAATGTGACATACACGGTGTTAATCACTTGTTTAACAGTGATGACTGAGATAATACCTCATTAAACACGTGTCATTTGGATTAAGTAAAACGACGTTGTTTTAGATGTTTTAGTATGTTTTGCTAAGTAAAACGACGTCGTTCTACAATTAGGGATAAAATTGAAATTAAAGCTTGTATTCATTTATATAGTTCAAAATTGAGAAAGGAGATCACTTTTCCAACGCATATAAGTTTATCAAAAATAAAAATAACAAACTTTAATTTCAGTTTTATCTCCAATTGTAAAACGACGTTATTTTACTTAGCAAAATACACTAAAATATCTGAAACGATGTCGTTTTTCTTAACCCAAATGACACATTTTGGTTAAGGTGTTGTTTGAGTCATCACCATTAACGGTTATATAGTTCAAGTTTCTAGTTTAAATTTTTTTTGGTGGTTCAGGTTCATTTATGCATAGTACTACTGTTTGGGTAGAAAAAGACATTTTGGAATTAGTTTGGATTGATTTTGGCCATTTTCCCTAACTACTGATAAGCAAAGGTTTAAGTGTGGTAAATGATGTATATACTAAATTATAGTGTGTTTTAAACATTGTTTAAACTTTAAATAAATCTCTTAACAATTCTGTCACAAAAAAAATAAATCAATAATTGGATTTGTGTTTACTTTTCTTTTTTACGGCAAATAATAATTATATTAACTTGAATAAATAATATTTTGATATAATTGGTTTGTTAACCAAATTGGAGGGTAAATAAAAATAGAATAAAACAAGTTATAGAAAAGTATGTGAAATGCTAAAAGATATGTTGTTTCATTGTTACTTCTTGATACATGTCTGATCCGTATATCTTCAAACTTCTTCATCCACTTTGATGTCTATGCATATATTTTTATTTTTTTGTCTATGCATAGATTATGGATGGAAACCCTTTAACCATACTAAATGTAATACAATCAATAAACTTTTTGTTTCAGTTTCAAGAGGGGAGTTTGTAAATTTTAAATTTGATGAGCCTTAAAATTTGGAAATTCCCATAATATTACGGATAATCCACCCACCATAAGTTTGATTAGTTAATTGGTTGAATGATACATTAAAATTACATTTTAACCCATTTTTATTTGTGCTTACTCATATTAAATAGGAAATTTAATAGTAATACTGTATGCAGTAAAAGTTAAAAACCAATCATTAAATTTGAAATAAAGAATAAAAATAAAATCATTAAATCACCATAAGATTAATTAGCTGTAAATGTAATAAAGCTGAATATGTGGGGTGGGCTTTTAATTATCGTCTGTAAAACCTTTATTGGGCCCTTTCAATTAATAAAACTGGCTGACCAAAAAAAAAAAAAAAACTGTAATAAAAGGTGTCATTTCGCCGGCGAATTGATGACGGTAGCTTTCTCTTCTCCGTCCTCACTCTCTAGCGGAGTGGCAGGTAATCACCTACCTCACTTCGAGAAGATCTCCAAGCTCTTCAGCCGGATAATTGACGGTGATTTTGTCTTACTCCTCGCTGTCAAAGAAAATTTAATTACAAAGGTGCGTTAAAACTTAAACGCCAGAATATGATTCGTTGACAACTTTGACAAAACATGTCCCGATTACAACTTTGATTTTTCTGGAGATGATGAGTTGACTTTTGAGTAACGGTTGTTGTGACAGGAATTTTGATTTAATCAGGTTAATTGTTTTATAATTTCTCTGAATTTCAGGGTTTAAGATATAAGGCATGAATTTTCAAACCTCTGGCAACGAGAAGCAAAGGAACTCTGACAGGATAAGTAATCTACCTGATTCCTTGTTATGTCAAATACTCTCGGATCTCTCCACTAAGGAATCGGTTTGCACTAGCGTTTTATCTCAACGATGGAGACATCTTTGGTTACAGGTTCCTGCATTGGATTTAGATTGCAATAAATTCCCATCAGATGATGTCTTTGTCAGCTTCGTAGATAGGTTTCTGGGTTCTGACAATCAACAACACTTGACTAGATTCAAGTTGATCTATGAGGTTCATGATCATGATGCTTCTCGTTTTAAGTCTTGGATCAATGCTGTGGTTAGGCGTAGAGTTTCTCATTTTAATGTCCATAGTGAGCTTGATGATGATGACTTCGTTGAGATGCCTTTATCTCTTTATTCATGTGAGAGTTTGGTGAACTTACAGCTCCACCGTGTATTCTTAAATCAACCGGAATCTGTTTCGCTACCTTGTGTTAAAAACATGCATCTTGATATGGTTGCGTATCATGCTGATTCGACACTAGAGACTCTGATAGCAAGCTGCCCTGTTCTCGAAGACTTAACGATAATCCGTGATCCCAATGATTTTCTACAAGTTGTATGTGTTCGTTCCCGGTCACTAAAAAGTTTCAAGATAGAATCTGAACGTTGGGAATGTAAAGATCATGGGGTTGCAATCGATACTCCAATACTTGAATACTTGAGTCTCAGCGATCACACATCTGACAACTTCGTAATACACAGTATTGGTCCTTTAGCCAAAGTAGACATTGATGTTATCTTTAATGTAGAATACGGCGATTCATTAGATCCAGAGGATTCTTCGAAGATAACTATGCTCAGAAAATTTCTCATTGGGTTATCTACTGTCGGGAACATCTACATGTCTGCTGGGACTACAGAGGTAAATATATATCCTTACATAGTTATTCAATAATATTAACTTTATGTTCTCATTGAACCTATGTTTTAAAAAAAATTCTCGCTGCACAGGTTATTCATGATTTCTGTGAAATAGAACAACTGTCTCAATTCTCTAGTCTGTCTCACTTGCATTCTTGCTTCCGAAAAACTTCGTGGGAAATGTTGCCAACCTTACTCCAGAGCTCTCCAAATCTACACTCTGTTATCTTGGTTAGTATTTTTGCTTTTGCTCTCATCTAAATCACACTGAGATTTATTTAGTAACGAAAACTCATACCTCCCCGGTTATGTATTTTCAGGAATTTGATTGCCTACCAGAGACAGAGCATATTGATCTTTCTTCTGTGTCAGTGCCACAGTGTTTGCTATCATCTCTAGAGCTTATTCATCTAAAGACACCATATGTTGTAAACATGCAAAGGGAAGGGAGACCACTCACAGGAACATCAAGTAAGATGAAATTAACTAAGTACTTTCTAGAGAATGGTGCAGCTCTCAAGACACTGACAGTAAGTGCGAGTTTCTGTAACATCATCAACAAAATTAAATCAGTTCCAAGGATCTCTAGCCAGTGTGAAATTGTCATGGATTAATTGAGTCAGCTTAGGAGGACGTAGTTTCTAATGTGTAAGAACAAAAAAAACAAATGCGTCAGACTAGTAATCTCCTTTTTTCTTTTGTCGTATACAGTTATTAGCTATAATACCTTAATTTTCTTTTGTGATGATATGAAATTTCTTTTCTATTTTTTTTATTGGGAAGATAATTATTGTTTTAGGTAATCTCGGCCGACCTTAAAAGTTCATTAGTTTAAGGTTAATTAGTTTAAGGTTCTCAGCCGACCTTAAGCCCTAAGTAATTTTACTCGTGATTAATTAGGCTTGAAAAGATCTGTGTTTTATACAAAGCAGAATGTTGTAGATGAATTATGATAAAAGAAAGCTAATAGAATTAGAGAAGAAACTATGATAGATACTATGATTAACCAATTGCCAGATCCGTTGCTTTGTGAGATACTTTCCAATCTTCCCACGAACGATGTGGTCAAGACTAGTCTTTTGTGTCGCAGATGGAGAAATCTTTGGCAATTTGTGCCTGGATTGGATTTGGAGATTAGCTCCAGAGATTATGGTAAATTTGATTTTATCAAAAGATTTATAGATTTGAATAGTGGCTTGTGCTTACAAAGAGTTAAGCTAAGGTATTTTGGATATGGATACAGTTCTCTAAACAAGCTGTCTATAGACACTTTGATCAAGCAGAAAATTCAACATTTAGATAAGGTACGATAACGTTATCTCCAACCATTATACATCATGCGAGAGATTGGTATCCTTGAAACTCTACTTCGCAAGCTTGCCTAAATCACCCATGTCAGTTTCTTTGCATTGTCTTAAGATCATGGATGTACAACAAATCGAGATCGTTGACAGTTTAGATATGGATATGTTGATCTCAGTCTGCCCAGCTCTAGAAACCCTAACTATGGACAAGATGTATGGAGTTAAAGTCTCATCTCGATCTCTGTTGAGCTTCTGTCTTGCCAATAAGGAAGCTGACTATTGCAATACACAAGTTATTATGCAAACTCCAAAGCTCAAGTCTCTAAAGTTGAACAATCACTTTATTCAAAGCATCATTATCAATGATTTGAGCTCCATTGTTAAGTTGAGTCTTGATTATTTGGTTTATGATCGTGTAAGAAGCTTTCCTACTTTCCTTATCATGATCTCTTGTGTCAGAGATTTGACTATCTCTTTTGATATTCTTGAGGTAAACTAATCTATCTTGATTCTCTCCAGCTTTGAGGTTTATGTTTTCTTTTGAATATGAAAAGTTGTAACATGCATTCTGTCTTTGTAGGACATTCACATGCACTCGAAATCGAAACCGCTACCCAAATTTCATAACCTTTCTAGCTTGAGGATCAAGAACATGATTTTTGGATCTTGGGAGTATTTGTTAATCTTTCTTGAGAGCTGTCCGAATCTTAAAATTTTTTTTAATTAACTCATTAGTTTTTAACTCAGATTCTGAAAAATATTGGATATACTAAATTTCTCTTCTATTGGTTTCTATACTTTGCAGAAGTTCCAAGATTATAACTGGGGAAAAAACTTTTCAGATGTGCCTCAGTGTGTCTTATCATCGCTTGAGTTTGTTGAAGTTAAAGCAAAATACTTGGCGGATATGAGTAATAAACTAGGGAGTTATTTCATGGAGAATGCAACCGTCCTCAAGAAATTTACTCTATGTTTAGATTATATAGAGGAACGTAACCATGTGGAGCTCGAAAAGCTCTTTATATTGCCAAGAATATCTAACACGTATGACGTTGTTGTTCTCTCTAAAACATTTGGAAAATACAAGCCCTTGTCTTAGTTTTCTTGTGCTGACGTGATGATGCTTCTGCTTAGAGAAAGTGTAATGTTGGCTTTCAGTGTTTTGACTTTTAAATGTATTGGTCTAAGGCTTTTGTCTTATAATCCATTGACTCGATTTTTGAGCTTTTTTCTTTTATCACTGTGTGTGTGTTAATTCTCTCTAATAGTCGAATGTGAATCGATTGCCAAAAAAGGTTTCAGCTCTTCGGCAAAAGAATCTCTTGCGGTGTGCTGTTTTGTGAGTGTTCATCTCCGAGGGCTTACTTTAGCAAATAGGCATTTGAGTATCTGAGTACTTGCTTTTGGGTTCTAAATTTGATTCATTATAACCTCTTTCATATTTTACATTGGAAACAGGATGTGCTGATATATAACAAAAGCCAAAAAAATATCATTAGAGTACACAAATCCATGTACATGTAATAAAAATAAATTTGATAGTTTTGAAAATATTTTTCTTGAGAGTAAATATTTTTCCTTTTTTATCTCCTAATATATTGAAATGATGTAAGTTTGTATATCTAGCCAACCATATATATATCATTTTTTATTTAAATTTTGGGTTTATGTTTTCAATAGAACTTCAATAATTGAGACTTGAGAGGTATGAAAAGTAATATTCTTAAGAATATAATTGAGTTGTGTGCCATGGATAAAATTTTGCTATAAACACGTAAAACTCCAACCAAAAAAAATAGTAAAGAACCACACTGAGAATGAGCCGTAGGAATAAGTGCTCAATTATGATTATGAAAAACCTAGCTAGCACTTCCTTAAGTTTTCTCGTCTCATACGGAACATCTCATGGGTCATGAACTTAATAGTTAGATATATATATATATATATATATATATATATATATATGACATATATTGAACTGAATGACAAAACAACAAAAAATCGTATTTTTATAGTGATGAAAAAAAAAGTTTTGAATGCCTTTCCCCCTTTTTCAAATTAGATTTCTACATTAATTCTGCTAATTTTGTATTATTGCTAAATTAAACGTGGAATTGTAATATGAAACTATATATTTATCGTTTTTTTCTATTACCAACGAGAAGCATAGAAGGAGATGTCTGACTCTGATATTTCTTGGAGTTGAAAATGCACAAACGCATATACATGTATGCAATTATGCATTGATCCATTATAATTAATTGCAATCATAAACACTGTATCTTCATACGGACACACCAATTTAGTTCATATGTACCTAACTCAAATTATACCATTGACCTCGTCCCTCTCCGGTCTATATATATACAGATCCAGTACTCTATCAAATATTCATTCACATAAAAACGCACTACCAAATCCTTTATAAAAAAAAAACCAAAACTTTTCTTGCTTCATAACTAATTAATACTATTTAGAATTATTTAATAAAACCAATTACAGGGAATGGCTCGTCCAAGTAACTCCATTTCGATGATTTGTTTGGTGCTTTTTATTGTTGGTTTTATCTCGCAATCTTGTGAAGCTAGAAAGGTTCTAGTGCCTTACGGTGTAAGCAAGGGTTTGTTTCTTAGTGCCCTACCCAAGGGCGAGGTACCACCTTCGTCTCCAAGCGACAAGGGTCACACTTCTCCTCCGGATGATTCCGAACAGCGTGTGGTACCGGAAAAATCGCCGGAGATTCACGATCTACTAGGATCAGTCCCTAGCCCCGGCGTCGGTCATTAGGCAAAATAATTGATTGTTGAGCTTATATATTACACTTATATATGTTGCCGATTTCTTTTCATAATAATATCTCATATATATCGTACGTACATCTTGTGAAGAATGTTTAATTTGTGTCTGTGTATCTTTATTAGGCCTATAATCTTATATGACATATATATGGTGCCACCGACTCTTGATAAACTGATATAGATGTATTTGCGCGTGATCCGTAATTGAGTAATAAAAATCACTATTCTATACTTTAATTTGTTCTTATAATGCATGGTATGGAATATTACAAATATTTTTTTGACAAAGAAAAATGAATATTACAAATATTTATGCATTGTAACTACAACATGCAGCTTTTCGCGTTCCAACATCTTATAAATTTTAAATGATATTTTTTTATGAATTACTTTTCGATTATCACTTCAAAACAATTAGTGTTATCAAAACTAGTGTTTCATATACTTTTTGTATTAACGACATCGAGTTCATGGAATCATGGGTACAATTACTTTTATAATAAAAGAAACCTATCTTAAATTCTTGATAAAATTACAAAGTTTCAGTAATTCTTTTTAAAAATCCTCGTGTTATTTACGAAAATGTATAGTGATATATATTTAATTAGTTTTGTAACAATTACATTTGTTGTTGTTTATAATATAAAAAAATTAGTAGACTAATTGTTGCACAACGGTGTTTCCGTGGATATATATATATACTCCAAAGTCTCCAAATACTAATACTTCTATAGAGTTAAAGGGACAAACTTTTGCACCATACGTTTTTCACATGAACATAATAAGATTGTGCCCACTATAGTCGAGACTCGAGACCATGTAAATAGGCCTTGCGTACGTAAATTAAATTCTTCATGAAGCAAGCTACAGTCATATAACTTAGAAAGTCAACAATAATAACTCAAAAGTTTCGCTTTGGCATCTTTGTAACAAAAGTTGATGATTTGACCATAAATATTTGTAATTATTACGTAAGAGACGTCCTCCTCTGTATCGTTGACGTTTTGTGTTTCATAATATTGAATAGATTCAGAGTTTAAGACAAAAGAGAAGAAAAAAAGAACATGAAAATAGACATGCAATAATATCAGGAACACTATTATTGCTCATCGCCGGGATTATACTATTTAAGGACTAACTTTTTGGTTTGAATGCAATTCTCTCACTTTCCTTTTTTGTATTTTCTAGATCAGTTTAACTAACCAACTAGTAAGATGGAGCCGCGCTCTTATTACACATTCAATGCATGTTATATCGTTGAGTATTTTTTTTCTTTTATCTTTAAAATTGTTAAAGCCATACAAGATGGTTAAAATCCTAGATCCTTAAATATTTGGTTTAAAAATCAAGCAATTCCTACGAATTTCATATGTAATATTATGTCAGATAAGAGTGCCATCAAATTTGAAAAATACATAAATCCTGATTTTGACTTAATCAAATATAAGTCATATATATAAATTAAAAGATTCTACGACACGTTAATGGTATATCAAAGGTTGAATTAAGTTATCATCAGATAAATGGTTCCAACTTCCAAATCATGAAAACTGTTGAATAAGACATTTATATAATGTGTGTCACTTCCAAAACCTAAGATAAGGTTGGTTTACGTTATCAGAGAAATGTGGTTTCAAATCATGAAAACTGCTGATGATGTGTGTTTACTTCCAAAACCAAAGCTAAGTTTAAATCGTTCAATGGGTCATTATCATATAAATAATCTTGGTAAATTTGCATTATTATAGACTTGTTTGAAACTTGTAAACCACGTTAATTTCATTTTCAGCATGTGGATCGTACCAATGTGACTTCTATAATATTGGTGCATCTTTGAATAAAACCCATTATTTTCACTTCATATTCTTTGATAATGATGTATCAAAGATTCAAAGTATTCTTCACTTACTTTGGTAGATTTAATTAAGACACCAGCCATCTTTATTTGACATGACCACAAAATAAAGTTAAAGATTGCCTCCAAATATTATTCCTTAAAAAAATCTGTATATATGTATGTTTTTTAATTTGTGGTAGTTTTAAAAAATAGTGGCTTAGGACAAGTGAAATGAGAAGATCTCAAAAACAACATTAAAACGGCACGCTATACGCATACAAACAAAGGAAACGACATGAATTGAATCCTGTATGGCGAGTAACTCGCCACTTTGTAAACGGCAAGTTGTTCACAGCTACGCATCCATTTATTGACACGTCTCGACCAATGAAAAGGCTCCACCGTATCTTAACATTAACATGGCTAATTAATAACTCTTTGCGTCTCTACTTGATGGATATCACAATTTGGAAATTTAAAAAATGACCCTGGATGTTTTCTTAACGTTACAAAACAATCCTATTGATCTCAAATTTTGGAATGAAGCAACACCAGCAAAATGGGGTAAAATGATAAAATTCAGAGTGTAGATAAATTTTCTTTTCTTTGAAGTAACACACGAGTTTAGTTTGTGTTAGGTAATGAAAAATAACTACTTGTTTCGCTTCACAAGAAGCTTTTTTGAAGTGATTCATTAGAAGTTTGTCTAGTACTAATAAACATTCTCCAAGATTTGGCTTTGAGATAAATGGTGCTACATATGTTATATATATATATATATGGTATGAATTATTCCATAAAATGTTTGTATATTGACGTGTGATCTTATCTTTAACCATAAATAGATAGTAGATGATGAAATTCAAAACTACCACAGCTTTTGTGGCTCACGAGTATCTCACTTTGAACAAACCAACCATCATGGAGAGAAAAAGAAGAAGAAGAAATAGAGCAACCTTGTGACTCACGAGATAACGCAAACCATTGTCTCCCATCCCACAGAAAATATCTCTCTTTTATATTTTCTGTGTCTACAAATCTTTATAACTTAAAATCTTTCTATCTCTCTGTTCTCTATCTCTGTCGATTTTGCTATGTTTGTTTGATGTTATATATCGTCTAAGAAGGAAGACCAAAAATGGGTTGCTCTAGTTCAAGAACCATAACAGAGGGTAAATCTCTCTCTTTATCTCTAGTGGTTAAAAAAGATTAGATATTGGATCAAAAGAAAATCAAGAAAACACATCTGTTCTAATGTTTTCTTTTTTTTGATAGCTCTTAGTTTCTAAGGTATCATTTTGTCACACTTTTTTTTGAAAGTTTCATTTTGTCACTCACTTGGCCAACATATCCAAAGTTGGGATTTTTTTGTAGATTCACATTCAACAACATTAATTTGATCAAACTGCTACGAGCATCTCTGAATATGGTATGTGATGTGATTGTGTGTTTGTAGGGAGAAAAGAAAAGATTCGAAGACCAAAGTCATGGAAACATCCTCAACCAATATCAAGAGCTGAGCTAACACAGATGCGTGAGGAGTTTTGGGACACAGCTCCTCACTATGGAGGCAAGAAAGGTGAAGATCACATGCATTTACTATATATATATATAAAAGTCCCCACCAAAACATTAAGATTTATGTTAAAGAGTCAAAATATTTTAAAACCCTTTTTTGTTTTTGTATTCAATGTATATATATATAAATATGAAACAGAGATATGGGATGCGTTACGAGCTGCAGCAGAAGAGGAGGATTTATCCCTTGCGCAAACCATAATTGAGAGCGCTGGTGTTATCATTCAGAACACTGACCTTACCATTTGTTACGACGAGAAAGGTAAATATATCAAATAAATCTTTTATTCTTACACAAGTAGCAGTAGTAGTAGTTGAAAATGTTAATTTTTGGCAGGTTCCAAGTACGAGTTGCCTAAATACGTTTTAAGGGATCCTTCAAACTTGATCAGAACCAAATAGAGACGTTAAAAATAAGTAAGAAGAAAGAGACGAGAAAAACTCGCTTGTGTATGTTGTTGTATTCTAAGGAATCATGTGATTTATTTTGGTTATGTTTTTTCTTGTTTGCATACGTCATTTGTGACTCTGTGAGGACTGAAATGGATAGATTGCTAAAACAAATTTCCACAAAAATTATTTTTCCATAGAGAAAACATTTGATCAAAAGTTAACTACGTTCATACCAAAATGTTGTAATCTTTGACTTCTATCTAATCGCTCAAGATTCATAAACTTTTTTGTTTTTGTAATTAAATAATTCTAAAGAATTTTATGGAATAAGTAAAATATAAACTCTTCAGTCTGCACTTAATTAACAAACCATTCAGTTAGAACAAAGATAACAATTCATTACATACTTTTACCACGTTAGTGGTTACTCAAAAGAGACACCATTACACTTATATATATCCAAAAGCTTTGTGGTCAGGCAAAACGATGAACAATGAACCAGAAGTTAACAGGGTCCGGTTCTCATCAAAAACCGACAAGCTTTACAATACCGCAAACTGAAACGTAGTTTATCTAGTCACGGTTAAGATTACTTACCAATGTGAGTCAGAATCCGATTGATCAGAACTTCTTTCTTCCCGCTGAGAGGAAGATTGTTGGCCGTCAAATATGTCTTCAGTTCGACCACAGTTAAGTCCTTCAGCTAACAAAAGAAAATAAGAACATGGAAGATTATTTGTTTTTAAGTATAGAAATCTAAAAAGCAATGAAACAGAGATCAAATTCAATGTTTAGCATGTTGCATTCACCTTTCCAGATTTTGCAAGCTCTATAAAGTCATAGTTTCCATCACTTGCATCACCAGCTTTTCGCTTTTTTGATTTCTCCTTTGGCCCTGAGTCACTTCCTTCATCAGAGTTATCACCGTAAACCGACTGCTTAAATTCTTCTATTGCTTTTACAACTCCAGGTCTACAAGAAACAAAAAAAAAAGCCTCATTCAATAGGATCCCAACATTTGTTTTTTCCTTTGCTTATGGATGAAATGTTAAAAGAGAGAGTTTGAAAACCTTTTCATTCCTTCTTCGTCAGGAAGTGTTTCATCTTTGGCTTCTTCGAGCTCATGTTCATCCAGTGCAATGGCTTGCAAGATTGCATAGTGTCTCTGCAAAGCTGCAACAAAGAGAGACATCAATCTCTGTTATATAGAATCAAGACTAGTAGAGAGAGCACTGAACATACCTGGATTAGCAAATTGGCAAACCGAAAAGTCTTTTAACTCGAGACGTCGAATTAGAGCTGATGTCTTTTTAAGCTGATCATCTGATGGGCGAGGAGCAGCTACACCAGGTGTTGAATGCAACTGCCAAATATACACCAACTAGGTCAAAATTTAACATACATGAATAGTGTTGGAACCAAGTAAGTTTTCAAAAGCTTATTCTTTCTTGCCTCTTCGATATCTCTAATATCATTAGCATATGGAAGATATATCATGTTCATCCCTGGTGGCTCCACCTGACCACCATCACTCTCGATTTCATCCTGTTTGGGTTAAGAAAATCTATTTGAGTAGGTTGTTGAACAAAGCACAAATCAAAGAGGAAATATAGTTATGCGGAAGAAAGATCTTATGATAGTTTTCTCACCTGAGCTACAAGCGCAACCATTCTTGGAGGTGTAGTGCCACCATAAAATGCAACAGCAAAACTGCAAGACAAGAGGATACAATAATTAACAGCAAGTGCCAGAGTGTAATAGTCTGTCTTAAGTTATATTCAACTTCAAGTTCACAGAATTATATATCCAATGTGCTTACCGTTCAAGCTTTATCATGGATCTATGCAAGGCAATGAATGCACGAGTGCTCCCTATAACTTCCTGCATAAGTTAGCTATCAAAAGTAAGAGTTCCCATGATACACCACTGTTTAACAAGACTAATGAGACGAACATGTAACTGAAGTCACTTGCTTCATAACTTTTCAGCTAAATGTCAAAATAAGATCTATAAATCTGAAACTTAAAATGATGAAGTATGGTAGATATTTGAAGCTCCCTACTGATAGAACACCATTTTGACTTTTGAGGGGGGAAAAGTGTCAAAAAAGAACTAAACATAATGTTGGCAGGAAATAAAAATAATTTAGCTATATAGGGTCATGAAGCTCTATAACTACGAGAAAATCTAAATCTGAGATTCTTTGCTCTTCCAAGTTTCAAAAATTATGAACTACAAGAAAATAAGCAGCAGCCATCGGATAAATGAAAAGCAGGTACCTTATCACATGGATAGAGAAATGTAGAAGGCTTCATGTTGTGATAAGCTTTGAGGCAACTAAGTGGCTTGAACCCCAGCAGTCTTAAGTGTCCAGTTGAGATGATTCGTTTTATTTGGGATAGCTCTCCCTCCGAAAACATGACATTCTGACTAGAAAGCAGAACGAACAAATTAAAGCCAACTCCTAGTGAACAAGAAAGACTCTTCTCACATGATTTCTTCCTAATAAATTTATTTTTGTAATGATATTGGAAATTTAGACATAGCTAACAGGTAACGACCATTGCTTCTATGTTCAGAGGGAAACCAAATCAGGGTACTAACTATTCAGAGGCTTACTTTTTGTAAGGCTGAATCCGTTGTATAGGATCTTGCATTATCGCTCCAGTGTCTGTACAGATATATGATCTTTCCACCTGCAGACAAGCCCGCACATGGTGCTTAAAACATAGACCATACATCTAAGGAAAGATAGATGTCAAGGAAAATTCTTGCTTCACGATATAAAAAAAGTGGACAGATTTGATCTGAATAGAAAAAGGTGGTTCACTTGTAATGAAAGTCCAAAAAAACAAAAGACGAGTAAAGGCACTTCAATTGAAGGAGCTTGTCTGTTAAATTACCTTCACAGGAAGATTAGTAGTAGAATCAAGCCAGGTTATGCTGCCAGGAATAGCCGGACGTAGTAAAGCATAACCATTCAATTCAATAGACAAGCCATCACAGATCATAAACGTAATTCTTTTTGCTATTCTCTTGGCAAGTACACGCTTCTTCAGTTGGTCCTTCATGTCCTCTAACCTGAAATAGATGCATTTCGGCCAAAAAAAGTCAACTAATTGTGTGAATCCCTATAAGACCAAATTCAAATTAAAGAGAAAATCTACGAAGTGGTGTTTTTTGAAGTCTTGAAACTTCTCAAAAAACCATCATTGGTTTTTTTCCGAGTGAGCAATGGAATGACAAACACATATATAAGGAATTTCAACAGGCAGGCAATAAAGAATGAAAGAACATACTTTTGTCCAACTGATGGCATGAACTCTGTAAGCTCATCACTGTTTAATCCAATTAAATCCTGGAAATATAAATTTGCATATAAAGGCCACAGCTTATAATGTCAACACAAGAAGTAGATGGTTAAGATATTAACCTTGTAGAAGAGAGATATATTGAATAGCTTATCAGGTTGACTGAGGGGAAGAAGCTCGATTGAGATGCCAAGGTCTTGTGCATCCTTAAGGAATCACCAAAAAGTAGAAAAAGCTAAACCCATTAGTCTTTTCATAATTTGATAACCAAGAAATAGATTTCATTGTAACTCATGTCTTATTACCTTAGCTCTCTGCAACGTAGTCCTAGTCATATCCTCTTTTACAGAGATCCTCATACTCCCAAAAGGATCATCTTCATTAGTGAATAGAAACATGCGCTTATCTGCTGTCTTTGAAGATCTAAATATGTTTTTGTTACAGAATATTACCAAATTGTAATGCTTATCACAAACTTGGCAAAGAATCAATAAAGATCATTACCCTTTGCGCAGTAGTGCTTGTGCAACCCATAGAGCACTATAAAGTGAATTCTCTCGAGAATCTGAGACTATACCATTTTGACTGCCAATATCCTTATCAAATGATTCTGCACCCAAAATATACATTCCCCTCTTAGAAAATTTATGCGTACAAACAAAATAGCTTTCTCAACCATTCTAGATTTTTATTCAAACATGATAACATAAAAAAGTTAAATCCAACCTTCTATGAGATCGAAGTCTTTAATCAACCTCGCTGTTGGACGGTCAATACAGTCTCGTTCTGGAACATTCAAGACATAGACACCATTCAGGTCCTGAAGATTCTTCTTTTCACGCTGCAAGTAACACCAAAATTGAACAAAACAAATAAGTGAAGAATCCCATAAGAAAAAGAAAAAAAAAACGTTTCATGGAGAAACTTACAGTGTTAAAGAAACATATAGCTATTTCATCATTTGAGCGATTGATAATATGAGCCTTAAGTGACTGAGCAATGCAACGAACAGCTATGTGAAAATGACTTTCTTGTTTGCCCTCTTCCTGTCAACATCAGTAAGCAACTATGAGAAAATAAACATTTTGGGGAAGGTTTTGCCGCGTAACCAAACAAAATATTCAAATAATCAAACATAAAATTTGATTTCAATTGTTTTCTTCTATACTCACAGAGGAACAAGTGGAGCTGAACATTTTGGGAGAAGCATCAATTAGATAGACTACAAATTCTTTGGAAGCCTCTTTTCCCTGCGCATACAAACAGATGAAAACACTCAATAACCAAATATAAATTAGGGTTGAATTGTCTAAGAATCCCAGAAGAAAGGCAGGTCAAAACCTGAAAAAAGTCGTTTTCTGGGTCTTCGTCTTCATCTCTGAAAACATCATCTGGGTCCAATTCCATCTCTTGACAAGAACGATATAGGAACTGAGACAGGAATAACGGATGTTCCTCCGGAAAAGCTCGATTTTTGTCAGAAAGGGTTTTGACTTCTGAGGTTTTTAGCAGAGACAAATTACCATTAGAACATTAGTGTTCTTCTTTTTCTGGAACCAGGTTTTTTTCTTTTCCAACGTGAATTGTTTTGGGCTACAGCGTGAAGCTTTTCTATTGGGCCACATTGTGAAGCTTTTTGGGGTTGGGCCCAAAAATAAACATGTAAGAAATACATTAACATAAAATTATTATGATTAAAGAAATTGTTTAAATAATTAATAAAAAAACCTTCAAACGGAAAACTATAATAATTAACATAATATTTTACATAAATTAATAGACTAAATCCCACTACTATTTAATTTCATTTATGGATTTTTGTTTTGTTTTGTTTTAAGTAGTTTTTTTATAATAAAAGTTAAACAATGAATGTATTCGTGTAAGAAAAGTGGTAAATATGCAATCGTAGGAAAAAGTGTTTACAACTTTAATTCTTCTATCTACTATCTATATTTGGATAAGTGCGTGGTTTTAACTGTTAACAAATACTACTATATTTGGTACCTCTTTTTTTCACATCTACTTTATTTGTTTTTTTTGGGGACTATTTTTAGTAGTTTTACCTTTTTTATATATTTATTATTACTTTTATAAAACCATTTTAATTAATAGATACACTTAAATACACTCTGATTGGAAAACTATATAAGATACATACTTTTATAGACAAAAATGTCAAGAAAATGCCAAATGGTCCAGCTTTCAAATACTTTACTGGACAAAGCATATTAAAGTTTCTGATCTTTTTGGAAGAAAATTACTAAGATAAAGAAGATTGAAAGGTAATTAATTAATATCGTCTAATCATATGTACTCAGGAAAAGATTATACCACTTTACTAGATAATAATAGTCCACACCCAAAAGTTGAATCTTAGACACTTTGCGAAAAGGTTGAATCTTAGAATTCCTATAAATTTGGAGGAAGACAAGAACAATATTCCCAATTTACTCAGCTTCTTTACAAAGCCTGACTTGCAAAAATTCTGCAGATCGTTAATTAGTGTGATCACAAGTGCTTTACGAATCTTGAAAGAAGATGGCGCCTGCATGTGGTGAAAGGCCAAGACTGCTTGTGGTGGGTAACCGGCTTCCGGTTTCTGCTAAGAGAACCTGGGATAATTCTTGGAAATGAGTCCTGGTGGTTTAGTCAGTGGTCTTCTAGGTAAGTCATGAGACACATATAAAGATTAACAATTATAACTAAAAAAGTAAGACCAATAATAATTTGTATTGGTGTTTATGTCTTGAAGGTGTGACAGCTCAATTTGATACCAAATGGGTCGGATGGCCTGGAGTTGATGTGTATGATGAACTCGGAAAAAATGCACTTTCTAAAGCTCTAGCTGAGATGGTACAAATTTGATCGAAACATATCTCTAATATTGACATATTAGCGATTACAAACAAATATTACATTTAAAAAAAAAACACCTCTAAAAGTTATGGATTATTCTCTAGTTAATTTTAAGATGGAAAACGTATAAATATTTACATATTATGAGAGTCTAATAAACTCAAATGAAAGAAAGAAAAAACTGATCAATTATTTTTGAGATGGAAATATATAACATTCACATGGTTTTCATAATCTAATAACTAGTTCAAGCGTAAATAAAAAGAAAATTATGTTTTCAGATGGAAACTCATGAATTATTCACCAAATTTGATGATTACTCTCTTATTTTATCTTTTTTTTGTTCTACTTGCAGAAGTGTATTCCTGTGTTCCTTGAAGAGGTTTTTGATCAATACTACAATGGCTATTGCAATGGTATTTTGTGGCCAATTCTTCATCACATGGGACTTCCACAAGATGATCAACAGGACACAAACAAAACTTTCCAAACACAATATGATGCATATAAGAAAGCAAATCGAATGTTTCTTGATGTCATAATAGACAACTATGAAGAAGGAGATATTGTTTGGTGCCATGATTATCATCTCATGTTTCTTCCTCAATACCTTAAAGAATATAACAGTAAAATAAAAGTTGGATGGTTTCTCCACTCACCATTTCCTTCCTCTGAGGTCTACAAAACATTGCCCTCGCGGTCAGAGCTTCTTCGTTCGGTTCTTGCATCTGATTTACTTGGGTACATTTCAACTATAATGGTTAGGAATTATTTTGATATGGAAAAAAAGTAAAATTTATAATATGTTTATTTTTTTCAGTTTCCACACATATGATTTTGCAAGACATTTTGTAAGTACATGCACTCGAATTCATGGAGTTGAAGGAACACATGAAGGAATTGTGGATCAAGGAAGATTCACTCGAGTAGCTGTTGTATGACTTCATTTACAAATATTTTACAATGTTTTCTATAACTTAACCATCACGTCATAGTAGCAATAACTAATCTCTCTGTTTTTTTTTTTTTTTGGGTTTTCAGTTTCCCATTGGAATAGATCCTGACCGGTTTATAAGAACATGTAAGCTCCCTGAAGTCATACAACAAATGAATGAACTCAAAGAGATATTTTCAGGCAAAAAGGTAACATTTTCTTACAACCTTTTTGATGTCATTATTCACAAAGAAAATATTTTTTACATGATTCTTTTTTTGGTGTTGACAGGTGATATTAGGTGTTGATCGTCTTGACATGATCAAAGGGATTCCACAAAAGTATATTGGATTTGAGAAGTTTCTAGAAGAAAATCCGAATTGGCGCCATAAAGTTGTACTAGTGCAAATTGCAGTGCCAACAAGAAATGGTGTCCCTGAATGTAAAAGCTCTATATATTCTATATTCTTTTTTGCTTCTTAATTATATCATATAGGTCATCAGTTTTCTGATGATTTTGTGTTTAATATACAGATCAAAAGGTTAAAACCCAAGTTCATGGACTAGTTGGACGAATTAATGGTCGTTTTGGTTCTGTCTCTTCTCTTCCAATTCATCACCTGGTTTGTTTGCTTTCTATATCTATTCATGTTTTCATGAAATTATATACTTGTTTCATAGTTTCTTGATATATTTTTTCTCTCATTTTCTGTTAGGATTGTTCTGTAAACTTCAAATACTTATGTGCACTTTACGCGATTGCAGGTAATTAATTACACGTGATGATCATTGATTTTGTTATAGTTCTTTAATTATATAACTTGTTTGATGAGTTTATTTTGTTTATCTTTAGATGTAATGCTTGTAACATCTTTGAGAGATGGAATGAATCTTGTTAGTTATGAATTTGTTGCTTGTCAAGAGGCCAAAAAGGGGGTTCTTGTTCTTAGTGAGGTAACAAATTAAATAATTAATTGCAATTTTGAATATCAACATTATAAAATCTAAAAGGCTTTAGATGAATGTTTCAAGTTATTGATTTTTACATGTAATTTATACAGTTTGCAGGAGCTGGACAGTCTCTTGGTGCTGGAGCTCTTCTGGTAAATCCTTGGAATGTTACAGAAGTTTCTTCTGCTATTAAAGAAGCTCTAAATATGTCAGCTGAAGATAGGAAAACAAGACATCGAGTTAATTTTCAGTATGTGAAAATTCATTCTGCTAAAAAATGGGGAAATGATTTCATGAGGTATATATATATATATATAGTTTTTTTAAAAACATTAATTCTCTTAATAGCTTGTTTATGCCAAGATTTTGTTTATCCTCTTTGCAGTGAACTCAATGACACTTACGCTGAATCCGAGATGCAAATTATGAAAATCCCACTTGAGCTTCCACAACAAGATGTGATTCAACGATATTCACAGTCTAAAAATAGACTGATAATCTTGGTAATTAATTAAGCTAGGTTTGGGAGATTCGAGTTTAATATCTTTGTGTTTACCGGTACCTTAGTTTAATAAATAAGCTGTCCAATATGTTTTCAGGGTTTCTTTGGAACACTCAGTGAGCCAATGCATAGTCGAACTAAGGAAATGGATCCTAAACTCAACCCAGAGGTTAAAGGGACACTGGAAGCATTATGCAATGATCCAAAAACAACAGTAGTTGTACTGAGTAGAACTGGCAGAAACATATTAGATCAAGTATTACTAATATTTCCTTTTCATCTTTGTTTATTTATCACACATTTTGTATATCAATTTTGTGACTGATGTGGTACTTAAAAAATCAGATTTTTGGAGAGTATAATTTATGGTTGGCTGCGGAAAATGTTCTTAAGGCACACCACTGGAGAATGGGTGACAAATATGCCTGATAACATGAACCTTGCTTGGGTCGATGGTGCAAAGGTTAGAATTAAAATCAAAGTCGATGATCTTTACTTTATATCTTCCTTAAAATCTTGTATGGGTTGATTATTTTGTATGTTGTAGAATGTTTTTAAGTACTTCACTGATCGAACTCCAAGATCGTTCTTTAAAGCAAGCGAGACTTCACTTGTATGGAATTATGAACATGCAGGTGATTTAGCATAATCCCCATTCTTTTCTTCCAAACACTTTTTGGTCTTTTTGTTAAACTTTCCATTTTCTTAACTACTTTTTGTAAGATGTGGAATTTGGGAGAGCACAAGCAAGAGACATGTTACAATACTTATGGGCAGGTCCAATGTCTAATGCATCAGTTGATGTTGTTCGAGGAAACCATTCTGTTGAAGTCCATGCCATGGGTGAGACTAAGGTAAATAAAATGCTTCTCATTTCTTATAAGATTATATTGATGCATGCAAATTGGTTTTTTCAATTTTCTATGTTCTTTCTAATTTGTTTCTTAGGGGGCAGCAATTGATCGTATTTTGGGAGACATTGTGCATAAAAAAATTACGACTACACCGATTGATTTTGTATTTTGCAGTGGTTACTTCCTAAAGAAGGTAAAGCTTATATTATTAGGTCTACTAATGACTAATCAGAATATAGATTTGATCCATTGGGGTTTTGATGCAAATGGGTCGATATGTGTGACAGGACGAAGATATTTACACATTCTTCGAATCCAAGTTATCTCATGAACATAGGTCCAAGTCAATTAATCACTCTCTACAGAAGAAGAAGGTTTCATCGAGCGTTCTTGACCTCAAGAAACAGAATTACTTCTCTGCATCCATCGGACAGTCGCACACAAAAGCTCGATATTTCATTGATTCATCTCGCGATGTTGTTGATTTGCTCAGCCAGCTTGCAATTGCAGATTCAACAACAACAAGGATGACGGACTCATTTTCTGATTGCGAATTACATAAGACTCGCTATACAGACGAAAACTATACAGGCTGGATTAGTTCTGTCAGAAGAAAGGAATTGGAAATTGGAGACACTGAGCTAATCGGCAGGTAAGAAATAAAAATCTAGGTCTTGGATTTAACCGTTTGTAAAAAACATTTATATATATATATATATATATATATGTAAGTCTTGAATTTGTAATATAAGCAGCAAATAATTAAAAAATCAAGTTTTTATCTTCTATCAAATGTGGAACATGAACACAATACCAACAAAACAAAAACAAAAACATATAACAACCCAAACTAGATATACCCCTTAATGGATAAAAAACTAAAGGCAAAGCTAGTTGCTTTTGGTTTAAGACTTAGGGGAGAAACTAATCACAATAAACAGAGATAAGTAATAGGGTCACCTCAAGTTCTCTTGTTGGGCTCGAAAACATATTTGATGAGAGACTCTTTGATTGAGAGTAATTCAGGAAACTCTTTCTTGAGCTTAGATGCATCCATCTCGTTGTTGCTTCTAGGAGCCACGATGACCTTAGCTTGTTCCTCTAGTGTGAAGTTTGCCCAATTGAAGTCTGAGTCGATGTAGTCTCTGTACATCTCTAGGACCTCATTGTGACTCACAACTCCAGGGTTGGTGAAGTTCCAAATCCCTTTCAGGTTTCTTTTCGCCATCTCTATCGTGATTGGAAGAAGCTCGTCCAGCACAGTCATGCTATTTGGGATGTTCACTACTTTGCTGTACCGGGAAATCTTGGTGATGAAGTTTCTCGGGTTGTTCAGATCAGAGGAAATTGGCATCCTAACCCTTAGAGTGCATACATTATCGAAATCCTTAAGCAGCTCCTCGACCTATGATGGGTCACAACAACATCAGTTTTAGAAGGTAAGCATATCTAAGTAAACATGAAACCTTACCATGGCTTTGGTTTTTGAGTAGAAAGAACCAGTGAAGTTTGGTGTGTCTTCTTCTTTAAAGCCAATGCCTGAACCTTGCGGATGGTTTTCATCGTATTCGAATATACAACCAGTAGCAAAGTTCATCATCAAGAGGCTGTGCTCTCTGCAGACATCAGCCAGAGTCAAAGTGCCTGCTACATTGGCACGGATTGTCTCGGTTTTGTGAGACTCGCACCAGTCAACATTGGGTCTTCCGGTAACACCAGCAGCATTGAAGACATGGGTAGGCTTAACATTCAGAATATCTTGTAAGAGGGAAGATCGATCCTCAAGCCGCCCTTTCCCATACTCAAAAGCAATTCCTTGCTTCTCACAAATCTGTCCAAGCAAACCCCCAATCCATCCTGTCTTACCATATATCAAGAATTTCAGTGAGGGGGTTTGAGTGGAGCCACTGCTTCTTGGTGTCGGAACCACCATCTGACTCTGACTTGAGTTTCCAGATAAAGATACCGCTCCAGCGTTCTCTTCAGACCCATCAAAGTGTCTCCCACCAGGCATCATCAGCATCCTCGGGTGGGGAAGCAATGCTCCAGAAACATCGCCCCACCAATCCGGATTCTGCGTGTACCATTCCATTGTCTTCTTCAACCCTTCTTCCCAGGTGGTCCTCTCTGACCATCCCAAGATCTTAAGCTTCTCATCATCAAGGAAGTACCTCTGATCGTTAAAAGGTCTGTTCTCCACAAACTTGATGTTTGCCTCAGGGTCCATGTTGAAGAGTTTACAGATGTCTTGAGCAACATCATTCACTCTCCTCTCTTTCTTAGTACCAATATTGTAAACATGGCCTACTTCTCCCTTGTGAAGAATAACCTCAAAAGCCTCAGCAACATCTTCACAGTAAAGGTAACTACGAACATTTGAACCATCCCCATGAATAGGAAGAACTTTCCCCCTCATGGCCAACAAAATGAACTTAGGAATCAGCTTCTCTGGAAACTGGTTAGGTCCATAAACATTGTTCCCACGCGTTGTAATAACAGGAAGCCCATAAGATCTACCATACGCCATAACAAGCATCTCAGCTCCAGCTTTCGTTGCAGAGTAAGGATTCGTCGGAAGAAGCTGCGAAGCCTCATGATTACCAACAACAGCATCCTCATCAGTCTCTCCATAAACCTCATCCGTACTCACATGAATAAACCTCCTGATCTGTCCAGTCACTTTACAAGCCTCGAGAAGAACATGAGTTCCGTATATATTGTTCTTGGTGAACTCGAAACTGTTACCAAACGAATTGTCCACATGAGTCTGAGCAGCGAAGTGCATGATGGTGTCAATGCCTTCAGTGATGAGCAAGTAGTTAACCAAATCAGCACTGGCGATGTCACCTTTCACAAACTTGAAATTGGGAGATTGTTTTGATGGATTGAGATTCTTCAGATTCGAACAGTAGTCAAGCTTGTCAAGCACAACGATTTTGTAATCTGGATAGCTTCGGATGAGTCTGTTGGCGACATGGGAAGCAATGAAACCGGCGGCTCCAGTGATAAGAATGTTCTTGGGAGTGTATGACGCCATTAGAAAAACCAAAGTTCCTGAATTTAAAACAAGGAGGATAAGATTAATCAAATTTCGACGAAAACAATGCACAGAAGAAACAGAATCTGCCGATTGATTAAGTAATGATCGAGATTAGTGTTTCAAATTATCAGATCTAACTAATATTAAACTTAAATGTATCAGGAACACCAAGTAATCAACTCATCAAAAATTTAGCTACTTGTGATGCTAAAACCACAGATCCAGATCAGATAAGCAAACTTGGAACAATAATTCCAGCAAAATATCGATTCTGAGATAGTTCGAACGTGGGGAGGTAAATAAATATCAGCTAAAAGAGCAAGCTCGAAGTTTACAACAACAAACCAGTGAAGCAAAATGATCATGGGAAAATGAAATATGCAAAAAGGGAAGAGCACAATTCTGGGGAATTCAAACGCTTACCTCAGGATTTTTCAGGATTGAAGGAATGAGACTAAAGCCCTAGAAATTTAGTAGAATGTGAGAGACCAAAGGAAAGAATAAAATCAAAGGTCTCCTAAAGGAAAGAAAACGAAAACTCAGCAGCTAAAGCTCTTGGAGAAGAAGGGGTCGCTGAATTGAGTAAATATATGCAACTTAGAATGACGAATATACCCTTAACGTTCTTTCTAATTTACGGATCCGAGACGTTAGCTGGTTCATGGTTGGTTCACAGCTTGATGTGCGCGTTTTGTCAATTTTGGTGTGTAACTGATTGGACTTTTAACCACGGTGGCCTTTTTCGACGCAGTTTCTCTAGTCAATTTTTATTTAATATACAAAATCTAACAATTTTTCTAAAATTCACTTGTTTTTTTTGTAGAAATTTAATTAAAAATTTAATTTTGTGGTTGAACTTATTCAAAAGATGTTAAAATAATGTTAATTTGGTGTGTATTTTTTTGTAGATGTTAGGAAAATATATAATAACTGTGAGAATTAAATGAATAAGATAAAGGGATACAACTCAAAGTTGAATATTTGCACATGAAGACATCATGGAGACTGGAGTGATGAGTGGGCCTCAACGTGGTGACAGAGTTTATTACCGCGTTGCGATGTTTTGGGACGTTGGTTTATGTGGCTCACTCTCATGCACCGCCTCTATATCTTTCCTTTGTTTTCACTAATCAATTGACTTTGTAATCCATGTGACTTCAAAATGGTAATCATACAAAAAAAATGAAAATGAGGTAATAAATCTAAGATTAATAGAAAAAATTCTTGAATGACGTGATGCGCGAACCGCTTAATGCTTCCTTGAACTTAAAATTTTGTATGGGGTAAGTGCGATCATTCATTGTACTATTACCGACATGCTCACATAGAACCAAAAGTAGTCCTTCCATAAATAGAAGTTGCTGTTAGCTTTATCTAGGTACATCATACTTTTTGTTTACCGATCGAGTCATGGAAGCCAAAGGAGAAATCCAGTGGAGCTCTATTGTAGTTCCTTCTGTTCAAGAGATGGTTAAGAATAAGATGATCACGACCGTTCCTCCCAGGTATGTCCGCTCTGATGAAGATAAAACTGAAGTCGCCGATGGTTCTAGTCTCATAACCGAGATCCCAATCATCGACATGAAGCGTTTGTGTTCTTCTACCGACATGGATGTTGAGGTTGATCAACTCGATTTCGCTTGCAAACAGTGGGGATTTTTCCAGGTAATTTTGGTAGACGACGTCTATCATTTATAAAAAAAATGTTTGATTATGTTCACGGATATAAGGATAACATTATAATGCATGCAGGATATAGTACTGATAAAACTGTGATGTGCACAAAATATATTTTAACGTGCTAAACTGCTAATTTTCGGGGGGAAACCCTAATTCTTACTAACGTATTAGACCTCATGTGGTATCATCGGACTTGAACCCCTCTTTGTATACTTTTAAGTTTTAATGGTCATCTACAGCTTGTAAACCATGGAATAGACCCAAGTTTCATGGACAAAATAAAGTCAGAGATTAAAGATTTCTTCAACCTTCCCATGGAAGAAAAGAAGAAGTTGTGGCAGCGACCAGACGAGATGGAAGGTTTCGGACAAGTTTTTGTAGTTTCAGAAGATCAGAAACTTGATTGGGCAGATTTGTTTGTAATTACAACGCAACCTTCCCAATTACGCAAACCTCACTTGTTTCCCAAGCTACCTCTTCCCTTAAGGTTTTGCATCAAAAAAATATTTTTAGCATTCAAAACCCTTCTCTGTTTAACTTTTGTTTATACTGGTTCTTCAGAGATACATTAGAGATGTATTCCGCTGAAGTGAAGAGCCTAACCAAGATCTTATTAGCGAAAATGGCGAAAGCTCTGAAGATGAAACCAGGGGAAATAGAAGAAATGTTTGATGATGATATGATGCAGAATATGAGGATGAATTACTACCCGCCTTGTCCACAACCTGACCAGGTTCTCGGTCTAACTCCTCATTCTGATGCGGATGCACTTACCATACTCTTGCAGTTAAATGATGTTGAAGGTCTCCAAATAAAAAAAGATGGGAAATGGGTTCGTCTCAAACCTCTCCCAAATGCTTTCATTGTCAATGTTGGAGACGTCTTAGAGGCAAGGGATATGATTATTCATTATGACTAGATATGTTGCCGTGTGCTAACCAGACTTTTAGTCTACCACAACATCTATGATTGTAAATAAGTTTTAATGATGGTGCAGATCATAACGAACGGGATATACCCAAGCATCGAGCATCGTGCGGTGGTGAATTCGGAGAAAGAGAGGTTGTCTATTGCGTCATTTCACGTTCCAGGACTAAATAAAGTCATTGGTCCTGTGAAAAGCCTCGTTGAAAGGCAAAAGGCTGCAATTTTCAGAAGCGTGACCACTAAAGACTACTTGCATGGCTTTTTGTCTCGTGAACTCGACGGAAAAGCTTATCTCGATGTTATGAGAATCTAAAGGAAGTGTTGCCTTGTACTCCAAGAAACTCTGTTTTCTCCAACTGGTCTTGTCCTGTGTATACTCTGTTTTCCCACTCTGTAGTCTTATACTTATCTATGTCTACGCCCTTTTCCACAGAAACTGTCATGGGAGATAACCGTCGATAAGATAATAACCGCCGTGATTTTCAAAACAAATATATTTACAAAACTCTCATTCTCTATAACATAAAACAGTTTATTAATCACTAAACACAAAAGAAACAAATGGAGAAAACAGAGGAAAGCGTCGGGATCAGAGTTTACACGACGGCAACTCCGCCGCAAAAACCGTCACCACCACCACCGTCTCGTTCGCCAAAACCGGTCTCAATATCTTCACTTCCTTCCCTTCCTGCCGGAGGAGGAAGAGGTCGAAAACGTCGCATCGTGGCGCAAGGAGTTCAAAAAACAGTTTCAAAGACATCAATGCTCGTTAATTTCCTTCCGACAGGAACTCTCTTGATGTTCGAATTGATTCTTCCGTCAATCTACCGTGACGGAGACTGTAACGGAATCAACACGCTCATGATTCATCTCCTTTTGCTTCTATGCGCAATATCTTGCTTCTTCTTTCATTTCACCGACAGTTTCAAAGCCTCCGATGGGAAGATCTATTACGGTTTCGTTACGCCACGTGGACTCGCGGTGTTCATGAAACCGCCACCACCGGAGTTTGGAGGCGGAGATGTGATTGCGGAGGCGGAGATTCCGGTGACTGATGAGAGGTATAAGGTGAAAGCTAATGACTTTGTGCATGCGGTGATGAGCGTTTTGGTGTTTATGGCGATTGCGTTTTCGGATCGAAGAATCACAGGATGTTTGTTTCCAGGGAAAGAGAAAGAGATTGATCAAGTTATGGAGAGTTTTCCATTAATGGTCGGAATTGTTTGTAGCGCTTTGTTTCTTGTTTTTCCGGCCACTCGCTACGGTGTTGGTTGCATGACTGCTTAGTTAATTAATTGCATCAACTTTTGTGTTAGTATTTAATTTGGTGGTTTTTACTTTTTAGTATCTATTTTTTGTTGATTTTCTTGTATCTTAGATCATTTGAGTTTAACTCTATTATTTCCTCTAGTCAATTGTATTGTGATAAATAAAATGTTTTTTTGTCTTTTAAAAGAAAAAATCTAAAAATTACTTCAATTTTTTTGTACTGGAATTTCAAACTAAAATAATTAAGTAATATAAATTAGGCGAAATATGAAAGTATATTCACGTGAAAATAGTCATTCTGACATCATGGAGTGATGAACGTGGTGACAGACGTTGCGATGTTAACTAGTTTCTGTGGCATGGCTCACTTAACACGCACCGCCTAGAGGCTTTTTCGTCATATTCAGTAATCAATTGACTCTCACGAGAGAAATTAAAAATGATGAATCAGGCTTCAATTTGAATTCTTGAGACGAAAGTCTTTAACTATCATTATTTCTGTTTCATCCAAGAAGAAAGCCGTCATGGAATCCAAAGAAGAAACCCAGTGGAGCTCTTTTATAGTTCCTTCGGTTCAAGAAATGGTTAAGAAGAAGCAGATCAAGACCGTTCCTCCCAGGTATGTCCGGTACGAGCAAGACAAAACTGAAGTTGCCAATGATTCTGGTCTCAAAACCGTGATCCCAATCATCGACATGAAACGTTTGTGTTCTTCGACCGTCGTAGACTCTGAGGTTGAGAAACTCGACTTTGCTTGCAAAGAATATGGATTTTTCCAGGCAAAGTCTCAAACTTTACTGTTTTATTAGACTTTTTTTTTTGTTTTTCCATGCAAATCTCAGAATTTACTGAAATAACTATTGTCTTACAAAACATCACTGTTCTTGTTTATCATTGTGGTCATGTCTTTACTGTTATCTTCAGCTTGTAAACCATGGAATAGACTCAAGTTTCATGGACAAAATAAAGTCAGAGATTCAAGATTTCTTCAACCTTCCCATGGAAGAAAAGAAGAAGTTGTGGCAGCGACCAGACGAGATGGAAGGGTTTGGACAAGCTTTTGTGGTTTCAGAAGATCAGAAACTCGACTGGGCAGATCTGTTCTTCCTTATACTGCATCCTGTTCAACTACGCAAGCCTCACTTGTTCCCCAAGCTACCTCTTCCTTTTAGGTTTTGCATAAACCTAAATACATTTTCAATTAACCCTAAAAAGTCCCTATATTTACATTTTGGTTTACGTTTCAGAGATACATTAGAGATGTATTCCTCTCAAGTGAAGAGTATAGCTAAGATCTTAATAGCGAAAATGGCGAAAGCCCTGAAGATCAAACCAGAGGAGATAGAAGAAATATTTGGTGATGATATGATGCAGAGTATGAGGATGAATTACTATCCGCCATGTCCACAACCTAATCAAGTAACCGGTTTAACTCCGCATTCCGATGCGGCCACACTCACCATACTTCTGCAGGTGACTGAAGTTGACGGTCTCCAAATCAAGAAAGATGGCAAGTGGGTTTTTATCAAACCTCTCCCAAATGCTTTCATTGTCAACGTTGGAGACGTTTTAGAGGTGAGCCAGAGAGCATGTGGTATCAATAAACTGTAAAAAGACATGTTTTGATTAAGTAATAACTAATAACCCAATTTGGTCCGGCTTCGTGATTAGACCTTGATTCTTGTGGTTGGTATTTGTAATATAGATCATAACGAACGGGACATACCGAAGCATCGAGCATCGGGCGGTGGTGAACTTGGAGAAAGAGAGGCTGTCCATTGCATCATTTCATAACCCGGGGATGAATAACGAAATTGCTCCGGCAAGAAGCCTTGTTCATAAGCAAAATGCTGCATATTTTAGAAGCCTGAAAACTAAAGACTACTTGAATGGCTTGTTCTCCCGTGAACTCAGAGGAAAAACTTATCTTGATGCTATGAGAATCTAAGGGAAGTTATATCTCGTCTCCCAGTTAGCTCTGTCTTCTCCAACCTACGGACCGGTCACTACTCGCTATCGTGTGTACACCTACTAGATCTGCTTTCCCTTTTCTCTTTTGTCTTTGTTTCAAATTTGTTAAATAAAAAATCGTCAGCGAGTAGAACTTATGTCTTTGATATTATGAGACCACGTATCTACATACAAACATATTAACTAACAGTTATACCAAACCTTATTTGAACCTTCGATTTCGTCCACATGTATGTTTTTTCTCTTGTTATCTTTCGATTGATGATTCTTGTAACACTTAGAAACCAAATCAAACCAAAACGGGAAAAAGGTTATAGTGACGTTGAAAAATACAAGGGGTTAGTAATTAAATAACTAAATACACCAAAAAACACAGTTGACTAAGTCTTTATAGATCTACCTACTTTTGGGTATGTCTTTTTCTGAAGGTTTTATATCATGTGTCCCAACGTTCAATATTCCGATCAATAATTTTTTCTTTCTTGTAACGCTTAGAAACCAAAACGGGAAAAAGGGTTAGCGACGTTGAAAAAACAAGGGGTTAGTAAATACACCAAAAACCAGTTTGACTAAAAGTCTTTCTCATGAGTCATATTTCTTTTTCTCAAGATTATCATGTGTCTCAACGTTCAATCCAATCAATCTTTGCTTACCAACTATTGATTTCGGTCAATCTAATCAATAATTTACCATAGGAAAATACGTGCGTATATGCTTTTATATTTATACCACCTATAAATCCTAAGACTATAGTAGCAAAAAATACATATCATTTTGTTTTGTTTCTTCAAAGAAAGAAGCCACCATGGAAGAAAAAGGAGCAACACAGTGGAAGTCTATTATAGTTCCTTGTGTCCAAGAGATGGTTAAGAAGAAGACGATCACGACCGTTCCTTCCAGATATGTCCAGTCTGATCAAGACAACATTAAAGTCACCGACGATTCTGGTCTGAAACCCGACATCCCGATCATCGACATGCAGCGTTTGTGTTCTCCCACCACCGTAGATTCGGAGATTGAGAAACTCGATTCGGCTTGCAAAGAGTGGGGATTTTTCCAGGTAAAGTCTCCAACTTTATTATTTTATAAAATAGCCCTTCATCTTTCTCTATTTACATATTAGATCTCACACTTAGTTTATATTGGTTTTTCAAGGCAAGTTTCATAATTTGTAATTACTATTTTACTGCTGAAAATATAAATAATTACTATTTTGTTTGACAAAATTGCTATGCAACTCGTTTTGTTTTATAAAATCGTAACTCTTTATTTTATAGTTAACTATTTCTGTTTGAAGAAATTGTCCAGATATATTCGATGGTTACAAAACAACCCATGTTCTTTTTTAATTACCATATTTCAAAGTGGATCATATATAACACTCTCCGTTTCACATCTTATCATTTTGGTTATGTCTTTATGGCCCATCTACAGCTTGTGAACCATGGAATAGACCCAAGTTTCTTAGACAAAGTTAAATCAGAGATTCAAGATTTCTTCAACCTTCCCATGGAAGAAAAGAAGAAGTTCTGGCAGCTACCAAATGAAATCGAAGGTTTCGGACAAGCTTTTGTGGTTTCAGAAGATCAAAAACTCGATTGGGCAGACTTGTTCTTCCTTACAATGCAACCTGTTGAATCACGCAAGCCTCACTTGTTCCCCAAGCTACCTCTTCCCTTTAGGTTTTTATTCTAACTCTAACATTTAATTATTGACTCCCTCACTTGTCTGTAGTATAAATATTTGTTTTTGTTTTCTCTAGAGATACAGTGGAGACGTATTCTACTGAAGTGAAGAGCGTAGCTAAGATCTTAATAGCAAACATGGCGAGAGCCCTAGAGATCAAATCAGAGGAAATGGAAAAGTTGTTTGATGATGTTGATTCGACGCAAAGTATGAGGATGAATTACTACCCACCATGTCCACAACCTGATCAAGTTATTGGTCTAACTCCGCATTCTGATGCGGTCGGACTCACCATACTGATGCAGGTGAATGAAGTCGAAGGTCTCCAAATCAAGAAAGATTGTAAATGGGTTCCGGTTAAACCTCTCCCAAATGCTTTCATTGTCAATATTGGAGACGTCTTAGAGGTAAATTATAGTATCAACAAATGCATATTATGGATATAGATTAATGTAAATGGTTCTAAGATGGGTTTTTGTGTTTAATGTAGATCATAACGAATGGGACATACCGAAGCATAGAGCATCGTGGAGTTGTGAATTCAGAGAAAGAGAGGCTCTCTATTGCGACGTTTCACAATATAGGGATGTACAAAGAAGTTGGGCCGGCGAAAAGCCTCGTTGATAGACAAAAGGTTGCAAAATTCAAGAAGCTGACCATGAAAGAGTTCAGTCATGGATTGTTCTCTCGTAAGCTTGACGGAAAAGCTTATCTCGATTCTTTGAGAGTCTAAAATACTGCCCGAGAAACTCTGTTTCTCCTCTGTTTTCTTGATTTCTGCTATAAACCTTCCTTCTATAATTAGTTTTTATTTGTTAAAGACAAAAGTTCTCCAGTTGAGAATGCATTATATTGCTATTAGCATATAAGAAACTCTGTCATGCATCTATTCTGTTTTCTTGGTTTATGCAATAAACAATCTTCTATAATCCTATCTTCCTTTTATCTATGTTAAAAGACAAAAGTTCTCCAGTTGAGAATGCTTCTACGCAATTGCTATTATTAGACGATAAGCTTGTTCATTTTCGTTTCTTGACGTTCGTTGTTGTTCAACAACCGTGATCGCATGATTCATTCACACACTGTTATAGGAGGGGTTTATCGCAAACCCTTCAATTACAAAGACTTCTACATTTAGTAACTTTTGGCTGTGAGAAAGGACTAGCTCCCAAAAAATAAAATAAAAGGACTAGCTCATAAGATTCTTTAGATAAGTTGAGTAAGACATCTCAACGTAAGGCTAGCTCACAAGATTTTTCTAGATGAGTTCAGAAACCTCAACGTAGGAGTAGGACGAGCTCACGAGATTTTATAGATAAGTTAAGAAACCTCAACGTAGGACTAGCTCCCAAGATTATTTAGATAAGTTAAGAAACCTCAACGTAAGACATACATTGCACTTAACGTATTACCAATCTCTTGCTCAATCTTATGGATAACATAGAGCGTTTACAGTGACGGATGTAGGTTTTCTTAAACATGTATTTTTCTAAAAAATGGAGAAACAAACAAAAATACATCAAAATTAGGGTTGGTGGCGAATTATACAGAGTTTCCATAATTTTTAAAAGATGATTAAATTTGTTGACAAATGAAAAAAAAAAAAATTTATTTGAGATCATTTGGCTCCCACGTAACGCATGTGGGTTTTCTTTTCATATATATACAAACACCACATGAAGCCAAATATAAAGTAAGGAAAATTTCAGATTTTGAGCAATGGGGAAGAGTGTCTATGGATTATGCAGACTCGTCAAGAGACTTATGATCATACTTTCTTGTCTTTCATATTCCTTTGTTCGATCAGACTATACAGAAACAACAAATGTCGATTATGTATCGGCTTTGGGAGATCCAGGGATGAGAAATGATAGCTTAAGGGTGGCTATAGAAGCTTGGAACCAATGCAATGAAGTCGGTGAAGAAGCTATGAACATGGGAAGCCCTCGAATGGCAGATTGCTTCGATCTCGATAGCTCTAGCTTTCCGGGTACGTAAACTCTTAACTTATAACCTTTCAACAAACAATCAAAGTCTTAAACCTCAAGCTGAAACTGTTTTTATGGTGTTCTTGGGACATTATTAGTGAAGATAATCCATAAAGTCGACGAAGAAGACAACAAACTCGGAGTACAAAACGGAACATACGGAGGAATAAACGCTGGAGACAACATAGATATCTACGCAGCACAAAAGGAGATATACTTGGGAAACAAATGTCAAGTTACGGACAATCCAAATCCATGGCAGTTTTGGATGATAATGCTAAAGAGTGGTAATACTGATACTTTAGCCGCGATTTGTCCTGAAAACGGTAAAAAAGCAAAACCTTTTCCTCAGACGGGAAGGTTCCCGTGTTTTGGGAAAGGATGTATGAACATGCCATCGATGCATCACGAGTACACAAGCTTTGTGGATAAAGAGGGACTTATGAGTGGGAGTTTTTATGGGACTTGGGACTTGGATAGGGACGAAAAAGATCCGGTTGGTGATAACTCGTATTATAAAGTGAAATGGGAGAAGAAGATTGGTGGAAATGAGAGTTGGGTATTTCATCATTTGTTAAAGACTTCTTCTAAGTATCCATGGCTGATGCTTTATCTAAGAGCTGATGCTTCTCGAGGTTTCTCTGGTGGCTATCATTACGATACTAGAGGGATGATGAAAACGGTATGATTCTAATCCGGTTTTAGGTTTATGAATTTACTCGGTTTGTTGTAGTTTAGTCAAAACTTGGGGCTAAAGAAAATACTCTGTTTTTAGGGTTTTTAGCGATTTTTGGACTAATACTCTGTTTCGAAATATTTATATGACACACAAGACGCTGAAATCGCCGGATTTCAAAGTTAGATTCAAGCTAGAGATTCTAAAAGGCGGCGGATCAGGGAGCCAGTTTTATTTAATGGATATGGGAAGTTGTTGGAAAAACGACGGCAGAGACTGCGACGGTGACGTCACAACCGACGTCACTAGGTACAGCGAGATGATAATCAACCCGGGCTCAACCGCACTTTGCAACCGCAACCGCTTAGGCGCGTGTCCGCCGCAGCACACGTTTCCAAACGGAACTAAAGTTCACAGGACGGACAAGGAGAAGTACCCTTACGAAGCGTATCACTATTACTGCGTTCCGGGAAACGCGCGTTTCGCTGAATCGCCTTACGAGGTTTGTGATCCGTACAGTAATCCACAGCCGCAGGAGATTCTGCAGATCTTGCCTCATCCTGTGTGGAAAGAGTTTGGGTATCCAACAAAGAAAGGACAAGGTTGGATTGGAGATCCAAGAACTTGGGAACTTGATGTCGGAAAACTCTCTCAATCACTCTACTTTTACCAGGTAATTTTTATGTAATCTATATTTCTCTGTATATACTACGTGTTTTACGTTATTAATTTCGAACAAACAAAATTTGCAGGATCCAGAGACGAAACCGGTGGAGAGACATTGGTCGTCAATAGATTTAGGAACTGAAATATATATGAGCAAGGATCAAATTGCTGAATGGACTGTTACTGATTTCGACATTGTTATACCAAGTGCCGATATTTAAGTGGAATAACATCTTTTAAAAACTGTTTAATAGAAGAAGAAAGATGTCAACAACAATTTATCAAGAATCTTTATTTTTCTTCGTCGACTTTGTGCATAAAAAAAATTCAGGGCTGGTTGAACAAGTAAAGCCAAACTAAACCAATTCGAAATAACCGAAAACGGACTGACATTTCTCTATATACCGACTGGTTGTCGAATTTATTTATTTATTTTATTTATAAAATTTGTTAATTAAATTCGAACCGAATCTATACTCGGAATACAACCATAGTTCATAAAATCAAAATAAAATTAACAAACAACTTGTATTTGGTTTTATTTTCTACAAAACCCAAATAACTAAAACAAAAAGAAAAAAGCTCAGATCGAAATCAAAACGAAAACCTAATATTTAAATTTTTAATAAATCCATTCTTTGAGCTAATCACCTAATCGAAATCAAAACCAAATAAAAATGAACAAAAAGCAATGTTTTCAGATCCGGTCCGACTAGCTGGGTCGGTCCGGTTGACCGGGACCCGAATACTATTTCGGTTCGAATTTCATGTTAAAATCCGATGATTTAAAATTCGAAAAAACCAGAAAAATTCGCTATTAACTCGCCACCTAGCCGGTTCGACCAGTTCGCCGGGTTACGAGTCAAGATAAATTTTCAAATTTTATTTTATTTTGTTTTAGAACATTTTTGATACAAATAAAATATTTAATTTTTAGAATAAAATAATTTTTTCCTTTTTATTTTTTCTGACTTTTATATATTTAACTTACTCTTTATATTTTTTCCGACTCAAACACAACAAACTAAATATTTATGTTTTTATTTATTTTTTTATCTTTACTTATTAGTCTTTATAACACTTCATAATTTATAATAAGAAAATATTCTCAATATTTTGTAGTTTTTATCTTATGATCAATATTATTATATTTGTTTATTTATTAATAATTTATATATAATTATATATTTATTGTTTTTCTGTTGATCCGATGGTCGGTCTAGTTCGACTGATGATCTGATGACTTGGAATTTCATCGGATTTGGTGTCCGGATCGGATATGAAAACATTGACAAAAAGAATAGAACGACGGTAGTCAAAGCCAGTCAACAAATCTAAAAAAATTGATTCGCCAACTTGAATTTAGTTAGGTGGTCGCGAGACAGTAGATTATTTGCTGATCTTTCCCTATAGACTGAAACCACCGGAAGACGGTACCAACCGTTAATTAACAGCCGTCAAAAGACGAGACGAACAATTCCTTGAGAGTTTCTTTTCAGTTTCCTTTTAAGCTATCGATTGAGCTCGTTTAGCTAACGAGAAAAGCCAAGCAAAGAAAGCTTTTTTTCTTTCTTTTTTTGTGTGTGTGTTTTTCATTTTCTGGGTTTTAAGGGTTTCGCTTGTACAAAGTCTAGAGCTTTTTTGAGGGATTATAATGGCGAGTGATTGTGCAATTGACACCGATAATTACACTTTGTTGGAGGATTTTAATGTCGATGTTGAGGTCGAAAACAGAGATTTTGAGACTTTCTCTCTTTGTTTCTGGGTTTATCTCTTAGATTCCACCACATACCCTTGTACAATCATTAGACAGGTGAGTTTCTCGAGCTAAGCTTTTTTCTCTCAAATGTTCATTTGTTTGTTCTGTGTTGTAATCGATTCTGCATATTCATGTATTGTGAAATTTTAACCTGTATAAAGGTTGGAACTTTGATGTTGATCGGTGTGATTTCGTCATAGGATTCTGATTAAAGAGTTGCTGAAAAAACAGCTTCTGATTTTATTGTGGCTTTCTTCTCAGGTTCACTCAGAGATGAGTGTCAGTGCACCTTTCATTGTCCTAGATGAAAACAAGAGGATGATACTTTTGCCATTGACTCTCCTTCACAAGGAAGCACCTAATCCTGTTAACACTTCTTCTTGGACCGAAGTTCCTAATGTTTCTACAAGAGCTGAGTTTCCTCTTCAAAAATGGGTTCATGTGGGTTGTGAGGTAATAACATCTTTGGAAATGCTATTTTTATATCAATCACTTATCTCTTTTCTTGGGATTTACTGATTTATATTGTTTCCCTAGGTTTCTAGAAACTATATGCGCCTTCATATTGGTAGAGAGATCGTAGGAGAGAAAATCTTGACTTCTTTGATGACCAATGGCACTAATTCAGATTGCACACGAAAGATATCGCTGTTTAGTGTTGGTGGAGATGGTTATAGCGTTCAGGGTTTCATCCACTCTGCAGAAGTTTTACCTTCTTATCTCTCTGCAAAGTATCACTACACAAAGGTATTCGTTTCATGTATTTGCCTTCTCTTCGTTGTCAATAAAAGACTCTTGTCCTGTGTTACTTAATTTCGCTTCATTTCTTTGCCAGGACCCTCCTCTATGTTTATCTGTTGATACGCCATATACTTTTGGTATTGAATTCGAGGAAGATGGTGTTTGGTGTATCGTTGCTGGAAAGGTCAGAGTTCTAGAGAATATTGTTTATGCTTTTGATGACTTATTTCTTCAATCAATTCAAGATCGTTTTTTCTTTCTTTCTAATAGGCATCTTGCCGGAAGTTTTTTTCCTTGGATGTTGTTTTATACAATGCTATTGGCCAGCCTGTGCACAAGGATGTGAAGGTTCATTCTCGTACGCTTTCTCTAAACTTTCAGACTTGTTTCGGTTTGGAAAATTTTCTGATAGCGCAATATGGGTTTGTTCTTGCAGGTTGTAGCTTCTCTGATATATGCTGATAGTGGGACGCCTGTTGAGAAACCGAGTTACTCCGAGGCTCCTCTTTTGATTAGCTATGAAGGAGTTGAATTCCCAGCTGAAGATAAACCGTGCAACTTATTGAATGGATGTGCTTCCTTTAAGCTCAACATATCTCAGGTATTGATTATAATGTCTAAAGCCATTGTAGAGATTTCCACATTCTTATTTCCGCTTTAAGGATTATTGTTTTTTTATTGTGTTTTGTAGCTTTCTTCTAAGAGTGATAATAGGTTTTTCTGCATCAAATTCGAAATACCAGAAGTGAAGGGTCATTTTCCTTTCCTCGAAACTGTTACCAACCCAATCCGTTGCGTTTCGATGAACCATGATTCGGTTACTCCAAAAAGATTGAGCCACGTTGACTATAATACATTAGATGGAAGAGAACCAAAAATTGCATCAAGTAACGGAACGTCAGATATTGTACTTAGCTCTTCTTACCCTATGAAACGGATCAGATTAGGAGAAGAAAATACTTCTAAGCGTGAGGTAATCCGATTTCTCTTAGTTACGTTTTGTTTTGCTTCATATCCTTACCGAACTTACTCTTTGCATTGCTGTTTCTCTTGGTTTAGTTTGAGAATGGAAATGGTACGAGTATTGAATGGAGACCTCAGAACCACGAGGAAGAAGAAGAAGAAGAAGAAGACGAAGAAGAAGAAGAAGAAGAAGAAGATAGCTCTTCAACTGATTCAGAAAACACCGAAATCAGAGACTCAACTGTTTTGAGGAGATATGCAATCTCAGACTCTGCTATTTTCAGATACTGCCTTGGAAACTTAACAGAGAGATCTCTTCTTCTGAAGGAAATCACAAGCAATTCATCGGATGAAGAAGTATCCGAATTTGCAAATCAAGTTTCTCTCTATTCCGGTTGCTCCCACCACGGGTAAATAAACTTACACCTGCCTCAAATATGTAAATTGCGAGGATAAATAGTAACATTATTTTCCAAATTTCTCCAGCTATCAAATCAAAATGGCAAGAAAACTGATAGCAGAAGGAACAAATGCATGGATTCTGATATCTCGGAACTATCAACATGTTCATTGGGATAATGTGGTAATTGAGATTGAAGAACATTTTATGAGAATAGCTCAATGCAGCAGTAGATCTCTCACTCAACAGGTCTTGTCTCTTTCTCTTCTCATATTGCTTGATTTTGTTTTACCAGTATCGAAGTCTTGTGATTCTGACATGAAAACTGTGAGCAGGATTTTGAGCTTCTAAGGAGAATATGTGGATGCTATGAGTACATAACTCAAGAGAATTTTGAGAAAATGTGGTGTTGGTTGTTCCCTGTTGCTTCTGCTATATCCAGGGGGTTGATTAACGGAATGTGGCGCTCTGCTTCGCCTAAATGGATCGAAGGGTTTGTGACTAAAGAAGAAGCAGAACGTTCGCTTCAAAATCAAGAACCGGGCACTTTCATTCTCAGGTTTCCTACTTCAAGAAGCTGGCCACATCCTGATGCTGGTTCATTGGTTGTGACTTATGTCGGTCATGATTTCGTCATTCATCATAAACTACTCACAATCGATCACATATGCGAGTAAGTAAATCTCTTTCTCCTCCCTCTTGCTCTCTCTCTGGCTCTACCTTGTGACATTTGTTTTTTGTTCTCAGTTCTAGTGAAAGGTATACCGATACGAAACGGTTGCAAGATATGCTTTTGGCGGAACCTGAGCTATCTCGGCTTGGAAGGTGAGTGAAAGGAGAAATGTTTTAGTTATTGTTGAAGCAAAGAGAGATCAAATTCAAGATGTTAAATTGGTTTGTTGCATTTTTCAGGATCATAAGAGGCATTTGAATGTCTACTAACTCAACAAGATAGAGGAGCATCGGTTATTTATTGAGGTTTATACTTTGGTAGTATATGGATTTACGATGTCTCTTATTACTGATACTAACTTCTGTAAAGCTCAGTGATTTAAACTAGTGGAAAGGGTTTACAAGAAAATTATATTCCTTTTTTTTCTTCTAAATCAATTAAAAATCAGTTTACGACAATAAATAAAGGAGTTAAGTTATTTTTTAAAATTGTTTAATCTTCCAATACTTGTGGTTGTGGTCCACAAAATATTGATAGGACTCATAACAGTAATTATTTTACTAGGAAAAGAACATTGACTGAATTCATTTCATCATTAAATAATTTAAATTTATGGATTTAAAAAATAGTTAAACAAAACCCAAGATTTCACGTAATTTGATAATTTGTTAATTAAAAACTATATAAGGATTTTCAAAATAAAATAATATTTTTAGGGCCTACTAATTGTACGGTAAGAAAAAAGTAACAAAAATGGTGAGATCTAGAATAATGATATTATAATTGTCTTGAAATTAGGAGAAAGATATTCTCTAATCTCGAAAAATATGTGATACGAGTTGGATGACGGACCAATAGAAAAATAACACGTGGAGAAATCTCAGCTTCTGGTTTGATAAAGCAGAGAACGATGGACTCTTTTTTTCCCTCTCTCTATTTGTATTGAATTAAAAAAAACGGACACAAATCTGAAAATCTCTCTCGTTCCTCCAAAGGTCGAGTTTTTAAGAGAGATTTCTTATGTGGTTTTGTTTCGTCCACACATTGAAAATCAACAAAAATAAAATAAAAACTCGATTCACTTATATCACACACACTTCTAATTTCTTCTACCTTTTAATTTTTTTCGAAAATTTTCCATTCACCCAATCTCTCCTCTCGTCAGCAAAAAAAAAAAAAAAAGAGCTGAACTTTCTATACTTTTAGTCGTCCTTCGGAATCGAAGATTCTTTTTGGTCTCTCAGTTTACGAAGCTTATTATTAACCGTATTTGTTTTTTCGGGTTTGCGTAAAAGTTGTCGTCCTTGTGGATTTTGTCTTGAGGAAATGATGATGTCGTGTCGGAACATAGACTTGGGCACGAGTGTTCTTGATCTGATGCCATGTGGATGCTCTTGTAGCTCTTCTTCCACAAGTCGTCGATTCTTATCTGCCAATTGTTCTAAGAACAACGTTTGTAGGATTGGTGGCAGAAGCTATGGTGGCAATTTGGTGCTTCTACGGCGAGATTTGGGGACTTGCAGAGCGGTTCCGGCTAAACCCAAAGAGAATTCCCTTCTCAATGGTAACATTTTTTTCATATTTTCTTAAAAAGCAATCTGATTTTGATTGTCTAATTGATTGAGATGATTGGATTTTGAGGTTCTTTGATTGAATGATTGGTCTTGAACCTTTTTCTACACAGTAATTCAATTATAACAGTAAAGTTCTGAGCTTTAACATAGGTTTTACTATGCAGAACATATCTCATGAAACAGAGTCTTATAAATATTAAAGCTTTTTGAGTGTTTTTTTTTCTATGTTTGCTATGGAATAGAAATCTTTAGCTTTGGTTGAGGCAAATATTCTTATAAGATGACAATTCATAGAGAAGTTAAAAGCTTACATATTTAAGAGTTTTCTTACAGTTTTTTAAGCTCTTTTGAGTCTGCAGTTGAATGCTAATGAGGCCTCATGACTATGGTGATGGTTGTGTAGGTATTGGTCAAGATAAAACAGTGATGCTTAATCTAAGGCAAGAGTCACGAAAGCCAATATCTTTGGAAACTCTCTTTGAAGTAGTAGCTGATGATTTGCAGAGTTTGAATGACAATCTTTTATCTGTTAGTATCTCGACAACATCTCATTCTGCTCTCTTTAAAGAAAGTGTTATGCTTCTAATGTAAATCACTCTTCTTCTATAGATTGTTGGTGCAGAAAATCCTGTTTTGATATCCGCAGCTGAGCAAATTTTCGGTGCTGGTGGGAAGAGGATGAGACCAGGTTTGGTGTTTCTTGTATCACGAGCCACTGCAGAATTAGCAGGCCTAAAGTAATCTATACAATTTGCCATTACTGTTTACATCTTTTGTCTGTTTATAAATCTTTAGGAATAAAAAAATGATGAGTTCTAGTTGATGATCTTGGTGTAGGGAACTTACTGTAGAACATCGTCGTTTAGCTGAGATCATTGAGATGATTCACACAGCAAGTTTGATACACGACGATGTCTTAGACGAAAGCGATATGCGAAGAGGTTGTTAGACCAAAGGTTTTCATTCTTTTGATTTGAATGTTACATTTTCTCTGCAAAGTTTTAAGCTTTGATTATGTGTGTTTTGTTAGGAAAAGAAACGGTTCACGAGCTTTTCGGGACAAGAGTAGCTGTATTAGCTGGAGATTTCATGTTTGCTCAAGCATCATGGTTCTTAGCAAATCTTGAAAACCTTGAAGTCATTAAACTCATAAGTCAGGTAAACTTTCTCTTTTTCTAAGATTTGAAAAAGCTAATACAATATAAAGAACTGAATCTTGATTTATAGGTGATCAAAGATTTTGCAAGCGGTGAGATAAAACAGGCATCGAGTTTATTCGATTGTGATGTCAAGCTTGATGACTATTTGCTAAAGAGTTACTACAAGACAGCTTCATTAGTAGCTGCAAGCACCAAAGGAGCTGCGATTTTCAGCAAAGTAGAAAGCGAGGTCGCAGAGCAAATGTATCAGTTCGGGAAGAATCTTGGTTTATCATTTCAAGTAGTTGATGACATTTTGGACTTCACTCAGTCTACAGAACAGTTAGGGAAGCCTGCAGCTAATGACTTGGCCAAAGGTAACATAACCGCGCCAGTGATCTTCGCGCTAGAGAATGAGCCGAGGCTAAGAGAGATCATTGAGTCTGAGTTTTGTGAGCCTGGATCACTTGAAGAAGCCATTGAAATAGTTAGAAATCGAGGTGGGATCAAGAGAGCTCAAGAATTGGCTAAGGAGAAAGCTGAGTTTGCTTTAAAGAATCTGAATTGTCTTCCCAGAAGTGGTTTCAGATCGGCTCTTGAAGATATGGTCATGTTTAATCTTGAAAGGATTGATTAATTTCAGAGTATTTTGGCCAGAGGAAACTGTAACACTATATTTGTTCAACACATTTTTTTTTGTTTTACTGTATGTCATAAAGGAATAATACTAATAATTAAAGATTTGTGCTTATTATTACAAATATAAAAGTTATTTATCTTTTAGATACTTTATGAATGGAATAAACTATAGACCAAATTGTACTGAAAAACGAAACTAAACAAATTTTAATGAACATTAAAAAAATTTAGTTATTTTTAAAAAAGAAAGTTTGATAATATTGAATTAATATAATTAGTAATAATCAAAAGCCAAAATTATTTATATAGTTGCAATTAAGTTTGATTTTGATTGAACTTCTTTAGATAAAGCAAAATGAACATAAAATTTGGTTCCAATTCAAGAATGTTTTTTCTGGTCTGAATCGACTAAAACAAATTAGAAAAAGTATCAGATCTTGATGTTATGTGTGATGTGTCTCTCCAACCATTTTGTTCTTTTCTATCTTCTTTGATTCTTTGCCTCTTATATTAGACTAAATTAGCTCAAAACATGTTACAAAATTATTTTGTCGAGAATCAACAAAAATATGAAAAACTATCTAGTTATTTCACGTGACATTTTCACGGGAATTTAAAGGTTACTGTACAGTCGAACAATAGCAAAGAGCAAAATTTAAGGAAAATAAAAAGGAAAAAAAGATTAAAAAATCTTATGAAATTTTCTAGATTTAATTCTTTTTGTTGTTATATATACAAAAACACCCAAATGAAATTTCTTGGCCAGCATTTACCACTACACCTTCCAAGGTTCTGTTTTGTTGATGAAAAAAAAAAAGGATTCTTCTACGTCCTAAACTTTACGGATGATCAAATGAGCTCCATGTTGTGGAAATGTAGTTGCAGCTGGGAAAGGAGCATGAGTATACAATGGAGATAGCTCTACACTGAACCTTTGAAGAACCATTGCTAAAAAGAGCTTAGCTTGCAACATGGAGAAGTTTTGACCAATACATGTTCGAGGGCCCGAGCTAAACGGCAAGAAAGAGAGTCTTCCTTTGGTTGCACTCGCCACACCATTCACGAATCTCTCGGGCTTAAACTGTTTCACGTCGTCTCCCCAAAGATCAGGATCATGGTGCACCAAAAGCATTGGTATTGTGACTACAACTCCTTCGGGTAAAGAGAATCTCTCTAGCTTCACTTCTTGTTTAGTTATACGACATGTGAAGTATGCTGGCGAATATAGTCTTAGAACTTCATGAAGTATCATCGTTACCTATATAGATAATGGCACAATTAATGAGGTTAAATAAAGAATCAACTCTTTTTTTTGTTATAATATTTGATTTGAAAATGTATGTCTACTTACGACTTTAAGGTGGCTTAACCCTTCGAAATCTGGATCGTTGTTACCAAACATCTGAGAAACCTCGTCTCTTGCTTTGGTTTGCCAGTCTTGATGTTGGCTTAGAGCAACAAGTGTCCAAACAAACAATGAAGAAGTCACATTTTGGCCAGCTAGATAGAAAGCCTTGCAGTCATCTATCATATCGTCAAGACTCAATCCAGAATCTTGTCCTTGTTCGTTGATCATTTTTGTATTCGAAGCCAACATCGAGCACAACAAGTCACTGTTCTTGTCTGTACTTCTTCCTCTTTTTATCTCCTTCTCTTTTGTCTCAATCATAGCTTTAAACATAGTCCTCATGTCCCTTTCCGTTTCTCTCAACCTCTTGTTGAACTTTGTTGGCAAAAATCTACAAAATTTTACATATCCAAACAATGAATCAGCAAAATGAGATTGTAGCTACCAATGTTGGTTGATAAAAACGCATTGTTTTCCTTACTTTGATCCGGGAATGTAGACGGATCGAATAGCTTGGAGACCAAGGTCGATCTGTTCTTGTTGGACTTCGAAGATCTTGATTCCATCTTTGTAGGAATCACCAAAAGAAGCACGAGCAAGCATGTTTTTGGTTAAGTCATGACAGTAAGTCCAAGAATCAAGCTCCACTGTTCCTTTCGCTGAAGCTAACTTTTCCCATTCTTCTAACATTTCTTTGCAACTTAAGTTGAATGCTCCTAGTATGCTCTGTCCATTAAAAAAAAAAAAAAAGAATATCAAATATCAAAACCAGTCTCATACACATAAATGGGTCTCTAAAAAAGGTAAAAAAAAACATACATTTATCTACTGATATGGCGTAAGTTTTTATTTGATATTCTTTGTTGATGAGAAAAACCATTTATCTACTGATATTTTATGGTTAAAGATAAGGAATGCTCTATATGTATGTGACTTTTAGTGATCACGAAATGATGTTGACAACAAAAAAAACAACAAAGGTAATCACGAAATGATAAAATTATTTTGCCGAAAGAAAGTTGATATATTATAAATTTTAATTTGAAATGTGTCTTTTTGGCTTCTTGTGTTTTTCGCTTTTAGACTTTTTTTTATAGTTGGTGGCGTGGCTTCTAGTTCTTACGTACCATTCTCTGTGTATGTTGTTTTTTCTTTCAAATACTTTTCTTAAATTGTTTGTTTTTCCGGGAGAGTTGAATTTTTTTGTCAGAGATTTTGGTTTATCTTGGGAAAAAACAAATAAATTTAATCTTTTTAAAATAGTTAAACATAATATTGTTTAAATCTGTGGGCTGTTATTTTTTCTGTTATTGGTCAAAGTGAAGACGTTACTTAGCTGTCTTCCTCTTCGAAAAAGTAAGAAAGGAATGAAACTGATCAAAATCTAAAGAATGGGACGAAAATGACGTCCATAAAGTTCACATTTATGTCAGAGTTAAAATTAATTATATATATAAAAAAATAGTTGCTAGAGTCAAAATGAGCAGTGTTTGTTCATCAATTATAACCAAAGCTAAAAGTAAAAGAATACCTTCAAATTATCGATGCGAAAGGCAGGGTTAAGAATGCTTCGGTGTTTGGACCATTTAGGACCTTCGTGGTTGAGAAGACCACTGAGGAAAACATGATTATGTGACCCAATCTTTGGTTTTGGAAAGAGTTCGTGTCTTGACATTATCTCTCGTAGTGTCTCTGGATCCATTACTATCACGTTCGGGTACGGCCCGTACCATGTGAAACACTTCTTCCCTATTCAATTCATTTTTACCATGTTACTTTAAATAACATAATTTACATGTGAAACAAAAATGATATGATCCGCTAATAGCTAGTGTTTTACTTTATTTTATGTGAGCTAGATTTAGATTATAACCAGAAAAAAGATACCAGATTTAGATCTTGATTATGCAAATGTATATATATATATATAACATTATAATCTATATACACACAAAAAAAACTCTTTTAATTCCTTACTTGAATTCTTATATGTATATCTATAGCTTAAAAATGAAAAAAATTTCAAGATGAAGAAGACCATGAACCGACTCAAGATCAAGACTCTTTGGTTCTTATTTTAGATTCACACTTTCTTCAAGTTAAGAAAAAAAAATGATAATTAAGTTGAGTTTGATGAATAATACCATGATTTTGAACAGTGTGATGAAGAAAAGGCATCATGCGAGGGAGAAAATCTGCGGTGAGGGGAAGAGGAAGAGAATGAGCAACTTGATCCATTTGATTACTTTCTCTCATATCTCCGATTAAAATTCTATAAGAATTCCCAGAAAATCCTTGTTTCTTCAGATATTTCTCCAGTCTCTTTGGCCTTAACCAAACCCAATTCACAGCTCTCCATACCCAATTCAGTACCAAGATCGATAACCCCATCAAGAACATTCTTTTTACTGTAATGATCTCCATCACCTTGATCTTGATCTACGAAGAAGAGAAGAAGAAAGAAAGAAAGAAAGGAGACAAAACTATAATGATGATGCTTATAATTTCATCAGTTGACTATATATGTTGGAGGCAGCTGTACATCTATATATATGCGTGAATTAATATATATACTGTAGAATAAAAATGTGATAAAACTTGTTATAATATATATGTAGAGACTAGAGAGGAGATATATGTAATAAATCGCTGTATGTGCAACTGGCAATGAATTTATAACAACAAGTTCTTGGTGTATATTTCCAAAAATTTAATTTTGTCTTCCTTTCCTTACGCTACATGCATGTGGCTTTATTGCATGAGTATTTAGTAGTATATATATATATATATTTTTTTTTTAAATATACTATATGATGCTTCCATATTTACATTCTTTTTGTTTTATTTTGTTTGCGTCTGCATACCGTAGTTATCTACATTAGAGAAAGGAGAATTCTCACGTAATTCTCTCCTTCATTTAATTTTTTCATTAATTTTAGTTCCGCTCCAATTATTGACATTCTGAGGTGGATAACTCGAAATTAACCTTAATAGTTATGGAACTAAAATTTTTTTTAACTAATCACGATTATGATCATTTGTTAATGTTAAGTTAATTTAATTGGAGACAATAAATATGGAACCAGGTGGCGTTGTTCTTTGGAGACGATGAATAGCAATGTCAACTCTCGTAAGAAACGCATGTGATATTATAGTATAATAATAATATGCATAAGATAATGTTCGTCCAACCACATCAATTAATTTTAATTTTAATAATATAATGCAATTACGCGTAGACTAGGGTCATTAGCATTTACTAAATTCCACGTATGACAAAATAGACCTAACGGCTACGGGCGTTGTTGGTTAATTATAGTAATATTTATAACGTAAGCTTATTTGATTAGCTAGTAATTTAATTGATTTGTTCAAGAAATAATTAATAGACTAGGCTTGGAGAAAAATAAACTTGTCGCGAAGCTAAAACATATTAATTGATTTATTAGACGTTTCATAAAAGTCCTAAAGAACTTTGCTAGTTTACTACTACCTGAGATTTATTTTTATATAGACAAGAAAAGTTAGATAACAAATAGATTTTAAAAATAGATTAAGAAAGCTAAAGAAGTCTGGCGTCCTATAATACATACTATTTCTCTATTATGTCTGATGTATAAAAAATGTTTGTATACACTTTTATTAAAATAATAATGTAACAACAATGGTAGCTTTTGCCATCAGGAAAAATGGATAGAAATTATGAAACATGACGCCAAATCTTGGGCAACATATTTGAAAACCCAACAAACAAAAAAACGAGTCATGAGTCTTCTTTGGTATAATATAACGTCTTAATAGGTTGGACGTTTCTTGATGTGTTAATAGTCTAAAATCTCAAATTCATGCCATTTGTTGTACAGTAAGAAAGGAATTTTTGTGGTATTTGTTCAGACAGAATATAAATTATTCTATAAAGACAGCTGAAGAATGTGTATATATTGTTGCAAGAAGAAAAGTTGGTTAGAGAAAATAAAGTATTCCTAAACATTATTGACTTTATTTTTCAACAAAACAACAACAAAAATCTTGAGAATATACTTGTACTGTGTGAACCAAATAATTATTGACTTTTTATCAAAACGGAAAAAGATTAGATACACACGCAATATTAGAAGAGTTTTCTCTCTTCTACTAAAAAAGGTTTACGTGATCTTCTATCATCTGAAAATATGACCTACTTTTGGCATAAACTTTTAGAAAGATATAAATACAAAGATACACCGGTTTTAGTTGAAAGTTTAAGAAAGATATACATATATTATAACGGGAAAAAATATTTGTTTGAGTAATTTAGTGAAATTGTAAGGAAAAAAAAGCAGGAAAAATGAATATTAGAGGAATTAGAGGAATGGTATGATGAACAGTATTTGGAATAACTAATATATGGGCTCTGGTTTGCGAATAAATGGGCCGTACTTAATTTTAAAGCCCAAATGGATTAATATTTTTCTCCGATCTGCTACGTCGGCGATTTGTAGTCGAAATCCGAAAACCTCAAATTGTTCGATTTGATTAATAATCTCAGTTAGTTTTTTTAAAATTCGCAGGGTTTCGAATCCATTCTTCGCCATGGACGAGTACCAAGAGATGGAGAGATTCAGCATGGATAACGACTATGAAGGAGGTCGATGGGAGGGTGACGAGTTCGTATACGAGAAGAGGAAGGAGAAGCGGAAACAAACCAAACACGACGCTACTTATGGAATCTTCGCTGAGAGCGATTCTGATTCCGATGATTCTAGCGGCGGTGGTGGTCGGAGGAAGAAGCGTAAGGATCTGGATTCGGGAAGGAAGGCTGACTTAACCAAGCCTGTCAATTTTGTTTCTACAGGTACGGTTATGCCGAATCAAGAGATTGATAAGGATTCTAGAGAACATATTGATGAGAAAGATAGTGATAGAATGGAAGACAGTAACATGGTTGATGAGTATGGTGAAGGTAGAGGTGGATTGGGTATTGGTAGCTCAGGTTTAGGGTTAGGGTTTAATGCGAATGGCTTTGATGATGAGGAAAATCTCTTACCTGGTGCATTGGGGAAGAAGATAGCTGATGGGGCAAAGATGAGAGGAAAGACAAAAATGGAGAAAAGAGGTCAAGAGAGTGGTGCAAAGGGAGGGAAGAAGAATACTTTAGGTGGTGATATAGGTAAGTTTGAGAAGTCTACTAAAGGAATTGGTATGAAGCTGCTTGAAAAGATGGGGTACAAGGGAGGTGGGCTTGGGAAGAATCAGCAAGGTATTGTAGCTCCTATTGAAGCTCAGTTGAGACCGAAGAATATGGGTATGGGGTACAATGATTTCAAGGAGGCAAAGTTGCCTGATTTGAAGAAGGTTGAAGAGAAGAAGTCTGTTGCGGTCAGAAGCAGTGAGAATGAACAGAAGTATGGTGATAGAGGAGGGATAAATCTTTGGAAGAAGAAGAAGGTGAGGAAGGAAGTTTACGTCACTGCAGAGGAGTTGTTAGAGATGAAGCAGGAAGAGGGCTTTGGTGGTGGGCAGACCATTATTGATATGCGAGGACCACAAGTTCGGGTTGTGACAAATTTGGAAAATTTAGATGCAGAGGAGAAGGCAAAAGAGGCAGATGTTCCAATGCCAGAGTTACAACACAACTTGCGCTTGATTGTAGATCTAGTCGAGCATGATATTCAGAAGATTGATAGGGACTTGAGGAACGAGAGAGAATCAGCCTTGAGCTTGCAGCAGGAGAAGGAAATGCTTATGGAGGAGGAAAAGAAACAAAAGAGTCACTTAGACAACATGGAATATATCGCATATGAAATAAGTCGAATCGAGTTGGAGAATACGTCTGGGAATCTGACACTGGACTCACTTGCTATATGTTTCAAGGACCTGCAAGAAGACTATCCTGATGATTATAAACTTTGTAACTTGTCGACCATTGCTTGCTCAATGGCCTTGCCTCTTTTTATCAGGATGTTTCAGGGTTGGGACCCTCTTAGGGATGCAGTGCATGGTCTCAATGCTATATCTTCTTGGAGAAAGCTTTTGGAAGTCGAGGATGATCAAAATATCTGGGATATCACAACGCCTTATAGCCAACTAGTCTCAGAGGTAGTATTACCTGCTGTGCGAATAGCAGGCGTCAATACCTGGGAACCTAGAGACCCTGAGCCGATGCTTAGATTTTTAGAGACATGGGAAAACTTACTGCCTTCATCTGTATTGAATACGATTTTGGAAACAGTAGTGCTGCCCAAATTGTCAGCTGCTGTTGAATATTGGGACCCACGAAGGGAAGTTGTTGCCATCCATGTTTGGGTGCATCCTTGGTTGCCAATATTTGGTCAGAAATTGGAGTTTCTGTATAAGATCATTCAGATGAAATTGAGTAATGTTCTTGATGCGTGGCATCCTAGTGATCCATCTGCCTACACTATTCTTTCGCCATGGAAGACTGTCTTTGATGCTACAAGCTGGGACCAACTTATGCGCCGTTATATAGTTCCCAAACTTCAGCTGGCTTTGCAAGAGTTTGAGGTAAACCCGGCAAAGCAGAATCTAGATCGGTTTGATTGGGTTATGAAGTGGGCATCAGCAGTACCCATACATCTAATGGCTGATTTGATGGAACGATTCTTCTTCCCCAAATGGCTAGATGTGTTGTACCATTGGTTGCGTGCTGAACCGAGGTACGATGAGATCCAGGAATGGTACTCTGGTTGGAAAGGGTTATTCCCGCAAGAGCTTTCAGCAAACGAGAGAATCCGAATGCAGTTAAAGCGTGGCTTAGATATGTTGGTGGAAGCTGTTGAAGGAGTTGAAGTGTCTCAGCCAAGGGCAAGGCCACGTGAACATAGACAACAGTTCGAGCCAGCCCAGGCTAAAGCTCAAGCTAAGGCTCAGATGGATAACACTGAGGTGTTGAGTTTGAAAGAAGTGTTGGAAGTATTTGCGCAAGAGAAGGAGTTACTGTTCAAACCTAAACCGAATAGAACGCACAATGGTCTTCAGATATATGGGTTTGGGAATGTGAGTGTGATCATAGACTCGGTGAACCAGAAGCTATTGGCTCAGAAAGATGGAGGTTGGTACCTTGTAACTCCTGATGACTTATTGAGGATGCACAACAATGCAACTGTTTCTGGAAAGCGATAGACTACAACATTTCATTATATAAAGGTTTCTGTTGTATTAACAATCTTTAATCGTATAACATTTTGTCTCTTTGTCTTAAAACTCATCTCATATAGTTGACTCCTTATTTTAATAAAACAAATAATTCTCTTCAAAGAGTAGGAAGAAAGAGCAAGTAGTCAAGTAGATATACAACAGAGGATGGATGAGTAAACCAAGAAGAGATAAGTTGATCCATCACCAGTCTTCTGCTCCTTTAGATACACCCAGAATCACAGCGATTGTTGCAAGAATAGCCTGCAATGTTTTTTATACACATGAATCAATCATTTTGTTCGAGAGCCATGTGATTTAAAGGGGAACAAAAAAACGTGATAGATGATTAGGAGGGAGATATTACAGCGATAGTGCAAGCAATGTATCCTGGTTTCTCCCTGTAATCAATCCTTCTTCCAAACATCATGATGAACAATCCCACATACCAAGGGATTGCTCCAAGGAAAAATCCAACAATGAACCTACATAAATACCAGATATTTTCCTTAGGAGCAAGATCTCGGTCTGAATTGTGTCACTTAAAAAGCAACCGTAGATAGTGTAGCAGGCATATTCATAAACTTTTGAGCTCGTGTTTGAAGGAAGAAATAGAAAGGAACTTACAGGAACCATCCAAGACCAATTCCACAGCAAGGAAGACGGCGTTGTCTCCCAGTCACTGGTCTTCCTTCAGCAACACCATGCACTGAAAAATAAAACAATAATAAATAGAGTAAACATAACAACCGATGAACATACATCAAATTATGCTGTTGCTTTCGATTGAATAATAAGAAGAGAGAATGAGAAATGACATAATTTCTCTTACAAATCAGACCACAAACCAAAAAAAAAAAACTAACTCTTTACTGAACTATTGCTACAACTCAAATCTCTAAACTTTAAGATGCTTACTTTTTTTTTTTTTTTAACTTCACAGGGTTATGCTAAGTAGCTCCTCAATATCATCAAATCAAAATTTTCAGATACTCTATGAGTTATTACTTATTCCACATCATATTTTCATCTCAATGCATGAAACTGAAGATAGATTTTCACATATAGATCCTTTCCCAAACACGATCAAAATAGAATCTTGTAAAGGAAAATTTCCAGGAAGGGAATTCATCAATTTTAGAAAAATTCAAACCTAAATTCTCAATCTGCAGAAATTGAAATCAGCATATCCAATTGAGGAAGAGAAGCTACCTGGAACGGTTTGATATCCATGGGCGTAATAAGGAGCACCGGAATCGTAAACACCAGGCGGCGCCGATGGTTGAGGAAATCCAGTGACCGGAGCAGAACTCTGCGGCGGTGGGTAATTAGAAACACCTTGAAACGTACCGTATTGATGATGCTGATTACCTTCTCCTGCAGCAAAGCCTTTGCTTTTATCTTCTTCTCCTTGACCCATCTTTCTTCACCTCTTCTTCCCCTGATGATCTCTCTTTCTTACTCGATCGAGATTGAGAATTTTGCAACGCGTTGAAATGAACAAGTCTTTTCTTTTTTTTTTGAAAGAATTTTATTATTTGCTTATAGACCCGAGATAACGTGTTGTTTTTCAATTTGGACCCGGAGTTATTATTATAACCACCGACTGCAATGTTTGCATAAATACGATTAATTACTATTTATAATAAATTTATAAATTATGATAGAGTATTTAAAAGTCTAGTAAGATTTAAGAAACATGTGGTAGCCTGGTAGGTCTATAAATAATAAATTTCTATCCATGAAGCTTCGAGTTCGTGGGGAAGGATTATGAAAATAACTAATGAGTATGATTTTATCAACTTCAATCATTATTTCTCTTGTAATAATTTTAGTTTATGAATAAGGGGAAAAATAATACAAAAAATCATTTCTAGTAATGTGTCACTATAAAGCAACTCGTTGTCCTTGTTTTTTTTTCTCTTTATTTTAATTTCGTTATTGGTACTTTTTTGTCAACTATCATCAACTCCGTTTTTAAACCTTTAATTACTTTCTATGAGTGGAATGGGTTTTCTCTTCTCCATTCATGTCTAAGTGTGGAGACTTTTAATTCCCAGCCTCAAATGAAAAACAAGCCTTAAAAATCAAACTGAATTAAGAAAATACAACTTTCCACAAATTTATGCACCTCCATTTTATTTGTATATTTATATTGATTGCAGACTGTATAATTTCTTTCACGTTACACATGAAAAACAAAAATCTGGATTACGATGTATAAGATGTGGAACTCTCAATCTATATAAGATTTAATCATTTACAAGTAAGTAAATGATGAAAGTAAAATTAGCAAAACATGAGAATTGAAAATCTAAGCCAACCTTTCTTCAACAAGCGCAAATATCCTCATGAGAGCAATCTTGGCCACAATCATCATCATCATCATCATCATCAATGGAGTCAGAGAATCCCTGGTTATTTGAGACTGTAAGGATCATTACCTTATCATCCGGTTTAGCTTCTTCCGGTTCAATAAGATTCTTCATGAGATCACACGAATCCTGCTTTTCCTCTGTCAAGAAGCTGTGAAGAGTGGAGAAACAAGTAAAACAACAAAACATTAAATTGATTGCAAACAAGGCGATGCAGAGAATCACGACTATACAAGTGTAAGCATCCATTCTTCTTGGAAACTGAACATGATGGTTGGTTTACAAAAAACAAGAATCATTCACAAATGGAGAAACCAAAATTATAAACTTTTCAACAAAAATGGAAACCAATCAATATATGTGTAATATTGATTTGATTTGATTCTCTGGTCCCCTCACACAGATATATAAGAAGAAAAGCTTATATCTGAAAATGGTCTGTATGTTTACATCTCTTTATAAGGAGAAACCAAAAGGATAAAGAAAACAATTTTATTAATTTGTTGGGTCTGCGGTGGAGAAGATTTTTCAACAGATAAAGGTGGTAAGCATGACAAAAGCATTTGTCTCTTTCTTTCCTTTTTTCCAACTAATTCATAGAAAAATATTAATTTAGTGCTAATGAAATAATGTATTAGTAGTACACACTACACATTACTAAATTGTAAACAACTTCAAAGTATAGCCAAAAGCAGCAGAGTATGAAAGAGGGAGATCATCTTCTATTGTGTTTTTTTTCAGATACGGAATAATTACCTACATCAAAGATTGGCAAAAATTATGAGCATTTGTCTTATTTCAGTGACCGGTTCAGGATTTGCGATTGAGACTGAGATTTGGAACCTAAGCATGACAAATAACCATTTGTTTATAAAGATTATCTGATGTTAGCATTTCAATATGTGGCTTTGAGTGTGAATGATATATTTGTTAAGGGTTTGAAGATTTCTAAGTTTGATGTAAACATCAATAAGCATTATTACTACAAATAAAACCTCATTTAAAAAAAAAAGGAAGCTTGTGGCAATCTGACATAGTAGTAAACTAGACTTGTTCTTCCACTTATCTGATTTATATATCATTTTATCGCAATAAACCACACAAGTTTATCATTGACGTACTTGCATTTTGTACTTTAGAAAGACACAGGACAATCTATTATTACGAAGATATTGTAAAGACAGCTATGAAATTCGAAAGCCATGAACAAACAAACATATAGAATAATCTAAAACTTAAAAAATTACCTCACTTTTTTAATCGTCGTCAACTCGCTTTGAACTTTCTCCTTTTAGATATCGAAACTTTGTCCAATTCTTACAGGACATCACTGCATAAAAAAAAAAAAGCAATTGACATTGGATCACATAATGTCAACTAATTTAAAAAACATGGCAAGATGAAACAAGAATATGTCAATGAGCTCCAAAAATTACAGAGTTGGAGAAATAAAAGATTCAGATGAGTAAGGCAGACATCATGTTGAAACAGAGAACCACCAGCAGCTAAGAGCTGGGCAGAAATTAGTCTCATAATTCAGCCATTACATTTTTCCTCATAATCCCAAATTGAGTTAAACAATGTACAAACTAATAAGCTTTGAAATGGGCTCAAGCACTAAAATCGTCCCTTAAAATGCAGAAAAGCCTTCAGTAATCTACAAAATTTCCAAAGGGTTCACTGCATTTATGCAGTATAGGATTGATCTATGCTGCTTCGAAAATCATTATGATTCTTCAAACTCATGCTTAAAGGGCTACATACTGAAACAGAAAAACTGAAAAATTAAAAGATGTCTTTTTATCAAAAAAAAAAAAAAAAAAAAAATCTCAAAAATGAAAGTGTATATACATTATATGCTTCAGTTCATAAAGCATATATATATACACAGATGTTAATACTCGTATAAGAAGTCAGCTTTCCTTTAAGTCATTTCGTCGAACATCTTATGCGCAGTTTTCAACAGGCTTCAACTCAACGAAGGAGATGACTTCTTTGGGCAGTTCCAAAAAGTCTTATGCGTAAATAAGGGTACAAGATCGTTTCTGGGCCGGAGCGTTGCGGGTTGGGTGGGGACCGTGGGGTGTGGCCTAGCTTTGTTAGTCAGTTTAGTACTAATGAATGCTCTTAATAGCTGTGTTAATCACAGATAATCCCTGTTTATTTTCTGTTATTACATAATGATCCCTTATGTTTTGTTTATTATGGTTTGATCCTTGCACTTTATTTATAACGTAATCACCCGTTAGTTTGGTACTTTGGTTCATTTCAGATGTATCTTTTCAGTTGTCACGGATATTCCCCGTACTTTTTTGTTTGTTAAAGCTGTAGACGTAAAGCTTTATTTATTACAAATGTTCCCTACACTTTTATTTATTACACATTTATCCTGATACTTTCTTTTTTGGTGTTATTACATATTTTTCGTGTACTGAAAAGTAGGATTTTACCCGTGGCAATCACATACTGAGAATAGATGACAAACGGTTCATAGACATACACATCTACAGAACCAAAAAAATTGAGAAAAACCTACTACAAACTATTTTACACACACAAAACCTATCCGAAAATAAACCACACAAATCTCAGACGTGACGATATTAACCATTTATAAATCCGTATTAAAACGAAGAAACAAGTAGCTCTATTGCCCAGATAGATTACCGCCATGGCAGCTGGTTTAAGCTTCTTCAAGCTCTCGTTTCTCCTCAGCCTCCTCTCTGGTGGATCAGACCTACTAATTCCGATATCCAGACCCGGATCCGAAGTCATCAAATTCCCGCCATCGTGTAACCGAATCGAGTGCCCGAGCTACGAGGTGGTTCACGCCGCAAATGGCTACGAAATTCGCCGGTACGATACAACCGTATGGATTTCCACTGAACCGATTCAAGACATCTCTCTCGTCGATGCTACTAGAACTGCTTTCTTCCAGTAAGTGCATAATTCTCATTTCTCAAGTTTTCTATTCTGATAAAGATTGAATTTTTAATTTTTTTTTGTTTGTTTGGTGGTTCAGATTGTTCGCTTATATTCAAGGGAAGAACGAATATCATCAGAAGATAGAAATGACTGCTCCTGTGATCTCTCAAGTCTCACCAAGCGATGGTCCGTTTTGTGAATCTTCATTTACTGTGTCCTTCTACGTTCCTAAAAAGAACCAGCCTGATACAGCTCCGGCGGAGAATCTCCATATCCAGAAATGGAGTCCTAGGTACGTGGCGGTGAGACAATTCAGTGGATTCGTCTCAGACACGAGCATCGGACAAGAAGCGGCGGCTTTACAGAAGAGCCTCGAAGGTACAGCTTGGGCTAATGCAATAGAGAAAAGCAAAGAAGACGGTGGTGTTGGGTCGGATTCAGCTTACACGGTGGCTCAGTATAACTCACCTTTCGAGTTCTCCGGTCGGGTCAATGAGATTTGGTTACCGTTTCAAATGGATGATTAATTAAACTCTGTTTAGCGAAGAAAACTTTCCTTTTTCTATGGCATCAATCAAATAAGATCAGAGGTTAATATGTAAAGTGTAAACCTTTTGTTGTTTTTTTACTCGAATTAAATTTTGCAGAAACAAGGGAATTTGATACTATATAAATAAGATTAAACATTTGCCCTGAACCAAACACAGAGATGATTAAAGAAAGAAAAAATTCAGGGCACTTGAGTTAAGTTTCCCTAAAAAGATCTAAACATATTTAAAAATCAGGGAGGGAGGTTCAAAACAGAATCCTCTCTAGTCTCTTCTACTACCAGTAACTGTAAGAAGTTCGATCCTGATCGTTGCTAAAATCTGGGTTAGTCTCATAATTTACATACATACTCTGCTCGTAACAATCGTTGGACGGATATGGTGATGGTGATGGTGCTGGTGATGGATATGGTGATGGTGATGGTGATGGTGATGGATATGGATATGATGAAGGTGCAGCGTCCATCACGAGTGTGTTGTTGTGATTTGTTTCCCCCTCAACGAAATACAGGGTTTCAGGTTTGGTACCTGAAAACATTCTGCAAGCCACCGTGTTGTGCGGCGACGGCTCCGCGTTGCGGTATAAGTTGTTGAAGATGGAGAAAGGAGAAGATGAGTCTGCGACGTGGCAGACATCAGTGTAGTCTATGGTGCTGAATGAGTCTCTTGTTGATTCTGTGGTGAAAGAAGCTTCGTCTGAGCTCGTGAAGAGAGACCATTCGCTTGATGATGACTCCGGGATGTTGTGGTCTGCTCTCGGTTTGAAACGGTTCACCGGTTTCCTCTGTTCCTTCATCTCGTTTCTTGGTTGCGGATGCCGAACCTGTGGTTTTCCGTTGTGTTCTCCTCTTTGAGGACGCGGATACGATCTGCAAAAATATTGTATTTTTTCAGTATTTTTAAAGACCTCGGAATGCAGAAAACTGTTACGAGTATTTTCTTACCTCATGTAGAACAACATATAAGCTCCTTCTGACATAACTTGAGTCATTGGTACTCGATGAATCTGCAGAGTTTTGAAAGTAAATTACGCAAAGTTCATAAACCGTTTGGCTTGATGCATTATTAAGTAGGACGAAGATGCAAGCACAGTAGGTTTTATTACCTCGGAATCATCGATTCTGAACCAGTTGCCTCTCAAATCTTTGACATAGGAAATGTAATGACCCGAGAAAGATGCGTTGAGAGTATCCAAGTGAACTATAACAGCGTAAAGCATGTATAGCGGTGGAACATCTCCGGTTCTTGTCATAAACGGAATCATATCCAGCATTTCAGGAAAACTTATGCATTTGTTTATTTTCCCATATCTTCCTTCCTGCATACACAAAGGGTTTCAAACATCAATACAATATATAACTAAAAAAACAGAGAAACTGAAGAGTCATCTTTAAGTAACTGATACCTGGAATCTCTTAAGAACAATTGTGAGAATGTTTGGTGCTTCATGAATGCTCAATTCTTTCCTTGCTCTAACATATCCAGCGCACCTTTTTTCACAAAATAACGATTTAGTTTCAATACCACAAAAAAAAGGACAAGCAATTTGCTTTTTTTGGACCTCACCTGCTGCATCTATACATATTTTCTCCATCGAGATCTTCCGGTCTAGTAAACTGAGTTAAGGCATCTTGAAGAGATTCTACCCAACCGTATATCTCTAATGTAAGATCCATTATGTTCTCGTATCTTTCTGATTCATGATCACACCTCAAGCATTTCACCTGGGTTTTTCAGAGAACAACCAATGAGAATGTGTAAAGTCAAAGGAAGACATAAATCAAAAGCCAGGAAATCTAAAACACCTTTGAGCGAAGACGTCCACCAAACATATGTTGAACTAAGGTTGTTTCTTGCAGTCTTGGATCCACTTTAGTCTCACCTCCAAGTCTCTCCAAACATATGGATTGCATAGAGGCAACCAAAAGCCTACATCCAAAAGTCAAAAGAATGTGGTAACTTCATGAGAAATCAGACATAAGCTTTGAAAATATAATCATATTTAAGAAGGATCCACAAATTCAGATCTAAAAGGAAGAAAAACCTTAAGAACTCGTGAGCATCTTCTTGACTCCCATCACCAATCTGACAATTTATACTTCGCATGTGTGAGAGAATTCTGCTAGCAGAAAGTGGACCTCCAGATTGTCTAAGCATCATTACATGTTGCTCAAGTTCACACATAAGGCACCAATCTTTCCCAGAACCTATTGTGAAAGGATAAACATTATATTTGTCAGAAGCAGTTAACTAAATCTGCAACAATTTATGCTACGGGATTAGTTGGGAAAAAGCATTACATGATCTTGAATGTGATCGTCCAAGCAAATAAGCAACGAGAGGTTTTGTACATGTTAAGGACTGCAAGACAGCGTTTGCATAGCAACTGGAGAAGAAATATGGTAGTAAATTAAAGAGTATATACACTGGTAAGGACATTTATACAAAATGGATTTTCCTATTATAAAAGCAAGCCTCGGATTAACAGTTCAGCAGATTGAGTAATTGAGAAAATACCTGTTTCCACAATTTACAAGACCCCTAGGTGATAAGTCAAACACTTCACACTGAAAGTATTTAAGAAACTCCTCGTATGGAAAAAGCATCTGAAACATAAAGAGTTATTGGCTCAGAAAAGTAGGAAACTAAATTAGATTCGTAAAGAGATAATAATATCACCAGGGAACTAACTTTTAGGTTCTTATGTCGATCATCATGCTTTGTAGAATTTCTTAAACCCATCATCTTCATTATTCCCATAGTAGAGGCGATGCCATTGCTTTCTTCAGCAATGCCAGTGTCCTTGGACCTAACAGTCTCTGGATTATAGATACAAACATGAGACACTATACAAAAGTATTCTTATGTCAAAGTAAAATCTCAGAGACACTCACTTGATACTGCAGCGACTTGCGCCTTCTTACTTGTCTCTGTGCATGATTGTTCTCCAGATTTTTTAACACCTGATTTGGGCAGTGGAGCAGTTCTGGCCCCTATTCAATTCAATCCACATTAGAAGATGCAAATCTCAAACTGAATAAGCCTCAACTAGAGTAACTTTTAGATAGCTTGTGATATTAACCCTCACCGTTAGCAGAGAACTGTGTGTTTGGACAAGCAAAAGAACTTCTTGCTCCCAAATTGTTTTCGTGTTTCTGACTTTCCTGCATACCACTTACAAAAGGTTGTCCATTCATTTGCCCACAAAAGTTGTCAACAGAATGCCTTCTAGGATTTGTTTCCACACCATAACTGTTGCTTCTTGACTGCAAGCAAAATCACCAGGTCTAAATTTCAAGCACTGTGTTGACTTTTAGCAAGAAAACATAACTGTTCTGGCTTCTGTGAATTAATACAGGGAAATAAGATGTTCAAGAGCAGCTAACCTTATGTTTAGTGTGACCCTTTTTGTTATCGCCACTAGCACAAGTAGCTTCACCACGAGAAATTTCTTCAGAGGAATCAAACACAGTAGCACTGTCTCTTCTAGATGACTCTCGGTTGGACTTGGAAGAATTTTGTTTACCTATGCTTTTCCTCCCTTGTGTGTTGACTTGTGGCGTAATATCAATCTGAGAGATACCCAAGCTGGCGAACTCCACAGAGCCTTTTGAAGTCTTTCCCTTAGCTGCATGCGTAGCATTGTCATTATAAGTTGTAGAATCCATGCCTTGGTCATGCAAAACAGAATCTTTCTCAAAGGAAACCCTCTCAGATGAAGGAGAACAATTCTCCACCGGGACACATTCATCTTTATGAGCTAACCTCCAGTGAATTATTTGGCACTTCCCAGAGCTACAAGCATCAAAAATCAAGACATGCATGGGTTAAGAATGTCATTTAAAAAGCTCAAAGAGAATCCAAGAAACATTTATGAAATCAAAACGATGTGAAAACATACCAATATCGAACAGATTTGCATCTGGAGCAACGTGTCTTAGCAGGACCAAAACACTTTGCACAGACATGTACCTCATTATTATTGAAAGGAGTAACAACTGGGACCTCACATGTAGCAGCTATGGAATCAGATCTATTCTCAACAACAGTCCCACTAACACCAGCCACAAACTCAGCTCTTACGGCACCACTTGCTGCAGAAACAGTCTTGTTCTTGGTTCTTGGAGCCCTATTCTCAGCATCCACAGTCTCGAATCTTACACCCCTATTTGGATTAACCATGGTCTCAGCTCTTAAAGCTTCTTCAGCTGCCATATGAGCCAGCAAGTTAGCCCTTCCTCTTTTCTCAGAAATATCACTCCATTTTCCTAATAATATGTAAACAACCACCGGAAGTACTACTAAAACGAGGAACAATATCGGTATGTCAGCTCCCCTTGGTTCGAGCATGTCCTCAGACACGCATTCATGACCCGATCTACAACTTTGCTTAGTCTCCCTAAAAACTACACAAACTCACAGCTAAAATCACAATCTATCTCCGGGATTGTGATGCTACTGAGTTACTCAGAAGTTGGCTAGCACTGCAATTAACAACACACAATAGAATGAGTCTAACATTTTCACAAAAAACAACATCTAATCTCTGAAATCCAACAAACCCCCAAATCAAAGTAAAGGATCTCACTTTAGAAACCAAGGTCTGCTAAATCCCCGATTCAAAGCAAAGTAGACACAGATGAGTAAAAAAAAATCCTAAATTTCAGACATAAAATAAATCATTTTTCGAAGAACTTTGAGCTAAACACTCGCGATCCAAATAAGGAACCCCAAATCCGTACAGAACCTAGCACATTATTCTACAAAGCAGCTCAAAAAATTGACCTCCTAAAAACTTCCGAAACCATAAAATCTGAGGTTGGTGAAAGCCTCTATTGCTCTCAAATCTAAGATTTCAGCACACCCACAAACCCTTTAACAAGGAATTGCAAACTGAGTCACAGTAGAAGGAAAAAGGAAAGAGTCGAGCTTTAAGAAGAATTTGGGGGCATACCTTATTTAGCGAGATGAATGCAAAGGAAGAAAAAAAACCCTAATTTGAGCCTTATCTTTTTGCTTCTCGTCTTGTTGAGCTCGGAAAAAGATGCTTTGATTCCTCGAATGAGTAAGACACAAACAGTTTCTTTGTCTCTCTCTCTCTCTCTTTCTAACACACTTTCTCTCTCTTCGTCCCGTGTTGTTTATGCTCTTCGTTTTCACACTCTTTGCGAACTCTGTCTCTCTCCGTCCTTCAGGATACTGTTTCAAAAAAAAAAAAAAAAAAAAAACAAACTTATAAAAGGAAACAATTAATACTAGTTTAATACATTATAGGGCTCATTTGGTTAAAAACAAATATATAGGTAGACAATTAATTTTTACTGGAATACTACTACTACGTATATGTTTCATCACCCGTAATTTTGAGAAAATTGATAAAATTATTATGCATGTGTTTTTTTTAATTATTGTGCATGTGTTATTTCCATTAGAATCCAAAATTACAGAAAGGAAATCTATTACATCTCCCTAAATTAGTCTTGCATTGTTCTAAATTACATGTTACTTTAGATTTGCTAGTACATATGTTTTACCTTGACTGACAGAAATAAAAGTTTTCAACACTTTGAAAATGACTGTTGACAAAAAAAAAAAAAAATTGAAGTAAAGAACTGTTGACAAAATCTTAAACTATATCCGACAGTAATATGTAATTATATTTACTTGTTTAGACATTCAAATATTGAAATAAAAATCTTAAGCAACTACTGTATATATAAAAAAGGTAATAATAAATAAATCTGATATTTTAAAATCAAAACCGATTAATAATATACATTTTCTTAAATAATAAAAATATTAGTTACTTTAATTCATAATTTACCGTAAAAATATAACGATAATTATAAATATAACAATCATTTTAGTAAACTATAAATATACCATTTCTCATACAAAACGTTATATATGGGTATATTGGATTCATAAATTTTATATTAGTAAACTAATTAATTTCATACATATACACATAGGTATACTGATATGGACATAAATCTATTGTAATATGCATATGTTATGCATTCAATCATTCATAATTCGTTATTCTGTAACTGAAATAAATTCAATTATATAGTTGTATAGCTGCATTCTGTTTTCTGATTTTTAGATTCTTTAACAAAAATGATATCGTCTATTGATTCAAAACATTCTTTTTTCAAAACATTCTTCTAATCTTCTATTAATTAATATATAAGATAGTCATTCATTGTCTTGAAATACATGTCAAATTAGATTTGCTAGTATGTTTACCTGTTTGACAGGAGTATGGAAGGTCAAATAAATGGTCATATTTTTTCTAAAATATGGTCAAAAGTATGAAAATGACTGTTGACAAAATCTAAATTAAATCCAGTGGTAATAAATAAATGGTCATACTTTTTTTCTTACATTAAAATGTCACATCGAAATATCAGAAAATAAACGTACAGAATTATAGTATACATTTGTACATAAAAGAAAACAATTATCTATATCAGGAACGTTATAACCAATCGAATAATAAAATACATATAACAAACGAATACTTAAAAAACTACTCCAACTTTAATACTATAGGTATATATATTTAAAAGTTTTACCCAACTTTTTGTAGTAGCTAGTTGATAATTAATCAGTCAAGCTCGTCGTCCATGAAGGCATGAACGTGGCATGATCTCGTAATAGACATCGGTCACGTGGCATTTAGCCATTTGTTCTAAACTTGTCAGAAAGAGTGGGTCCTACCTTTTGTACCATTCATCTCAAAAGGTGATATGAGTCTCACATCTCGAATCCAGACCGTTGGATTATTCTATAGACGACTTTCAATAAAACCTTTGGTGGGCCCGTGTTTTAGGGTTGTACTGTCACCCTTTCAGTTTCAGTGAATGCTGCACGAGTTTAAACCTACAATTATATTACTATTTAGTATTTACAAATCACTCCAAAACTATTGCGTAATTACATAAAAGACACTGAAGTTGTATATTGTCAATTTTTTTTCTCTACGACTTTTTGAGAGAAGACGATTCTGCTCCAATGGAAGCTCACATACAAGAGTCAAGATCCGACCATCCAATTCAACAGAAGAGCTACTGGAGATGGAGAAAGCAAGATTTTTTCCCGGAATTCTCATTCCAGAGCTTCTCTTCTTACAAGTCAGCTCTCTCCGCCACTTGTCCTCGCCTCGCCGATCGTCTTCTCTCGCGTTCCTCCGACGAGAACGAGCTCAATGCTGGCCGCCGCGAAAGCGAGTACTCTATGCGTCGTTGCCTCACGTGGTGGGATCTTCTCTGGCTTAGCTTTGGTTCTGTAGTCGGGTCGGGTGTGTTTGTGATCACGGGTCAGGAGGCTCGAACTGGAGCGGGTCCTGCCGTTGTTCTCTCATACGCTATCTCTGGTATCTCTGCTTTGCTCTCTGTTCTCTGTTATGCTGAATTTGGAGTTGAAATCCCAGTAGCTGGAGGCTCTTTCTCTTATCTTAGAGTTGAATTGGGAGATTTTATTGCGTTTATTGCTGCTGGGAATATTCTGCTTGAGGCTGTTGTTGGTGCTGCTGGATTAGGGAGATCATGGTCATCATATCTAGCTAGTTTGATCAAGGACGATTCTGATTTTTTCAGGATTAAAGTCGATTCCTTTGCTAAAGGGTTTGATCTTCTGGATCCTGTTGCTGTGGCAGTGCTTTTGGTTGCTAATGGCATTGCAATGAGTGGAACAAAGAGGACTTCTTGGCTGAATACGATTGCTTCCGTTGTCAGTGTTTGTGTTATTGTGTTTATTGTCGTTGTTGGGTTTACTCATTCTAAAACCTCCAATTTGGTTCCTTTTTTCCCTTACGGAGCGAAAGGTGTGGTGCAATCAGCTGCAGTTGTGTACTGGTCATACACTGGGTTTGATATGGTGGCAAACATGGCTGAAGAAACGGAGAAACCATCGAGAGATATACCTATTGGTTTGGTTGGTTCTATGTCTATGATCACTGTGGTTTACTGTTTGATGGCTTTGGCGTTGACTATGATGGTCAAGTACACTGAAATTGATGCGAATGCTGCTTACTCTGTTGCTTTTACTCAGATTGGGATGAAATGGGCTAAGTACTTGGTTGGTATTTGTGCTTTAAAGGGCATGACTACAAGCCTGCTCGTTGGATCACTAGGTCAAGCTCGGTACACAACTCAGATTGCTCGGTCTCATATGATTCCTCCATGGTTTGCTTTGGTTCATCCGAAAACAGGAACTCCTATTTATGCTACTCTCCTTGTAACCATACTCAGCGCAATAATCTCCTTTTTCACCAGCTTAGAGGTTCTATCAAGCGTTTTCTCCTTTGCTACCCTCTTCATTTTCATGCTCGTGGCAATAGCATTGCTGGTGAGACGTTACTACGTGAAAAATGTTACTTCTGAGACCGGGTTGTTAAAGTTTCTTGGTTTTCTGTTTCTGATCATTGCTTCTTCCATTGGAGTATCAGCGTTTTGGAATGCAGGTGTTAGAAACTGGATCCCTTATGCAGTGACTGGAGTGATTTGGTTTATAGGCACTTTGGGATTGGCATTGCTTCCGAAACACCGTGTTCCTAAGGTTTGGGGAGTCCCGCTTGTTCCGTGGTTGCCATCGTTTTCAATTGCTATGAATCTTTTCCTTATTGGATCACTCGGTTATGTAGCGTTCTTGAGATTCATTATATGTACCATGGTGATGCTTTTGTACTACCTATTCGTTGGTCTTCATGCAACTTATGATGTAGCTCATCAGCCACCACATGAAGCAAAGTTTGAGGGAGAGAGATAGAAGGATCGATCACTCAACACTTCACCAAGGTTGGTAAATTGTGTAGAAATTCCCATTTATTATGTAATTCCAGTGTTCTCGTATTTAAGGTACATTAATACTCATATTTCCAGATCCATTTTTTGTTGGATTTCTCATTCTTTTCATTGTTCAATGTTGAAAGCTTGTATGTAAACTATGTCTTTATTTAGTAACCCTTTTGTGATCTTATAATAAACTCTTGATTTTATATTTGATTTTATTTATCCTTATCGAAATCCCTAGAATTTTTCAGTTATTACGATAATAATTTCTCATCTGGTAAATAATCATTGATCAAATTCACATCTGCAATTATGCATAGTCACACCATTTATTTGTAGAAGAAAATATCAAAAACCATAAAGATCCGATCGCATGACCCTATAAATGGCTCCACCCGGTCATCTTAGCCCATTATTGAACTCAACCCATTTAACTTAAGCCCATGACCCGATTTTATTAGCGGCTTCAGACATTTTATATGAGAAGCCGAGATAAAAAACGAAAGCGTAAAATCATAACGAGAGATTTCCTTCTCTTCTCTTTTTTTTTTTTTTGTTCCTGCGATTTTGTCTAGAAAAAGAAGAAGCTTGAGGAGGAAGAGGAAAGAGGCGAGATGGGAGAACGAAAAGTGCTAAACAAGTACTATCCGCCGGACTTTGATCCTTCGAAGCTTCCTCGGCTCCGGCGACCGAAGAACCAGCAGATCAAGGTTCGTATGATGCTTCCGATGAGTGTCCGATGCGGTACCTGCGGAAATTATATTTACAAGGGAACAAAGTTCAATTCACGTAAAGAAGACGTCATTGGCGAGGTAAATTCAATACAATTGATTCCGCTTAGTGCTGGTGCGGATGCTTAGGTTTTTTCATCTGAAATTTTTAGGGTTTATTGTCTCCCGTTCCTGAATTGAAACTTATCTCGTAAACGATTTCAGATTTGGGGTTTTAGGGTTTAGAGAAATTGAGCTGTTGTTTTGGCTGGTGATAGAGAAAAGCTTGAATTATTCTTGGTGGTGTTTGTGTGGCATTTTTATTCTAATCAAATAATTTCTGGTGTTCTTTCTATATGCAGACGTATCTCGGGATTCAAATATTTAGATTCTACTTCAAGTGCACCAAGTGCTCTGCAGAGCTGACTATGAAGACGGATCCACAAAATTCTGATTATATAGTTGAATCTGGGGCAAGTCGTAATTACGAACCCTGGCGTGCAGAAGATGAGGTAAGGACTTCAGACATGTATCTTTGAGGGTTATTTGTTTCGTGTGTGATATTGATTCTAGTTTACTAATTTATGCTATATTTTCTTCTGTACAGGAGGTTGATAAGGATAAACAGAAAAGAGATGCTGAGGAGATGGGGGATGCGATGAAGTCATTGGAGAACAGAACTTTGGATTCTAAAAGAGAAATGGACATTATAGCTGCACTTGATGAGATGAAATCAATGAAGGTATGAGACAGACGCCTTTTTGTACCTTCTCCTTCTTCGCTTGATTCTATTTCATGCTGGGATAAGTGTTTTTGTACTGATTGTCTTTTGTTATTCTTTTTGCAGTCTAGACATGCTTCTGTGAGCGTAGATGCAATGCTGGAGGCCTTGCAAAGAACAGGCGCTGAGAAGGTATGTTCCTGTTACTCTGTTTCTCTTTGCACATCTTCTATTGTAGCAAACCCTTCTCTGTCTCTCTAATGAAATTTATCTCGACCATTGTTATGTTAGGTTATATTGCTGACTGAGGCAATAATGGTTTTTTTCTTTTTCTTTGACAGGTAAAACGAATTGAAGAAGAAGATGAAGCAGTTATAAAGTCGATATTTGGTGTAAGTATTCAATATCATTTTTTGCCTTAATGTTGTTTCTCCACAAAGACATGTATATTTGCTAAACTTCTTTCATATTTCCATGTTTCATCTGAAATGCAGAAACAGAAAGAAGTTATTAGGAGAATTGCAGATGACGATTTTGATGATGATGATTATGATGATGATGATAGCGATGGTTCTCCCAGCCTTGAGAAGGAGAAGAAAGGATTATTTTCAGAACTTTCAAAGGTATCCTTCATCAAACCATACTTCTTTCAGATATGCCTCATCCTCTCACCATATATCGATTTTTTTTTGTAATCAGCACTAACTGTTAAATTCTTTTAATTTTGATACAGAAGAGAAAGGCATCAGAAGAAAGTCCAAGCAACCCCACAGATATTTTGACAAGTTCTTCTGCAGGTTGGTTTCCGTTTCTTCTTTTCAAGTTTATCGACTTTGATTTCCTTTTTTTTCCGGTTAAACAACGTTCTCCATTTTTGATCAGAAAATCCAAAGGAGACGAAGAAACAAGCTACCAGTAAACAACCCTTCAAATCCGTTCACATAACAGTCATCAAGAAGCCATCTCAACCAACTACTTCGAATACTCCAGAGGAGAAGAAGGATGGTGTGGCTAACACCAGTTTATCCTCTTTATTCCAGAACTATGGCAGTGATGAAGACGAGGATTGATTCTTTTTTTATATAATTTGGTTCTCAACAGGTTTCACACTTTCACAGTTCTTATAATACTGTTCTAGAATTGGAGGCCATCCTTGTACTGTTTTAATATGAGATCTTTCAGAATAATTGAGTTAATATTACGATGCATATTTCCAGAAATTTGTCCATAACAATGTTTTTGCAGATAAGAGCAAACAGAATCTGCAATTGATTGGATTGATAGTGTGAGCTTCTGATGAAGCTGACCACGTTACAGAAATCTCCAGATAAGTACAGCAAAATACATCCCAATAAAAAACAGAAATGGTGTGGCACACCGTTTCTTGAATCACACTCCACATAATCTCTCACTTCTGCCCTTTCTTCTTCCACAACTCACCAAACATCTTCATCCCAGAACTCTTCCTCTTCCCACTTCCCAATCCATCATCATAATCATCAGCCATTCCATGTGGTTCCATGAACCCAGCGACCGATGTTGGGTCAAACAACCCACCTGCAAAACACTTCTCAGCTGAACCAGATCGATCCCGACCATTCGTCTCAAACTCTCCAGAAAGAACCGCGGCTGCAGCATCCGCGGCCTTCCTCCACTGCTCGGTTTGAACCCTAAGCTTCTTCATCTCAGCCTCTAAAGCATCTTTCGCTTCTTCCATGGACTCAAGCTTCTCCTTGAGGTGAGCCGTCTTTACTCTGCTTTCTTCTAACTCTTCCCCAATCCGACTCACCTTTGAAGCCATCTCGTCTTCATTAGCTTTCACATTAGACATCTCTGAAGCCGAATCACTCAACTGATTCTTCAAACTCTCGTTTTCTTTGGCTAGTGACTCATGTTCTTTCTCCATATCATAGAGTCTAGCTTTCAACATCTTGATCTCATCTTCCTTTGCAGCCAATTTCTCAGCTTCTTCATTCCCGCTTCTTGTCTCTTCTTCTTCTACTGCAATCTTTTCAACAGGAACCTCAAAGACATCAGTCTCTTTCTGGGCATCGCCGGGGATTTCATCTCTATCAATAGTCTCAGACTCAGATGCAGAACTCTCCACTCGATCCAGCGGGGGGTTTGGTTTCTTAGACTTGTTATGAAGCTCGTCTTGAGCTTGTTTCTTGACAGCTTCAGCATTAGCCAACTGTTCTTTGAGCAATCTCAGTTCCTCTTGAGCTTGTCCTAACTGTGACTCTAGATCGGATATTCGACCCCCGAGTTTCTTCTGACCAAGAGGATCAGTGTGAGGTCCACCGCTTCTAGGAGATTTACGGTCAACGCCGAGCTTAAAACTCCGGTCGGTAGTGATGACGCGTTTGGGATGATTCAAGTCAGAAGTAGATGAGGATGTCCTCAGCCTTGGAGCTTGCCTCTGAGACAACTCTGCAACTCTAAAGAAATGAACAACACCACAAAAAGAGAAAAAAGTCTTGTTAGTCACAATTGATCATGTGCGAGAATCAGAAGATCAAATTCGAAAAGTATAGTTTATACCTTGGTCTTGGCATTTTGAATTCGTTGGGAGGATGATTATATAACACAACAGAAGCTAAAGTTGCTGGAAGTTCCAAAGAGTAGTTATGAAAATCTGAAGCACGAATAAAAAACCAATTGTCATTTATTACAGTAACTACTAAAAGCCATGACTTGTGTCTGAGAATAACAAAAGAGAGAAATCTTCATTCTTTTTCACCCAGAATGAAAAAAAACAATTCTTTGTAACTCAAAAATTACAAAACTTTCTTATTAAGCAGCGATCGGACAAAGAAACGATTTAAAACTTACAGTTAAAGAAGAAGAAGAAGAGGTATTTGCATTTGCAATCCAATAAGTGAGTGAGTAAGAGAGAAAGAGTGAGAGAGTGGGAATATGAAAAAGATGGTAGTAGATTGTTAGTTGGCAGATAGTGAGTAAAGAGGAACAAGAACATAAAAACAGAACAATAACCAAAAATGAGCAGGAAATAAGGAGAGAGATAAAGTGTGTTGTAGTGTAACGCATGTACCTTTTCGAAACAGACAGCTTTATCTGAAGCCTCTAAATCCAAGAAACCTTCAAAGAGAGTGAGAGAGAAAGAGTAATGGGTTTTTTTTAATTTGAAGATTTGAAATAAAGCTGGTGAAATTGGGCATAGTGAGATTTAAATTCGAGGGACCATTGTCATTGGTGAGAAGAAGGGCAAAACTATAATTTTAAGTCCTTGGGATAACGTCCACATATACACACACATTACCATCATGTATGTAAGTCCGCATGTTTTTTTTTTTTTTTTTTTTTAATTATATATATGTCCTCATTTTTTGAATCACAAACTATCTAAATATGTTTAAGAAACTATATATTAACAAGAGTGAATGGCCCTTTATCTTACCGAAATTGTGATTACAATTCTCAAATTTATATGCTATCACATAGATTTTGACATTTTGTTATTTCTCTGAGTATATTATGTGTGCCTTTAATTAATGGACAAGATGATATATAGGAATTAAGTTACAATGATGAGAATGTAATCATGTAGTATAAAGTTCATGAATTAGTACTAGAGTCTAAAACCATCAATGTGGGATATTTGATTTATGAGTATTAAGTGTATTATTTTGTAACAAATATATTTAGACAAATGCATATAAGTGTGGATTTATGTGACAAAGTTCGTTTCTATAGTTCCCTTTATCATTATTGCACACACATGTATTTACCTAAATATCAATATTTCTGACACTCTTGTTTCTTTTTGTCGATTTTGTTCAAATTTCAATTTACTAACCCTTTTTTTAATTACCCCTTCTCTAGTTTCGACGTTTCTTTTTGTGATCTCCAATACGTCGAGCAACCAATTTGATGTTTCTTAAGGAACGAAATCAAAACTAGATGACAAATATACAATTTATAGCGAGCATTGAATTTGCCGTTAAATATACTGATGGCATGGGTGAACATATCAATAAACAATCATTATTTTTTAAAATATACTATTTATCGCTAAATATTTTTTTTCACTTTGTCTTTTTGTTTGTTTTGTTTTTTTGGTAGTTTTATTTGACATTTTCACTACCTAATTTGGATTTCACTACTAATTAGCCATGAATTACTAGACTAGTTGTAGCTCTATTATTTATTTTGTTTTACTAATGCTTTACGAATCATTCACCTTAAGATTACGTTTTATGTGCTTAGAAATTAGAGAAATTACATTCACCTAGGTTTGATTTGATAATTTCCCATTTCGAACATAAACCCAATAGGATTCGATCATTCGAACTAACAGGGGTTGATCAGAAACTAGAAATGCGACTATAATAAGTAATAGTACTCACATTTACATTGTTTTTCTTTTTCGTTTAACACATTTACATTGTTAAGAAAACTGTCTTTCAAATTAAATGTAAATGAACGGTCCAAAGTGAGAAAAAAGGTGAGAGTGTACTGAATATTCAAGAATGAAAGACAAAGGCATGTGAGTGGAGAAGTAAGTAAAAATCCCTAAAAGGCTAAAACCCTTAAACCCCCAAAGATGACCACCACACTTGAATTGATGTTATATTCACATTTAATATCAAATAGACCAAAGCATGTGAATCTTCATTTTTGTCGTCCTTTCTTGACATTTCCTCAACTACTAACTATCTGTATTCTTTTACTCCCTTTTCATCCATTCTTCACAAAACTCTTCCAAACTATAGCTCTAGTCGATATCTATTCATCAATGCTAAGATGGCAAAAATCACTCCGCAAACCATACATATCCCATTTTTTGGAATTCTGTACCAATCATAACATTTTGCCTAGTCCTTTGCAAAATGATTAGGCAAAATTTAGTGACCAACATTACATTTTTGTAACTCTTACCTATCATTCATCTCTCATAAAATCTTACAGAATCACAATTTATATATATCACATTTTTTTGGTACTTCTGCATGATCAATCACACAAAAAAAACTCTCTATTCTGCAAAGTTTTAAATAGCTTTTTTTATTCTTTACGTGTAATAATTCAATCGTTTAAAATCAAATCAACTTTTCCCCGAGGGACCGGTCCGACTGACATGTCCATTTATATGTATTCATCATCATTTCATTTTTGTGGAATGTCACCAATCAGAAAAGATAATGAAACAACCAACCTTTTTGCGTTTTTTTCCCTACATGTACAAAGTGATATAACACAAACCTTGAAAACTAACTAGCAATCCAAAAATCACCCCACTCACACTAACATATATAACCAAAGTAACATTTTTTTTTTCGTTTTACATATACATTTGGGACACTATTGCCATGTAACTTCTCCCCTGGAAATCTCATTGGCACTATCATCAGATATTGTGTAGCTGATTCCTTCTCCTTGAAGGTAATGGTTACTATCTTCTTCTGTGGCATTGTCGACTGGAACCATGTTAACGTTATGATTGGAGGAAGATTCACCAACCATTTGCTGGCGTTCTGCAAGAACAGCTATTGCACAAGCTAGCCCTCCAGATGGAGATGATGAAGAAGATGGCGTCGATTGTTCTACATTATAATCTTCTTCTAGCACTTCATCAGGAGATGAGTTTCTTCTCTGCATTCCAGGTTCCTGATCATAAAGAAACGTGTTAAAAGGCTTATTCTATACTTGCAACTTTATTAGGTAAACAAATTTACCTGAATCGAGAGCCATATTGCTTCCATGACCATTATATCCTCCAGATCAAAGTCAAACTGACCGTCCCTGAGGAAGATTCAAAGCTCAAAAACATGTTTCACAAAAAGAATGATGTGAAAATGTAAAAACATAACCAATTGATAAAGAGATAACTTAACAAGAGATACAATAGTCCTCACTTCATTCTTTATTGTAACTGTTCCCAAAGCAATCATAGTTCCTCAACAGAAAGAACTAATCTAATGAAATTTAACAGCTAAATCGAGAAAAAATGGTAGGAGGGATGAATCTTCATAGAACCTCGAGGCATGGATAGACATAAAAAGTCATTTCAATCCAGTTATGGAATCGCTGTGCCAAAAAATAAAGATAAAATAACAGAACCTGAAGAAAGACAAACCTTGTAATCCGAGGGTACGATGTAGAAGATGAGTCTTGAGATGAAACAATTTCCTCATCCTCTGCGTAAACAGTATCTGATTGAGATTGCAAACCAAGAAAAAACAAATATGGAAAAGTTGAAACAGAGAAAAGAACTACTAACCAGCAGCAGAACCATATTCTGTATCAACAGTCACTGAACTTGTGCTAGAAGAAAACGATTCCAAACGTTTTTGCATTTTTTCATCTTCCTCTTCAACTTCCTTCTGCCTCATCCTTATTCTGGCTTCTATAACTCGCTGCTCTTCCTTCAAAACACAGAGAGAAACAATACAAGCAGAATCAGCCAGCAATTCCATCGTATTACTCATTGACAAACATTAATGTTTTCAAGATTCAAATCTAGCTTACAATCTGTTCAATGTTCTTCTCCTCTTTAGTCTTTCCTCCTCGGTACTCGACAGCATAATTAGAAGTTTTGCAAAAGGGGCATCTTACATTTGTTAAGGAGGACGCAGAAAGAGAGAACTTTGATATGTAAAGACCAAAAGCATAATGTGTAATACAACAAATCAAAGGATACTGAGTAGGTTGAGCTGAATTAGGATTCTTCATCCGCAGAAAACACTCTGTATAAAACCAAAATACAAAAAACAAAATCAATGACTCCACAAGGATGAAAGATGATTCTATAGTAAGAAATGGCTGATGAATATAATTACTCACCTGTACAAATGCTTTTCATACAACACCTTGACCTATTAAGGCTTGGATAGTTCTAGAAAACACAGAACAAGAAGAACACAGTAATTGGATGAGAGTAGGTCAATTTCAACTTCTTAAATGAGGCACCTTAAACCAAAATACAAACCAGAAAGCAAATAGGACATTCTTCAAGATCATGGGAGGAAGTATCTTCATCACCAGGATAACAAGGAGCAAGCTTAGACTCTAAGATGAGTTTCTTAAGCTTTTTAATGTCGACATCTTTATTCATGTATAGATTTTGTTGTGGCTTAGTGTATCTTTCATCCACAATTTGTCTCTTCCTTCCCAGCTTATTACCCATCAAAATTGTCTCTTTTAAACTAAGATCATAAAAAGGAGACATAAGAAAACAACATTCACAAGAAGAAATCAATTTACTTTAACACAGTTCACAAATTAGCAATCCAAAAATGTATCCTTTATCCTACCAAAAACCCTAATTTTGCAACCGTTGTTAATAACTGAAACTACAAATCCATTCAATTGAGGATGTTACAGAAGACAATTATCAAACCATTGAATTGTTTTTAATGAGAAAGATAGTTTAAGAGTCGGAGAAGATACCTTAAAAAAATTGGGAGAAGAGAATCTCGAGGAAGAGAGACAAAGATCGGAACTTTCCTGTGTAAGACAAATACAGTTGTGTGACTACGTGTACATTTTACAGAGATAAAGAGAGACTCGTAACTAGAATTTTTTGAATTCTCTGTTTGTTTACCTTTTCGCAAACTTTTGACGAGGAAATTGTGAATTTTGACGGGGAAAGTGAAGAGATGATGACTGATGTTAAAGAGACGGTGGATACCAAAGAAATTTAGAAATGAATCGTCGTCATCATCTCTATTGTTTTCACTCTTCCTCTTTCCTTATCCTTCTTTCCCCACGCGCCTCTCTCGCGCGTGAAATACCTCCACGCTATCTTTTGTTTGTTTTATTATAGGGACTTCAGGTTCACACTAGGTGGGCTTGAATTTGGCACCAAACCATCGATCAGAAACCATTGGCCAAATTATGCTGTAAATAGTCTTAAATTATTGATAATCACAATACTGTACTACTTAATTAAAAAAAAATGCAGAATATTTCCTTAAATACATTAATTCAGTAAGCAAGACAAATAAATCACATTCTAATATTAGTACATTAGGGGCTTACGGAGTAAAAGGAACTAAAATCACTCGTGTTTTATATAGGCCTCTTAATATATATTACATTAGGGACTTTTTAATACTAGATTAGACCCAATGGGCCTTAACAAACACGGGAAAAATTAACCAACTTTTATGGAGAAAAAAAAGAACGGTTCACTAATCAATTATCTGACCATAAATTATACAATTCGCCGACGGGAGGCATCTCCCTGAAAAAGCTATCGAACTCCGTCGTCTCTATTCCTCCTTCTGCTTCTTTTCCGACGCCACCAAACCGCCGTGATGAATCTTTTCCACCGTAGCCTTGGCCGGGGAATTCGAAAGGACCGTCGGCGACGACTGCGTTTTTACCGGTGAGTTCTTGAACAACCGTCTTGAAGCTCCGAGCATCTGTCTGGACGTACTGTGTGTTGATGAAGACAACCTTCATCGGCTCAGATCTCACTCCAGACATACTTTTGTTGTAAACAATCAAACTATAAAAATCTTTATTTCTCTTTTGTTTTGCTCTCTTGAGTACTCCAATATTTTGCCTTTTGAATCTCCGGATGTTTGGTGTATTTATATGTGTAGATAAATATACATGCAAACAATACACAATTATATAATATATATTTGTGGGAAGGCTGAACTTTGTCATTTTATAGATTTTTTTATAGTTTTTTAAAAACATTTATTATGATGGGGACTCCTAATTAATGAAATGGAACTATAGATAAGAGCAATTTGTTTAATTGCGGTTATTGGAAAACAATACTTGCTGTCATAGGTCGAATGATACTTAGTTTCTAGAGATTAATGCTTACGTATGGAATTACGATCGCACGCTTTAATTTCATGAATAAGGACTTCTTATAAGCGATATCATTTATTCAGTAGTGGCGCAAAATTTAGCACTTCTTTTTTATCCAAGTTCTCTAGATGTTTAGCACTTTTAAGAGAGACTCGATCAAAAATAAAATTATTAATTATGAATGGTCTTTTGACCATAAGAAATTATGTACGGGTGAGACTTGAGACTGGTTTGACCGTTTACATTCAAGCAGCCTTGACGGACCAAATGATAAATAGACTTTATATTATTATTATCTGGAAGTTACTGATATCGAAAGAATCATTTTATGTATTATTTAATGGGTCAAAGCACGCCTTATTTGATGGAATATGAAATCACATCACATCACGTGAAAACAAAACTATAAAACACATAATTTTCTTCCCGGAATACTGAACAAAATTAAGATTCATTCCAATGCTTTTCAAAATACTGATTAACACGAAGATTTCATTCTAATGTTTTCCAAAATGTCACATCGAAACAAGAAGCCAACAACAACAAAAATTTGCAAATATCCCAAACTCGATCATACGATAAAAACAAACCATTACCCGAAACAATATGTATTTGTAAATTTGATTGGTAGATTCACCAAAATTGCGATTCTGTTTTAAAAGAGAAAGAAAAGTGAACCGTAAAAGTCTCAATAAAACAAAATTTAACAGATCAAAATCATTATACAAGAAACGAAACAATTTTAGGCAGTAATTACTAACAAAAATCAGGTTCTCAATATAGATTTCAAATAGTTCCTCGAGATATCTTTACTCTATATATGTAGATAAGTTAGACCAACAATTTTTTATTGTGTCTTTAGAAGGTTTTATAAATAACACGTTTTTGGCTATTTCATATAACATCAAAAAAATAAGATGGCTTGCATTTAATCATTTTGTAGGAAAAGTGTCATGCTTAGATCCATGACTTAAAGTTAAAGAACATATACGGACCATCGAATAACAAGGTGGCAGTCAATCCATAGTGTAGTTAAAGTTTTCCTTGCAAGGATGTTCAACTTATTTGACATTATAACCTAAAACACAATGGAACACGCAAGGCTGGTTCTGTCATTACTACTAGTGTGCTGCTCATGAAAAAATGGTTCCCCAACATTGTCTCGATTGATTTGTGTTTAATATTTTTCATATTTATGTATCATGTATGTCTCGATTGATATGTATTTGATATTTTTTTTTCATTTATGTCATTGATTATGTGTATGATTAATGTATACGTATGTGTTTGTGTTTTTTAGTTATATGCAACGAATTCTTAAATTGTGGTGTAATTCGTTGAATGGTTTTAAGAATAGATGTACCAAATAATCTCACAAGATTCAGACCCCATGAAAAATAAAGTATATGAATTATTTTCTACTAGTATGAAGATATAGAAATAAAATTTTCCTTTTAATCCAAAGTTGGTAACAATAAGAATCACTATTTTTATGTAGATTTCTTAGCATAGCTCCATATTTATTTATCTATTAGTAGATAGTGTTTAATATAAATATATATATGTATATAGATAGTGTTACCTGTCTAATACTGATCATCTCGTCTTTAAAAACATACAAGTAAATAAAACATTTATTTGTTATTTCAAATATCCCAAAAAGGAGAAAAAAGAAATACAAACATGGAGGCTAGAAAGAAGCAGAGGATTTGCATTGATTTTGTGTTTAAGGCTTATTGTTCGTCTCTGCTATTCGTCGCCGTCACAACAAGTCGCCCGTTCGCCGGATCAAAAGTCTTCGATGTTCAAAATTATGGTGCTATAGGCGACGGTAAAACGGATAACACCAATGTATGTGTCATTCTCTGTACTTTTCTTTTACAAATTTTTGGTTCTCATCAACTTAGTCATCTATTTGTATTACAATATTCACTTTTCTTTTGATTCTGATCTCGTTGTCTAGATAGATCGATGCACAAACCAACTACTTTGATTTTTGAATTCCGCGGTTAAAAGAAAAAAGAAAAAAAGAAAAAAAAGAGGATTGTAGAATTCTAAATAATTATATTCCTCGTTATCTATATATGTCATTTTGTTTTGAATTTACACTCAATCCTTTTTATATTATAGAGCTTTTGTCTTATAAACGAATCTACCTTGTGTGTGTTAATGCATAATATAAGGCGTTCACAAATGCTTGGAAGGATGCATGCACATGGAATGGACAAAGCAGGATGTACATACCGAAAGGAATATTCTATCTTGGTGGTGTAACGTTCCTAGGACCATGCACTGGTCAGGTTTCATTTGTCATCGATGGAACCTTATTAGCTCCTTTGAAAAACGAAGACATTAAAAAGGAAACGTGGATCAACTTCCAATACATCGACTACCTCACCGTCTCCGGCGGTGGCACCATCGACAGTCAAGGAAAAGAGAGCTGGTCACTAAATGACTGCGACAAGAACTATACGTGTCCTAAACTTGCTATGGTACGTTACGAGTTCCTCAACCTCCTTCTATGTCACTTTTTTTTTTGGTTTTTTGAATAAAAGAGTTAATTTAAATAACTTAAAATTGTTATTGATTATTATGAAATTTTTATATATACCACCTTGTGAAATTAATGGAGTCCTCTAGCTAATATATTTGTTTTTTTTTTCCCAAGAGGAATTAGTCTAGAATTTAAACTTAAATAACTATTGAGAGTGTAATTTAAAGAAAGTCGCTAACTGATCTAGAGTCTTTGAATACATTTTACAGAACATGGGATTCGATTTCGTGGAAAAGTCAAGCATCAAAGGAATAACATCACTCAACAGCAAAGCAGGGCACTTCAATTTCTACAATGTTGATGATTTCAACATCACTGGCGTCAACATCATAGCTCCAGGCGATAGCCCCAACACTGACGGGATCAAAATAGGTTTCTCAAGCAACATGCAAATCTCACACACTCGCATCAGCACTGGAGACGATTGTATCGCAATCCTCTCTGGAAACACCAATTTCGATGTTCATGATGTCATGTGTGGTCCGGGACATGGGATCAGTGTCGGAAGCTTAGGAAAATATAAAAACGAGAAGGACGTTGATGGCATAACGATTAAAAACACGGTTTTTACCGGTACAACCAACGGTATACGGATCAAGACGTGGGAATCTTCGGCTACAAAGATCGTTATCTCAAACTTTGTGTATGAGAATATACAGATGATCGATGTCGAAAACCCTATCAACATTAATCAGAAGTATTGTCCTTACCCACCGTGTGGGAATCAGGTAACTTATTAAGCAAGAAACAAACTTATCTCTTTCTTAATTTTTGATTTTTAATGCAACTTGTCGAGTTTAATTAACAGGTTAGATCATGATTTTTTCCAGGGAAATTCTTATGTTCAGATCGAAAACGTGAGGTTAAAGAACATTTGGGGAACTTCGAAGAACAAATTGGCTATGCAACTTCAATGTAGTGAAAGCGTTCCTTGCAAGAATATTGAGTTAGTTGACATCAACTTAACGCAAAGCGGAATCGACAAGCCTACAACGGCGGTGTGTGAACACGTTGAAGGTTCTGCTAGTGGCAAGATGGATCCTCCCCATTGTCTGAGTTGATCTGGCTGGAACACCGTACCGTCGTTTTGTTAAGATTTGGGATTTATACATTTATTCATTTTTTTTCGTTTTGTTGTATTTGATATCTTCGCCAATTATGCATGACCGCATGAGCATGTTCCTTTCTAATTGCAATGAGATCTGGATAGTAAGTTTATTTAAATAATGTAACCACTAAGTGTCATTGCGAGCTTCAAACTATTCCCTCTGTGAGCTGAAGAGCTTTTATTAATAAGAAGAGTTGAAAAGATTAGCGGTCTTAGATACTTGATTTAAGGAGCTTCAAAACCGATTCTCGGTCGGGCATGCTCGGTATTGCACCCTTTACTTGGACACACAGAGAGGCGGCTGCAGCTGCAGGCACCGGAAAAGAAGATGGAACTAAAAGTGAGACTCTATGGGTTTAGAAAGGGTTTAGGGAAACTAGATTTCTTGAAGTTTGTAACTAATTATTACCAGCAAATCTCAAGCATTCCTCATGGGACTTGCCCTCTACAAAAGCCACTGCAAACGCTGCTGTGAAAGTATCCCCGGCTCCTGTAGTATCCACCACTTGTGCAGCTGGTATGATTGACTGCTGGATTGGTTTTTCTCCTTCTATGAATAACGCAGATCCTTTGGACCCGAGTTTTACTAGGACTTGCTTGACACCCTGAGAACAACATAGCTTAAACCAGCATTTTCGAAGAGTCCAATTGCAGCAAGGAACAACCAAAATCTAAGAGTTGTAACTATTGGTGATGAAAAAAAGAAAGGGACTTACCAACTTATGGCACTTTGCAACAGCTTGGCTAATCTGTTCAAAAGTTTCAGTTGGCATTCCGGTCAAGCGACTGAGCTCAGTTTCATTCGGACTCAAGATATCAATGGAATCCAATAGCTCATTCGGAATAGGCGTATCCATTCCTCCCACATCGAGGATCACAGGAACACCTGCTTTCTTCACAGCCTGCAAAAATACCACCACCAACCTAAGTTTCTTATAGAAAACGCTAAGAAACGACCCAAACATGATTTGCATTAGCAATCTCAACATGATCATTCTATAATCCTATTCCAAAAAGCTCACATTATGCATCAAAACCTAAGCTGCTACAATACTTCTCACTGAAATTTCAACAAAAAATTGAATTGAAAGAGCTTGAAATTGACCTTAGCAACTTGAATATTGATGGAATCTGGAATCTCTCTTTGCAGCAGAACAATACCAGCATTGCTCACGATCTCAAGATCATCATCGCTCATCTTCTCAGGCCAAGCTTTCATGTTAGCACCACCAACGATAATGATCGAGTTCTGACCGTCCGATTGAAGCATCACCACCGCGTGTCCCGTCGGCTCATCCGTCACCGATCTCACGTAATCTAAGTGAACCCCACACCCATCGCCCAACGCCTCTGCGATGAGCTTCCCGTGCGCGTCCTCTCCCAAACGACCGACGAAGTACGTCGGATACAAGAGCTTCGCTCCACACGCCGCCTGATTCGCGCCTTTTCCGCCGGCGAGTGTTTGTCCTGTTTTCGCCGAAATCGTTTCCCCTTCTTTGGGCAATCTATCGATCTCCACATAGATATCGGCGTTGGCAGATCCCACAACCACCAACGGCGGCGCGTGGCCGCTAATGGGTGATTTGGCATTCCGATTCGCCGATGGATCGACGGAGAGCGAGAGAACACGGAAGGATCTTCTGGAAACAGGGCGGGAAAATCGAGATGGAGTTGGATTGACACTGTTGATCTGAAGCTTGGGTCGATCGAATTCGATAATTGGATGCAAATTGTTCGATTGAGGAAGTGAAATTAACCCTTTCATCATCATTATCACTGCAGAAATTTTGACTTATATGAAAATAACCTGGTGATCTTTAGGCCTCTTTGACTATTGAGTCGAAGTGAAGAGTCTTCGGATCACAAATTAGTTTATGCTAATTAGAATATTTAGAATTAATCATTTTGAATTTAAAGCTGATAAGTCGGGATAAAAAAAAGAAATGGCAATCTAAAATCTTAAAAGTTTTATATTTAAAAATAAATTTCGAAGTGTGAAAAGAAACGATCCATAATTAATTTTGAAAACTAAAAATATATTTAATTAAAAATTAAATTAAATCGTAACTAAATTTGTATAAACCAAGATGACGCATGCAGTGTCTTAAGAACATGTGCAGTGTAAGATTCTTGTTTTTATTAATATAAAATAATAAAATAATAAAAAATAGAGGGAAAGGATAAGAATTTTTGATTTTCTCATACATGTTAATATAATTTTTATATTTTTTTATTAATTAAAATTTAAATAAATAATTATACTAAATTATTTGTATTAAAATATTATTTTTTAAGAGAATAGAAAGTTTCTACCCATTGCACATGCTCTAAGCAACTAGCGAAAATCATTTTAGTTTTTATGTTTGCTACTCTATTTTTTATGTTCGTTACTCTATTTCTGAATCTAATTTTTTTTGTATTAAAGTTGAACTGAAATAAACATCCATAATGTAATAGAAGATTTTTAATCGTTTTCTAATATTTAAATCTGGTTAAACAAGTATAAGTTGTTGACTTAGTGTCGAGAAGGACCAGAGCAGATAAGAAAATTCACCTTTTAAATGCTTGCTTAATACGGCCACCTTAATTAAACAAAGCAAATCTTGTTCATTTTCAATTTCTTAATTAAACCAAATATCCACCGTCAAAAGCAAGATGACGCATGCAGTGTCCTAAGCAACTAGCGAAAATCATTTTGACCTACTTCAGCAGTTGGATCTTGGATTAGACCGTCTCATAAATTTTTGTTGAGCCCTTTCATAAATTTCTTTTCTGAATCCTTTAAAAACAAAAAACAAAAATGGTATGAATATAATATGAATTCAGAATATTGTTTAGAGTTAGACATTGGTTTAATGGGAACGCTAATGCATTTCTGACTTTACCGGCAAGCAAAATGCGATTTCTTTTGTAGTTTAAGTTTCTCCTCTATAAATTTACGGAACCTTGTTCTCTTCATCACATACTTGAGACACAAAACAAAAGTTACAAAATATCTGAGTGAGCTAAATCAAGAGCAACAATGGCGGACAAGGTGATTCTTCTAGATTTCTGGCCAAGTATGTTCGGAATGAGGACAAGGATTGCTCTAGAGGAGAAAAATGTCAAGTTCGATTACAGAGAACAAGACCTATGGAACAAAAGCCCCATTCTACTCGAGATGAATCCGGTTCATAACAAAATCCCGGTTCTCATCCACAATGGTAAACCGGTTTGTGAGTCTCTGATCCAGATCGAATACATCGACCAAGTTTGGCCCGACAAAAACTCACTCCTTCCTTCTGATCCTTACCTAAGAGCTCAGGCCAAATTCTGGGGAGATTTCATCGACAAAAAGGTATAAAATAAATACGTTAAAGAAGTTTTTTTATATGGAAGAATGTTTGGTTTTAAGCTTGATTAACAATGTGATTAGTTGTATGGAGCAACGAGGTTGATATGGGGGGCGAAAGGCGAAGCGCAAGAAGCGGGGAAGAAGGAGTTCATCGAGTTACTCAAGATTTTAGAGTCCGAGCTTGGAGACAAGACTTACTTTGGAGGTGAAACGTTTGGTTATGTGGATATAGCTCTCATTGGATTTTACAGCTGGTTTGAAGCTTATGAGGAGTTTGGGAATTTCAGCATCGAAGCTGAGTGTCCAAAACTGATTGCTTGGGCTAAAAGATGTGTGAAGAGAGAAAGTGTGGCTAAGTCTCTTCCTGACTCGGAGAAGATCACTGAGTTTGTTCCGGAGCTAAAGAAAAGAATTGGGATCGAATAGATCTCTTCAACTGATCTCTGTTATGTTCTTTTTTTTTTCTTTGTTTGTGTGGCTGTTTCTGGTTTTTATGATATGTTTCTTGTCTGTTTCGGAAATTTTTAAGATAAATGTTATGAAAATAATACAATTATTTTACTTGAAAATGAATGACATTCAGTTTCTATCATGGACCAAATTCAGGAAAACCAAACACCGGATTGGATCCTTGTTAATATTTTGAGCCGAATATCTTGGATCCAACAAAAAATCGAGATGGAATTGTGGATTCACAGTGTTGATCTGAAACTTGGGTCGATCCAATTCCATAATTGGATGCAAATTGTTCTATTGAGAAAATGAAATTATCCCATCATCATCATTATCATATGATATTCAATAATTCAAACTTCAAAATAATAACTTTGTGATCTTAGGCCTTTCTGACTTTTTTTTTTGTTTGGGTGATCTTTAGGCCTCTTTGACTAATTGAGTCGAAGTATTATTTATTTTGAATTCGAAGGTGACAAATCCAGATAATTAGAAATGATTCTCTATTTTTTTTAAATGATTTTTATATATTCAGACAACAAAACAAAATTCGAATAGTAAAAGGAAAAAATGAATCCAAACTTAAATTCTTTTGAAAACTAAAAATATGGTTGATTTTTAAAAATAAAACTAAATAAGCTAAACTCGTACAGAACAAATCAATAATAATCCAGTAGGTTCAGTATATTGTTCTATATTCATAACTATAATTATAATCTAAAAAATTCGTAGTAAAATCAAACCGAAATTTATAGTGGATTTCAAATCATTTTGTAAAATATCCATACTCTTTATTAATAAATGTAAGTTATTGACCATAATAGAAAAATATAACTTAGGTTTCTCTTTTTACTTTTTTTTTTTAATTTCAATAGTGCCTGCAAAATTACAACAGAAGAACTGCGGGAAATGAACAAAAGACCTGGCTATGCAAAACCAGCTGAACCACATACCGGTTCAGTTGGGCAATAAGCCAATAACAAAAAAAAAGACTAATTTCGTTGGAAGGTGCCAAACCAGCATAGAGACATAGACAAATGACAATGGAAATCTTATTCACTTTGATTTTCTCCCAAGTAAATAAATTAAATATCTACACTCAAAAATACGATGACGCATGCAGTGTGCTAAGCCACTAGCGAAATGCGATTCAAATTCCGACACCTTTACACTTAGTTTAATAAATTTTCGGACTTTGAGGACAAGCAAAATGCTATTCAAATTCCCTATAAATTAGCGAACATGCATGTTTTCTCTTCACCCCCACACATTTAAAAACAAAATAACGATCGAGATAGTAACAGAAAAGTCTTAGTGAACTTAAAAAAAGAGCAAAAATGGCAGAGGAGGTGATTCTTCTGGATTTCTGGGCGAGTATGTTTGGTATGAGGACGAGGATTGCTCTGGCAGAGAAAAGAGTCAAGTACGATTATAGAGAAGAAGATCTATGGAATAAGAGCTCCTTGCTCCTGGAGATGAATCCGGTTCATAAGAAAATCCCGGTTCTCATCCACAATGGTGAACCGGTATGTGAATCTCTCATTCAGATCGAGTACATAGACGAGGTTTGGCCCGACAAAAACTCTCTCCTTCCCTCCGATCCTCACAAGAGAGCTCATGCCAAATTCTGGGCCGACTTCATCGACAAAAAGGTATCATTATTTGTTTATAAATTCTTCTATTGATGAAACTTTTACGGTTCAAGTAGTTTGGATTGGTTTGGTATGGTTGGGGTTTTTTCTCGCTATATTCTGTAGTTGTAACTTTCTAACCAATTAATGGATTCAGGTGAATGTAACGGCGAAGAGGATTTGGGCGACCAAAGGTGAGGAGCAAGAAGCAACTAAAGAGTTGATCGAGATACTCAAGACGCTTGAAAATGAGCTTGGAGACAAAACTTACTTTGGAGACGAAACCTTTGGGTATGTGGACATAGCTCTCATTGGATTCTATTGCTGGTTTGGAGTGTACGAGAAGTATGGGAATTTCAATATCGAATCAGAGTGTTCGAAATTGATTGCGTGGGCCAAAAGGTGTTTGGAGAGAGAGAGCGTCGCCAAAGCCCTGCCTGAGTCGGAGAAGATCACTACGTTCATTTCCGAGCTTAGGAAGAAACTTGGGCTCGAGTAAATCTCTCGTCTGTTCTATTCTATGTTTGTTCTTATTATATTCCTTTTTAACTTTTAAGGTTTATGTCTACATAATAATACGATTACGTGAGGTTGTTTAAGCGTAATTGTTGATTTGATGGTCTGTTGTGTCTTTATTTTTTTTCTATCTTCAGTCTAGTAGAAATAAATTTCCGACTACAATATGTACTTTTGGGTGATCGGTCAATAAATTAAATACTCCTATTACATAAATATTTAAAATTAAAAATCTATCCAAAATTACCAAATTCAGCAGAACCAAACACCGGGTTGGATCCTTGTTAATATTTCAAGCCTAATATTTTAGGTCCAATGAAATATGGGCTTCACGAAATGGCCCATAATATTTCTGGTCCCTGTATCACTCTGTTTTTGTTTTGTTGGTTAATTAATGGGTATATGATCAAACACATATTGCAGTTGGTTAAATTCACAATAAAAAAATTAATGCAGCTGGAGTAGCATTAGGTGAGAGATCATGTGGACACGATTTTTTTTTGTTCGTTCATGTGTCTCGTTATAAGTAAATATCATTATAGACTTTTAGTATATAGTACGAGTAGGGCTGGACATTTCTGTTTAAGTTTGGGTTCGGTTCGGTTTGATTAATTTAGATTTAATAAAATTCTAACCAAATTTAATTAAAGATATTTTGGTTTGGTTTATCTTTGGTTCGGTTTATATTTGGTCTGATTCGGTTTAATTTGACTTTAGTTTGATTTGGTTTTAGTTTGGTTTTACTTCGGTTGAGAAAAATAAACCAATTAGAAAAAATAAAAATTTAATATATCAAAGTTTAAAAATTTAAATTAAATAATTAAGACATTATTAATAAACCATAAAAAATAAACTAACTAAATAGAAAACTAAACTAATAGTATTAAAAGTTTTAAACTAACATAATATGCAAAAAAAAGTATCCATTAAATTATTGAGAATATCTAAATGAAGAGGACAAAAATGTTGTTTTGTTAGAAAAACATGGATTGAAAAAGCCTAGGATTTAGGAAATAATTTATAAAAGGATTAGGATTTACAAAATAGTTTTAAAATTACATATATAATAAATAATAAATATCTTTAATATTTAAATTATATAAATAAATAAGTATATTGATTTATTGGTTTAGTTTGGTTTAAACTGAACCGAACCATTCGGTTTATAGAAAAACATAAATAAACCAAACCAAACCAAACCAAACTATTCGGGTTATAGAAAAACATAACCAAATGTTTGGATGTAGACTTTGATTTGGTTCGGTTTGGATAGAGTTTGGTTTGTTTAGTTCAGTTAGTTCGGTTCGGTGAAAATGCACACCCTGTACGATGGTTAAATTATGGTACTTTGGGCAAGCCTTATCACCGTGCTTTCATTTTATTTTTTGATAAAAGCCATGCTTTTTTATATAGAAAAGGCTTAACTTCCCAGGAATATAATATTAAAAAAATAAAAAAATAAGCTCCAGCTAATATAATCAAGATATCTCTCCTTCCGAATCAAGCTATGAGCTGACATTTATAGAAATCATATCTTGATACAATCACAGATACATAATGGCGTAAACGTGAACAATAATATAATCAAAATAGTATTATAGTAGTAAGAAAATACAAAAAGAAAAACAATTATTTAATTATTTATTCATGGCATGATACGTGGAAGAACGCTTGAAAGTAGAACCAAGTCATTAATGGTTACTCTATAAATTCTCTCAAAAACCCGCAAAACTCTTATCCTCATTCTACCATTAATTGATCACAGCTAAAAAACAAGATCTGAAAAATGGCGAACGAAGTGGTTCTTCTTGATTTCTGGCCGAGCATGTTCGGGATGAGGACGAAGATAGCTTTGGCGGAGAAAGGAGTAGAGTATGAGTACAAGGAAACAGATCCATGGGTTAAGACTCCTTTGCTCATCGAGATGAACCCCATTCACAAGAAGATTCCGGTTCTCATCCACAAAGGTAAACCGATCTGTGAATCTATAATTCAGCTTGAGTACATCGATGAGGTTTGGTCCGATGCATACCCAATTCTTCCCTCTGATCCTTACCAGAAATCTCAAGCTAGATTCTGGGCTGATTTCATCGACAAAAAGGTTATACTAAACTCTCTTTTTTTTTTTCTTCACATTTTTTATTTTATGCATGTATAATTAAAAAAAAAACAATAGATCCGGAATAGTTAGATGAAGTATTGTTGGACGTTGTTTGATAATTTATGATTATTTTGGTTTCAGTTTTACGATCCATCATGGAAGGTATGGGGAACGAAGGGAGAGGACCAAGTTGCAGCGAAGAAGGAATTGTTGGAACATTTCAAGACACTCGAAACTGAGCTCGGAGACAAACCTTACTATGGTGGTGACAGATTCGGATTCGTAGACATTGCACTTATGGGATTTTACAGCTGGTTCAAGGCCATGGAGAAATTTGGTGAATTCAGCATGGAATTAGAGTTTCCGAAATTGGTTCAGTGGACCAAGAGGTGTTTGGAACGAGAGAGTGTGGTTAAGTCAATAGCTGATTCTGATAAGATTATCGAGTATGCATGTGTTTTCAGGAAGAAATTTGGAGCAGAGTGAATCTCTTTGGTGTCTCCGACCAAAACATGTTTGGGTTTCAGGAAGAGACTCTGTAATGTTATGTTGTTGTGTGTGTTTCTGTTTTATGTGAGACTTGTTTTTTTTTTTTTTACTGTTGTTCTATTTACATTCTGTAGTTATCGGAAGCAGGATAATAAATAATAATAAAAAATAAATGTTCTTGTTGATTATGGATAAACCGGACGGTTTTGTAATCAGATCAAACCAACAAATTTGTTTTGGGAAAAAAATCTATATTCAGCGAGCTCAAATCAAAATCAATGCGTACATGGTTTAATTTTATATACTAGTACAAAACTAAAACGAGAAAAAAATGAACCCAAAACTGGATTAGACAAGTTGTGAGAAACCGGTTCATTTAGAGGATAAGGGTCACTAGCCGGTCCCCTCGGTTTAATAGATGAGTTGTTTTAGTTCACGAACCTTGCGTATTCGTTCAGGGGGGGGGGGTTGTACTTCTTAATCTCATGCATTATTATACGATGAATTTGTATTTTGATTTTTTTGCTATCAATTATGTCAACATCTTTTTGATGTCAAACAAAAAAATTAGAATATCAACATCACCTGTCATGGCCATCTCATAGCCAATAGTTGATTCATTTTCAATTACAATATAGAGTTGAACTTAATGATCATTTTTGTTTTGTTTAAGTGGATTTAATAATTACTACTTTTGTTGTTTATAATGGGGTTATTTAATTTAATATAATCTACAGCAAACCCAATCAGTAACATACGGAATTCTTATATTTTGTTTTGTTTTGTTAAAGGGAATTCTTATATCTTTCGTGATTCTTCTATCTTTCGTGATTTATCATCATGTGTGGAGCTTCTGAATTAAATTCGGAAGAAAAATGTCTGACAAATACACCTAATATAACATTATTTTTCTCTGGATTAGCCATGAGCCCATGATAGTAATAACACAATCATAATTTTTTATTTTATTTTTGGGTTTAAGTCTTAGCCCGATTGAAGGAGGTTACGATGAATTTGTGCATTAAACCAAACAAATGGTCAATTCTAACATTTAATTATTTTGTGAAATAATTGTCCACTTGATGAAATTTATCCATTTAATTACACTATATTATTGATTTTCAAATACTTTCTCCTTACGTATAAGATATGTTTTGATTGATTCAACTGCTAACAAAAACTTTCAATATACGTCGCTAAGCTGTCTCTTATCATATCTTTATCAAATCAATCACTAATATTTTTGCATTCATCTATTATATTAGAAGGTGCGATTGAATTCATAATTAAGAAAAAATAACTACGTATAACATCGTTATTTCCATCACTTAATAACCTGAATTTTCGATGACGTTACAATCACGTGGAAGCTCGGAGGAACTGAGTAATGTAATTTCATAAAAAGGTCGTGTTTGATATACAACGTATTGATACAAAAAGGCTTAGAGGGAATATGGTTTATGCTAATGAAAATTTGTAGTGATCAATAGCAATTATTTGCTTTTAGTAAATCAATGAATCAAGTAACCATATCCCCATTAAAAAGAAAAGGTAACCATACCCCCTATAGATTATGGAAAAACGTGAACGTGCTAGCCACTATTACTCTATACATTTACTATGATACTATCGACGCAGAACAAGTTTTTCTGAACCTATTATCGATCACGAGACTGAATTAGCTCAAAATTTTAATATCCTATAATTACGATTTACATTTTTCAAAATATAGAAACGAATAAGTCTTGTAAACCATTTGCAGTTCAAACCTAGGGCTTGTCGCTTCTTTGATGGAGTTGTTAACCAGTTTTCGAACTCGAGTTGAGTCCATGGTAACAATATATGTTTTAAGCTATCAAATACAATGTTTAACAAAAAAGGTCTTTATATATAAAAAGGTGATTTAATACATTCTTCTTTTATTTAGTTTGCTAGATAAAATGTTCAAGTTTGAACTGGGAAATAAAACACGTAAAAAAACATGAGAAGCAAAAAGATGGTCGTTTGGACACACTGATCATCAAGATAAACTAGTAGATCGAACAGTAAATAATTAATTTCCTTCTGCATTTTTAGTTATTTTGCGAGTTAGTTTTATTTTGTTTGATCTTCTATTCTTAAGGAGTCATTTTTTTAATAAAAAAATTCATTAGAAAAGTTGTTATTTTAGATTACATTACAAAAAAAAACACACTCAACCAGTGATACAATTACAAGCTAGCTCGAAAAGGTCTTTAAAGAAAAAAATGTCGGCAGTTCCAAGCTGTTCTATATATTGGATGATAATTAGGTCAAGTATCATAAAACACGAAACAAATATTAATAACGGGGCTAGACTCTAGAAAAAATGAGTATAGACTTCGTACTATATTACAATGAATTACTAACGTATAGATTGTAGTGGAGCGATCAACGTTTGCATTTTTAGGGGAGTTATCAATTTCTGAAGCCAAGACTTTAAATGTTTTATCCTAGGGAAGTGTGAGAAGTGTCATGAATATCGAAATTAAATGCATACACCAACCCTATCGATCCAACACTTCCTTTTATTTAATGTCACACATTAAAATCGTATCCACTTGTTTATAACCACATTTTTCCCTCAGGAACTACAAAGAGAGAGATAGAGAGACTAAAAAGTAAAATTGAAGAAGAAAATGGAGAAAAGTAATGATCATCACAAGGCTAGCCACGGTGCCCCCGGTGGTGTTGCGACGGAGAAGTGGGAGGAGGTTAGTCCCGGAATCCGAACCGCCGAGACAATGCTTCGGTTAGGCCCGGTGGGGCTTTGTGTTGCGGCGCTTGTTGTCATGCTTAAGGACTCAGAAGCTAATGAGTTTGGTTCAATTTCTTACTCCAATCTCACCGCTTTTAGGTATCTTTTCCATACTCTTATAAACATATAATTTATATTCATTTTCATCTTCAAGAGTTCGAGTTACATAACTTTTAGATGAAATACATAATATTGTAGGTTCAAGAAACTGACTCTGATTATGTGCATACATGTGTAGAATATATCTAGCTGTCTATCTAAATTTATACATATTTCCCCAAAATTTGTGATCAGAATCTTAATATTAACAGTTTTTTAATTGATTTGTACCCTTAAACCAAACTATGAAAAATACGCCCTTTTTGTGTGAGTTAAAGATGAAAATACGCCTTGGCGTTTTTTTGTTAGAAGAAAATAAACTAAGGCATCTAGCTTTTGGACCCCAACAATTTTAGGGGCTCGTTCTAAAACTATTGTTGGTTTGCTAGATAGATCATGGCCGGTTTTGAGATTGTGGAAATGAAGCTATCGCATATTACTTCTAAAACTTTTCCTGAGTCTTTGGTCCACAATTTTTCTAAAAAGGTTGTTGTTATTATGAAACATGCGATTTTCATGAAAATAAAGAGTAGGAGTTTTTAATTGCGAGGCCCAGGAGCATGTTTTGCATGTTTTCGTGTCGTTTTCTTTGCAAAATATCATTATCAGCTCATTGTGCCTTTTTATTTATTTATAAGAAGCTGTTTTTGCATTTGTATTATTAATTTATTATTGACTAGAACTCCATAGCACTTTATCGATTATCTTGAGATATATACATACTGTTGATTTTTTCTATTTTAATTTAAATTTAAACAAATAGGTACTTGGTGCACGCAAATGGGATATGTGCAGGCTACTCTCTTCTGTCAGCAGCCATTGCAGCGATGCCTCGTTCTTCTTCTACAATGCCTCGTGTTTGGACCTTCTTCTGTCTCGACCAGGTTTAATTATAACATTCGGTCAATCATCAAACTGAATGATCCGCTACTTAAGACTTGAACTAATTTCATAATGTTTAACTGTCTTAGCTTCTGACCTACGTCATTCTTGCTGCTGGAGCTGTATCAACTGAAGTTCTTTACTTAGCCTACAATGGAGACGCGTCCATTACTTGGAGCGATGCTTGTAGTTCCTTTGGTGGGTTCTGCCATAGAGCCACTGTTTCTGTTATCATCACATTCTTCGTGGTTTGCTTCTATGTCGTCCTCTCCCTCATCTCCTCTTATAAGCTCTTTACTCGCTTTGATCCTCCTTCCATTATTGACTCCGACAAGAATCTCGAAGTCTCTGTCTTCGGAAACTGATCTTTAGCTCTCTTAAGTACATCTAAGTTGTCTATGTTTCAAATAATGTAATTTTAACTTTGGTCAAGAGAAAGGATGCTTTTGTGTTTGGTGTACTCTGCTTTTCTTCCCCTATTAATACGACTGGTCTATAAATGAAGGGTATGAACATGAAAATCAGACATTAAGAGATTTTTTAAAAAATTTCAGCCTAACTCCCTCGACACAACGGTGACTTATAATCAAATCCAACCAAAAGTCATTGATTCAGGATTATGATAAATAGGATAGTAAATCAAAGAAACATACTTGGGGAAACAAGAACTCAATATATAAATGATTGGATTAGATTCAGTACTGTCACCTCTGTCTTTAACTTTACTTACTACACACAAACCTTTGCTTTTAAAGTCAAAGAAACACAAAAAGTTTATAGATCCGAGAGACTATAAAAACTTCTTTATTTGTACTTGCAAAAAAGCAAACCCAAGCTAAATAGCCTACTAACCAAGTGTTGTGCAGCTTATATGCTACACCACACCTATATATGTATATAGATTTCTGTCTGAAATCAAGAAAATTTGCAATTGTACCTTGTTTTTATTAGTAAATAAACAATCCTACTTTTTCCCATGACTGCTGATCAAAGAGTGGCGTTTCAAGAGCTTCTGGGATGGAGTTCGGTGATCATCCTATAAACAAAACAGTTAAGACAAAGTAGTGCTACTGTCAAATCATCTGAGGAAGAAAATAGAGTAAAGGAGATGCAAGTTGGTGCTAACCTTGCACAGAGAAGCAGCTGATTCTGATTCCATTGTCTGGTTTTGAGGGTTTTCAAGCGACTGGAACGAATCAAGGGCATCAATAGTTAGTTGCCACCCACAAACTGCCTCGGTGAAACCCGAAGAACCCGAGCTGTTGCTGCTACATCCAGCAGCAGCCACATTTTCATTAACCCAAGGGCAGTAACGGTTATGATACTTTATTGGATCAAACTCCACAATTTCATCATTGCTATCTCCGTTCGGAGGCCCTGAAAAAGAATCACCATATATGCTTATACTATCATATTACAGTCTTTCCAAGTGATGAAGCTTGGAGTAATTAGGGCTTTATAAACCAAAGGAAGAATTATACAGACCTTGGCCAATGGCAGTGTAACTTGATCCAGGAAGGGCAAAGCCAGCATTGAGCGGAGATTCATTCCAAGTCTGGGTCACTTCTTCTTTAGATGCTTCATAACCAGAACACACGATCGCATTGCAAGACAGTGATGGATGAACACTTTCATCGTTCATCACCACATTTATGTTACTCATCTTTTCACCGCTTTCAACAGATTCAGCCTTCACTGAGTCAACAATTTTAGAGCCACTGTCCGCCCTTACAATGGATTGAGACACTCTATCTTGACTATCCCCAGGTCTACCTTCTCTATCCATTTCTTCAGGAACAAAATCATCAGTATGGCCTTGGTCTGGTGCAAATTCACCAGTTTGTCCCAGATTCTCTATGACTTCTGCAACTGGTTCCATATCTCCAACAACGCTATCTCCCCTATGGACTGAAACGTCAGCTCCGTGAATTTCTGCCTCGTGACTTGCACCCATTCCAACACTACCCCCACTGACGCCTAAACTTGGTCCATCTCTTCCCTGAACAGTGACAGTCTCTGTGTTCAGTACTTCCTCACCATCATTTATGCTACTTATGCCTGGTTCAGCATTAAATCGAATAGGCGCTGGTTGGAAGCATGCACTCTGCTGAGCTTGATTGCTGAAATTCAGTTCCGAAGGATCGTTGAAGTCAGCACTTTGAGCTGTCGCCACAAAGGGATAATTTATGTCATCAAAATCCACTGGATGATTTTCCACACTTTCCATAGAATCATCATTGTCACTGTGGTAAATTGTATCCATTGCAATGACAGAAGAAGCACGTGTGGAGTCTCTGGCACCTGGGAAAGCCATAGCTTGTTCATTTCCTTCACTAAAAGGGTCACTTCTATTTACTTCCCTCTCGTTTTCAGCACCCAGTGAATGACTTGGCCCCCCAACTGATAAATCTCGCCCATACAAGGGAGGATAAGCTTCATGTACATCAGAGCCTCGAGTACGCTTTGAAGGCCCTGCTGAGTCATCATTAACCTCATCACCATCACGGTCAACAACAGTCCCTTCAACACTGTCTGCATGTTGTATCCGTAGATAAGGCCTATCCACCGTGCTTCCACCATCCTCCAGGCTCCGTTTCCGAGTACTAGGCCCTCGTGATTCATATGAAGCAGCACGATCACCAACCTCACTTCCTGAAGGCTGCCTCCACAACACTTCCTTCCCTCTATCACTAAATTGGTAATTATCACGCGTCACAGACAAGTTCAGCTGCGCAGAGGATGATGCACCAGCTGCATTTTGATATAAACTTAGACCTACATTTGATACTAATCTTCTCTTAACTGATGTTTCAGCCTCGTCAACATCTTCATTTTGCTGCTGTTCCATGCCTTCATTAGTAAACCATCCATTGATTCCACTTGTTGCGCTAGTGCCACGTGTCACTCCCATTTTCTTGCTCGTTTCAGGAAGATTGGCATTTATAGGCGCAAACGAAACCGGCCTGGAAGAGGTCAAGAAATCCCAAATTCTGATGGTTACTCCACATAAACTACAATCCAGTAAAGGTGATCTGGATTCTGATTTATATTCTGGACCCAAAACTTCATAATTTCCAGAGGCTTTTCTGGATGAAGCCGAGAATTGTTTCCTACTTGGACCAGGATCTTGTAGACGACCTTGATTTCTAGCTGGACCAGAAGGGCACCCATTTCTAGCTGATTGGGCAGAATGTTCTTCACAATCTTGGATATTTGGAAGCCATCTAGGCTCCCATCCACATAGGCTTATCAGCTTTTGAGCCTACAAGATAAAACTTAAAATAAGAAGCAATAGCAGTTTATGGCTAGTAAGCTTGAATTTTCACGAATATAACAGCACATATCCCGAGTTCTTACACGAGAGTAATTACTGAGAGCCTCTTCTTTGGACGTTTCTGCAGCTGAGATATTATCCATTCTGAAACTGAGATCATCATTGGCATAGACTTGGGGTTGTGCCAAAAGGCGGTCAATTTGCGGTAGTCTTGATGCACGCATCTGATCAATTGCAGATTGCGAAACAATTGGTAGAGAATAGAATTGTAGGAGCCCATCACAACGATCTTTGTAACCTCCAATCAAGGCTGATGGAGGAGTAGGCGGAAACTGAACTAAGCTTTCTGGACAACTATTTCCTACCCAAGGACAAGAGCTCTCATGTGCGTCATCAAGCTTCTTGGAGAATTCTTCTCGGATGCTATCATCTGTTATCAGAGACGGATAAAGGGTAACAAATGTTAGTATCATATAACAGGCTGATTAATGCCTACTGATCTACCTTGCTTAAGAACAAAAATGACAGGGAAAAAGCGAAACTCTTTTCGATGGTAGATGTTGGTTATTGATCAAAACTCTTCGCTCCAAAGATGCTCAGAAAGAGTTTTGAGATATATCATCCATTTTGTTCCATACATTACAAGGGAAAAAAGAATACTTGAAGAAGATAAGTCTAGTTACAGGAAGAAGCATTGACCTTGGGGATTGTTCAATGAATCTTGTGAAGGAGAGTAATGCAGATTGGCCCCACAGTATTCACATTGAATTTTGTCCAGATCAACACTAACCCAGCCTTTCTGAGCACAAGCCAAAGAACCCGCTGACTGTAAACAAAGAAATACCATGGCAGGATGCACCATTAATCAAACAACATTCTTTGAACAGAAGAAGAAAAAAGGTAAATAACCCCACAAATGAAGCAACCTAGCTATTCTTCCTCATTTGTTTCATTCCCGGTTGTATTTAATACATGGATCCTTCCATCAGTTACTAGAATTGACATCTCAACATAAAGGCTCATTGAATATACTCTTAAATTTCTTTCAGACAAACAATTTGCATCTTTCTAGTTTTGCTAAGTGTGGACAAATGAACTTGCAAGTGAAAGAGCAAAAAATGAAAAAAACAAAATTCATACTTTGGGCTTGCCAAGCCAATTAGAAGGCTTGAAAGTGGCAAGGCGTCTAAGTAAATCTCCTCTATCCCAAGTTCTACACGAACGCCCTGATAACGCCAGCCCATGACCTGACCAGTCCACACTACCAGCGTTTACAAGAACAGCAGGAGATGATGCCCCTGCAGAGCTGTTAAATTGCTTCAATTGAGATTAATCGTCGAATACCCAAAAGCAAACTTACAGAAATTAAGATGCAAATCTCAAACAACGAAACCCTAGAAATATCTCGTCTCAGCTCGAATTCAGTAAAATGAATCAAATTGAATCGTAAATACTCATAATTTCACCCTTCTGAAAATCGATCTGGGTAACGTGGGGGCTTACCTAGCAGCAGCAGTTTGAGAAGGAGAAGGCGATCTAGCACGTCGTCGGAATCTATCAACGGGAGTAGCAGAGGCGGAAGCGGAAGCCGACGCTACACTGTTCCGATTACTCCTAGGGTTTACGTTCTGCGAACTCACATCCTCTTCCTTCATCCTCCGTCAACGACACACACACTCTCTCTCTCTCTCTCTCTCTCTCTATTGGGATTCACTTTCAATAGAGTAGGCAAGGGAGAGAAATCTCGAGGTCTCAAATGACAAATCTCTCTCTCTCTCTTAGGCTTAGCGTTTATTTATTAATCGAATTTATATTCATTTAATTTTAGCACTGAATGCTCTGTTTCTTATTACCGATAATATAATTAATACATAAATATTAATTTTATCTCCGACCGCTTGGGTGGACGAAGTTGCCCTCACTCACTGTACAATATACGGCTAATATGTAGCCACGTGTGTCAATCACGCTGAAATTCCCGGGTCGGTTTATCAGGAGACGGGTTGATTTTATATGGGCTTGACAACTGAGCCCAATATTCGAGTTCCGAGGACCAAAATTTTCCAGCAGAAAATAAGTTTTGTTTTTAATTGAGAAAAAATGTTTTAAATTTAATAACATAATGGAAAAAGAAGATTTTAATATAATAATAAGGAAAATATATGGCTTTTAATTTTTTTGTAAATGGCCTTATCGGAAATCCGCGAAAATTTCAGGCATAGAAGCAGCCACACCCACACAAGCTCAAGTTCAAAGTTATCTCCGCACTTCTTCTTCATTCACTTATCTTCTTCTTCCTCTCTTCAACTTTCTCTTAATTGCTCATCGATTCTCAACTCAGCTTCGATGATTTTGGATTTGATTCGACGATAACTCCAGTTTCTGCTGAAATTTTTGTACTTTTCTGTGTCGAGTTTCTTTGGAATCTCTTCTCTTCCATATTCTACGAAATTGGAATGAGATTAAGTCTCTGATGCTGTGAATTTGTGATTGTTTTGTTCTGTTCGTTATCTGGGTTTATTGAGATGCCTTCGATGCTTGTACTCGTTGGCACAATGCCGTCGTTGGCTTCACTGGTTAGTCTAAGTGGTGCTAGTGCAAGTGTTTCCGGAACGAGTTCATCGGAAGCATCGTATGCATTAGTTAAGAGGGTTTCTTTGTCGAGGAGAAGCGTTAAGGGGACTAAGAAATGGCTTTGTAGATATTCTGTTTCGTCTTCTTCTTCAACTACTACTACTGCTGACTTCATCGCTGAGCAAAACAACAACTCAGCTTCTATAGATTCTAACTCGTTTAGAGGCAGTAAAGATGGGGATGATAGTGAGATTGTGCTCAAGCAGACTCCTAAACCTGTGCTGAAACCTCCTGTGGCACGGGTTGAAAGAGGTTTAGGGGTCAATTCTGCTCCTTGGACTAAGGAATTATCGAATGGGAGTAAGTTTGATGGGGAAGAGGAGAGGAACAAGGTTATTGAATCTCTTGGTGAAGTGTTAGATAAAGCTGAGAGGTTGGAAATTCCGAAACCGGGTAACAAAGACGGTGGTGAGGCTGTTAAACCCTCGCAGCCTAGTGCCAACAGTAGTAACTCGAGCAACGGGAACTATGCGAGTGCTGGAGGGACAAAGAAGGCGAAAACTATGAAGAGTGTGTGGCGTAAGGGTGATGCTGTTGCAGCTGTGCAAAAAGTTGTTAAGCAATTACCTAAAATTGATAATAGAGGAATGCAGGTGGAACCTAGATCGAGAGAGGAGGAAGAAGTGAATGCCAAAGCAGGCAATCAATTGGCACCACCTCAGCCACCTTTGAGACCTCAGCCACTTGTAAGACCTCAGCCAATGTTACAAGGGAAGCCTATGGTAGCTAAACCACCTGTAAAGAAACCTATCTTAAAAGATCTTGGTATGGCAGCAAAACCTCCAGTTTCTGAAGAGGTTGATACTAGCATTAAAAGTAAAGAAAGGAAGCCTATTTTGGTTGACAAATTTGCTACCAAGAAAAAAGGTGTTGATCCTGCCGCCTCTCAGGCTGTGTTAGCTCCTACTAAGCCTGGAAAGGGTCCTCCCTCTAGCAAGTTCAGAGTTGAGAACCGTAATAAAAAAAATGCATCAGCTAGTCCAAGACGAAGAATGATGGCTGAAGACGTTGACGAAGATGCATCCGAGTTAAATGTCTCCATTCCGGGAGCAGGTAGAAAAGGGAGAAAATGGAGTAAAGCAAGTAGGAAGGCTGCAAGACTCCAGGCTGCAAAAGACGCAGCACCTGTTAAAGCTGAAATCTTAGAGGTTGAGGAAGAAGGCATGTCCATCGAGGATTTGGCTTACAACCTTGCCATCGGCGAGGGTGACATCCTTGGGTACCTATATTCAAAAGGGATTAGACCTGATGGTGTGCAGACCTTGGACCGTGAGATGGTGAAGATGATTTGTAGAGATTACGATGTTGAGGTCCTTGATGCTGGTTCAGTTAAAGTAGAAGAGATGGCAAAGAAAAGAGAAATTTTTGATGATGAAGATCTGGACAAGTTAGAAGACAGGCCTCCTGTCATAACGATAATGGGTCATGTGGACCATGGAAAGGTAGGGATAGTTTGCTCTACTTTTTTTCGTTTTTTTTTTGTTTCTCATGTACTTCTTGCCCTAATGCATTTGCTATCTATTTTGCAGACCACTCTTCTGGACCATATCAGAAAAAGCAAGGTATGTATGAGATTAGCTGTCCGACATAACAGTGTTTTACCTTTTATTTATCAACGAATTTCAGTGTGGCCTCTTCAGTTCTTTATTATTTCTAAAGCATGGCTAATGGCAATTGATGTGTTGAGAGACAACTCGTCTAAAGCATTAGATTTCTGCATTGTTTTTGAAATAATATTTCTTTTTGTTCATTTGCTTATTGCCAAAGTTAGTGCTAAATAGTGTTTTCAGCTAATCTCCCTTCCCTGGATATCCGCAGGTTGCTGCTTCAGAAGCAGGGGGAATTACACAAGGAATTGGTGCATATAAGGTATCAGTGCCTGTTGATGGAAAGGTGCAGTCTTGCGTTTTCCTTGATACTCCTGGACATGAGGTAGATCGTATTTCTTGCAATTGAATCTTCGCATGTTCATTTCTGATACTGAATTTTCATTAGTTACACTTCCTGAGTCATGTAGCATGTTTCTTGACTATCTCACATCTATTACTAAGCATTCCATAATTTTGATCATCTGACTTTTATGTGCTCATTTAGGCATTTGGTGCAATGAGAGCTCGCGGAGCACGAGTCACTGATATTGCAATCATTGTGGTTGCTGCTGATGATGGAATTCGTCCTCAAACAAATGAAGCAATAGCTCACGCAAAGGCTGCTGCTGTACCAATAGTCATAGCTATAAATAAGGTATTAGGTTCATGTAGCACCTGCTTTTCTATCTAGGATTGAGAAAGATTGTCACCCAGAGTTCTTTATTCTTCTTTACATTGTGTATATGTAATTTCTCTCAGTCTGATTCATTTCCTGTTTCAGATAGATAAAGAAGGAGCTAGTCCAGAGAGAGTGATGCAAGAGCTTTCTTCAATTGGTTTGATGCCTGAAGATTGGGGTGGTGATGTTCCAATGGTTCAGGTTGGAATACATACTTAATCACGTATATATGTTTTAGTGTCCATATGTTCCACTGTGTCTCTTATCATGCTCTATATTTGCCTTTGACAGATCAGTGCATTGAAAGGGGAGAATATTGACGATCTGTTGGAAACTGTCATGCTTGTTGCAGAGGTTAGTTTGTTATTCATCCCATGATAACACGTTTGCTTAATTTTTCTGTTACTCTTTGTTTCCTAGATGCACAATGAAGCTTAATTTGCAGATTGTCCAATTTATATGATTCAGTTTTCTTGGAGTTTATTCCTTTTAATTTGTCTTCTTCTTGTAAGTACTACATAGTGGCTACGAAATGACTTACATACTTGTTCCAAAGTGGGCTCAAATCTTACTTTATGGACGGCTATAGACTAAAAACGCTTACATCTGGGCTTCAGTTCAATTGTTGTCTCCAGCTTTCTTCTTTTGCTTCACGTTACCCTTTTCTTGTGGGCTGACTGTATTTTGGTTGTTTCAGCTGCAAGAGTTAAAAGCAAATCCACACAGAAATGCGAAGGGGATTGTTATCGAGGCTGGACTTGATAAAGCAAAAGGACCATTTGCTACATTCATTGTTCAGAAGGGCACTATGAAAAGAGGGGATGTTGTTGTTTGCGGAGAAGCTTTCGGAAAGGTCTACCCAAAATTGACTTTTCTCCTCAAGCTACATAGTGCAGATGATATATAATGACTAGGAACTTACATACCTTGGTCTTCCTCTGTTTCTATATTAGGTACGAGCTTTATTTGATCACAGCGGGGAACGAGTTGATGAAGCTGGACCCTCCATACCTGTACAGGTTTGTAGTTTCATAATCTACCCTAACTTAAACGTGTTGCACCCACACTAACGGAAATAGTCTATGCTGGTCATATTTATTAACTTGGTGACAGAATTTTGATCCCATGTTCTCATATACGGATTGATTTAAATATCTAATTTGAGGATCTAAATTACATTTGCAGGTGATTGGTTTAAATAATGTCCCTATTGCTGGGGACGAATTTGAGATTGTCTCTTCCCTTGATGTGGCGCGTGAGATGGCAGAGGCACGTGCGGTATCACTACGAGATGAAAGAATATCTGCAAAGGCTGGGGATGGAAAGGTCACGCTTTCCTCCTTAGCTTCTGCTGTATCAGCGAAAAAGATGTCAGGCTTAGATTTGCATCAGCTTAATATCATCTTGAAGGTCGATGTACAGGTAAAGAGTAGTTTTGGTTTCATCTACTAATCGCCTTAAACATTCTGGTTTCCTTGGTCTCTGCTTATTCATTCTGATGAATATCATCAACGTGGCTATTAGGGATCCATTGAAGCTGTCAGACAAGCTCTGCAAGTTCTCCCTCAGGAGAATGTCACCTTGAAATTCTTGCTACAAGCGACAGGGGACGTGAGTAACAGTGATGTTGATCTAGCATCAGCAAGTGAAGCCATCATTTTTGGATTTAATGTCAAAGCATCTGGTTCTGTTAAGAAAGCTGCAGAAAACAAAGGTGTTGAAATCCGACTATATAGAGTTATCTATGAGCTCATTGACGACGTACGAAACGCAATGGAAGGACTTCTTGAGTCCGTTGAGGTAAGCATTGTTTTCTTAAGCAATTTTGAAGCTTTTTGTTGTTGTCTAATCTTACCAACATGCCTCTTTAGAGTCAGTTATACATGATGAGATATCTGTTTTGTCTTCTTTCACATGAATTGGCATAACAGCTGGATTTTTATTTATTTTTCGTTGAATAATTGATTTGCCTGAAAAAAAAGTATATCTCTGAATCACAGAACATATGTTTTAGTCTCACTTCATGAGCCTTTTTGGAGTTTTGAAAACTGAAAATTCATGTGGTTGTTGATAGGAACAAATCCCGATTGGCTCAGCAGAAGTTCGGGCTACTTTCAGCAGTGGAAGTGGTCGTGTGGCTGGATGCATGGTGAATGAAGGGAAATTTGTCAAAGATTGTGGCATCAGGGTGATGCGGAAGGGTAAAACTGTTCATGTTGGTGTCCTTGATTCTCTTAAACGAGTTAAAGAAAACGTAAAAGAGGTAAAACTATCAACTTCCATCTTACATGCTGAGATATATCCAAATCTACACCAAATCCAGAGTTTCTCGACTTTCAAACTTGGTCAATATAAACCTCTTTCTCTGTTTATAATGGTTTAGGTGGGTGCTGGATTAGAATGTGGTATTGGTATGGATGACTACGACGATTGGATTGAAGGAGATGTCGTTGAGGCCTTTAACGCGGTTCAAAAGAGGCGAACTCTAGAAGAAGCATCAGCTTCAATGTCTGCTGCAATTGAAGAGGCTGGAGTTTAATAGTGATTCAGGTTTTGCTTCTAAAGACATAACAGAAAACACAAGCAAACAACAAAGTACAGAGCCTAAGGGTAAGATTTGGGTCACACAACAGTTTGGTTGGTACATTGTTTGTATGGTCTCATATTGTATATGGCAAATGTTTCTACATTTGGTTGATTTGTAGGAGAAAAAAAACCAAATGTAACAATATTACCTTGAAAAAAAAATCACAAAATATCCTTTATTTATTGTCTATAAATTCATTACTTTAGTTGTGTTATAATGTTATATCTTCATAACTGGATTATATACTTCATAACTGGATTATATACTTCATTTGATTTCCCATAAGGAAATTTAGCAATTTATTATCTTATATACAGTGTAGAAACTATAAATCTTCGAGGATATTATTATTAAGAAAATAGTCACATTTAAATAAATAGTAGGACTTGATCTTTTCTCATGTCTCCCACTCGTTCTTTTGGGCACTAAAAAATGTTTAATGTCACTTACACTTTGCTATAATTCATAAGAAAACAAATCTTGTCCAACAAAACACACAAAACATAAGATAAACAAAGGTATTAGAAAATTAATCAAAGGGTTTAAAAATGCAGATATTTGACTATTTTCCCAGGTCAATGATGGTATTGACAAGATCACAAGAAGTTTGCTTCTCGGTGACTCTGGTCTGACTATTTCCTTTGGTCACCTCTGGTATTGATAAGAAGTTTAATTTTTCTTCTTATTTTCCTTTGTCTTGTTCTTCTTCTTCTGGCTATGAGACATAAGTAAATGAGATCCAAAGCCGAAGGTCTTGTGAGACCATTAACCACAAAACTGTACAACCTCGGAGTCCTCAGATGCATCTCTTCTTCCTTATCTATATTCTTTTTCTATCTGCCTTCTTTCTTACACTTTCAGAAGCTGTCTGTAACATGCAAGATCAAGGATCTCTCATGTGGTTTTCCGGCAATGTTTCTTCTTCTGTTTCTCCTTTGAATTGGAATTTGTCTATTGATTGTTGCTCGTGGGAGGGAATTACCTGCGATGATTCATCAGATAGTCACGTCACTGCAATTTCATTGCCCTTTAGAGGACTCTCTGGCACTCTCACTTCCTCTGTTCAAAACCTTCACCGTCTCTCTCGTCTCGATCTTTCATATAACCATCTCTCGGGTCCTCTCCCACCAGGTTTTTTCACGACGCTTGATCAGCTCATGGTTGTTAATCTTAGTTACAATCGCTTCAACGGTGAGTTGCCACTTGAACAAGCATTTGAAAATGGAAGCAACAGATTCTTCTCAATTCAGACCCTTGACTTGTCGAGCAATCTTCTGCAAGGCGAAGTCCTCCATAGTTCTGTTTTTCTCCAGGGCGCTATTAATTTAATCAGCTTCAATGTCAGCAACAACAGCTTCACAGGTCCAATCCCTTCGTTCATGTGCAAGCATTCGCCATATCTCAGTAAGTTGGATTTCTCCTATAACAATTTTGGCGGCCTTATCTCCCAAGGATTAGGCAGTTGCTTGAGGCTAAGTGTTCTACGAGCAGGCTTCAACAAACTCTCTGGTGAAACACCAAGTGAAATCTACAGTCTTTCAGAACTCGAGCAACTCTTTCTGCCAGCCAATCAGCTTACCGGAAAGATCGATGATAACATCACTCAGCTCAGGAAACTAACGTCGCTTGAGCTTTACTCGAATCAACTCCAAGGAGAAATACCAATGGAAATAGGTTATCTCTCCAGCCTGCAAAGCCTCCAGCTCCATATCAATAACCTCACTGGTGCAGTCCCGCTTTCTCTAGCGAATTGTACTAATCTCGTCAAACTGAATTTGAGGGTTAATAAACTGGGAGGAAACTTAGCACAGTTTGACTTTTCCCAATTCCAGAGTCTTAGGGTTCTAGATCTCGGAAACAATAGCTTCACTGGTGATTTCCCGGATAAGGTTTTCTCCTGCAAATCGGTCACGGCGATCAGATTTGCAGGCAACAAGTTAACGGGACAGATATCTCCTTTAGTACTGAAACTTGAGTCCCTGTCGTTCATGGCTTTTTCAGACAATAAACTGACGAACATTACAGGTGCTCTCACCATTCTACAGGGCTGCAAGAACTTGTCCACACTAATCATGGCAAAGAATTTTTACGATGAAACAGTTCCCAGCAACGAACACTTTCTTGCCCCAGCTGGATTCCCTAAACTCCGGATCTTTGGCATTGGTGGATGCAGATTGAAAGGTGAAATACCAGCTTGGCTGATCAAACTGAAGAGCTTAGAAATCATGGACTTGTCCGGCAACCGACTCATAGGGTCAATTCCTGGTTGGTTAGGAACTCTCCCCAACCTTTTCTACATGGATCTCTCAGATAACCTACTTACAGGAGAGCTGCCAAAGGAAATCTTTCAACTAAGGGCTCTGATGTCCCAAAAGGCCTATGACGCAACAGAAAAGAGCTACTATCTAGAGCTGCCTATTTTTATCAATCCGAATAACGTTACCACAAATCAGCAATACAATAAGCTGTCCAGCTTCCCACCTGCGATTTACGTGGGAAGAAATAACCTGAACGGGAGTATACCAGTCGAGGTTGGCCAGTTAAAGGTTCTTCATGTCCTCGAGCTATTTGATAACAATTTGTCTGGCAGCATCCCGGATGAACTGTCGAACCTCACCAACATAGAGAGGATAGACCTCTCAAACAATCATTTATCTGGTAGAATCCCTTGGTCTTTAACAAACCTCAGTTTCCTGTCATATTTCAATGTTGCCAACAACACTCTCCAAGGGCCAATACCCACAGGAAGTCAGTTTGATACTTTTCCAAAAGCATATTTTGAAGGAAACCCTTTGTTGTGCGGTGGTGTACTGCTGACTTCATGTACTCCAACAAAAAAGGCACCTGAAAAGGATGAGTTCAAAACAACACTTGTTATGGGGATTGCCGTTGGATACTTTTGTAGCTTTGGTTTTATTTTAGTGGTGCGTGTCTGGTGGGTGTAATGTAAATAATATGTACAAAGAATCATTCAAAGTTACATGCATTTTCCAACAAGGTTTTATCTAGGCTAAGGGTTTCCAAGAGAAACTATCTAAAAATAATTCAATTTGTACAAAAAGAAACACTCTTGTTTTATACTATAAAATTTCTCTCAGGCTAAAGGAATCTAATGCTGTTAGTGCACTTGGATTCTATTCCATCATCACTCAAAGTACCAATCATTTAAGGAAAGAGACGATAAATACCAAATCGATTTGAGCAGATTAACTTAATCAAATTTCAGAAAGAAAGAAAACAACGTCAAAAAAGATCCAACGGCATACTATATTGTAAAACCTGGAGGCATCGCATCTGGAAATGAGAGAATACATAGAGCCGGTGAAATTCACACGGATATATTTCTTCTCGCTGAAGAACAAATTGAATTCAGGGTTTGCACCGGTTAAGAATTGTATTTCCTGAAGATGGTACTCGCGCTATAGATACTACTAGTCTACTACTGAAATACTGATTGTTGGTACGTTATATATTTACAGTTTAAGACCTCAATTTCTTTCTCTTTGCAGTAATTGGCTCAATATCCGATGTAAAGTCTTTAGGTCCAAAACGGACAAACGGACAAACGAACATTGCTTAGTGCAAGTTATATAGGATTACACCCTTATTACATCATTACTACATTATAAACTATAAAGTACCAACTATTTAAACTGAAAAAGAAATAAAGAGAGGAAAAAACAAAACAAAAAAGTCCGGACCGGCCGGAAAAAAAAAGTAAGAACTGACGCCGTGAGCCTCCTCCCCGGCGGAACATTGATAAAAAAAAACCCCTAATCAGTCGCTATAGCCAAAAAACCCTTATTAGTCAAGTGGGGAAAGAGGCCCAAAGGCCCACAAGAGACCCACTAGACGAATCAGAGATTGACGAAAAATGTTATTTTAACATAATTATGTTTAATCTTCCGATAACTTAGGAATCGTCGTTATCTATGTACGAGCGGAGGAGCATGGTGGCGCAGAGGCGAATTATACATAGACGAGCGTGTTGTTGTTTCATCAAAGATGAGCATTTCGAAGCGAAGTTGCTCCGGATTTTGAAGTTAAGGTTTTTCTTTGCCAAAAATCCAGCCATGAGGGAGTTGATACAGTAAATTGATGAATCACCCTTCTATATTTATATAACAATTGGATTCTCATAGACCAATTTAATTTTGAAGGAGTCCTGAACTTGGTCTTGTTTTAGGCTAGACAAAATTTAGAGATTCTGCGCGTGAGGTAATCTCGCCGTACAAGTATGGAGTATCAAACACATTTCTTAATTTTATTCTATCGATACAGAAGATTTTGTTTGAGATAACAATCAAATCATCACTTAACTTCGGATTTAAGTTTGCCCTTTTTTCGTTTTCTGTGTTCTTCTATTTTACTGGAGAAGTAAGCTTGTTTATGTTCAATGTATGTCAACGAGTTTATTAGAGCCAAGAAGTTTCTCGGAAGCTAACGTTTATTGGTTTCCTCTAAATCAAAAGTAATCATATTTTATGTCAAGCGAAAGAAAGAAAGATTTTAGCTGATGATATCTATTTCCTGAATCTGTTCCCTTCTTTTGCAATATAATTAAGACAATGTGTTTGTTTATGTAATAACTGCAGAGATCATTAGAGCCTCAAGTGAATCAGAGTCTACAATTCTATTTTCCACTCTATGACTGAACGCTGACTTCAAGGTGATGCAACAAAGTCGATTTCTGCAGAATATCAAGAAATGTTCATATTAGAATCACAAAAAGTGAATCATGGTTTGGAAATATCAGTGAAGTGTATGTGTGTGTATATACAGACCTTTGCATGAGTTAACTCCTTCTAGAGGAGTTTCGGATGTAATTGATGAGGAAGAGTGGCTTCTTGATTCTCGAGCTTCAATAATCATAGCGACAACTTCTCTCATAGTTGGTCTACTAGCTGGAGAGTTGCTGGTGCAGAACAATGCTATTTTAAGGACAAGAGACATCTCATGAATCGTTTTCTTGTCATTCGTATCCAGCCTCGCATCAAACATTTCAACGGTTGGAACCATGTTACGGATTGATCTTCTAACCCAATTGACTAGATCTCCTCCTTGCTCCAGCGGTTGAACCGGGGGCTTTCCTGTTATTAGCTCCAAAAGCACTACTCCAAAGCTATAGATATCACATTTCTCTGTCACCTTCATTGTGTAAGCATATTCTGGAAACACAGCAAAACTTGAATCAGATATGTCGATTAAGCGAGTGTGGGAGATAGAAACCTGTGATGTTTTGTTTTTTACTCACCTGGAGCGATGTATCCGTAAGAGCCAGCAACAGCTGACATGGACTTTGAGTAAGACAGATCAATCAACTTAGCCAAGCCAAAATCTCCAACATGAGCCTGGAATAGTTCATCGAGAAGAATGTTGTTCGATTTTATGTCGCGGTGAACTATTTGAGGTCTGCAATCATGGTGGAGGTAACATAGACCCTCCGCAGCACCGAGGGCGATTCTATACCGAGCATTCCAATCCAACAAGCAGGTTTTCTCACCTCGCTGAAGTTGTTCGCCAAGGCTTCCCTTTGACATGTACTCATACAGAAGAAGATTTGAGTTTTGGTGATAGCAGAAACCATATAGCTTCACAATATTCCGGTGCCTGATCTTCCCAAGTGTTGATATCTCAGCTCTGAAGCTATTATCAGAACTAGCTCCTTCGCCGCGAGAATTTAGCTTCTTAACTGCTATCACTTCACCATCTGACATTTCAGCTTTGTAGACCGTTCCACATGCTCCTCTCCCTAAAACCACGTCTTCAGAGAAGTTTCTAGTTGCATCCACAAGGCCTTGGTATGTGAATCCTTCTTTAGGGAAATAGTAGCTGTCCATTACATCTGGTTTTGTTTGGTCCTCAAGAGCAACAAACGCTGGCTCCCGCCGCTTCATTGCCCAACAGATACCAAGAAAAGTGAAAAGAAAAACCGAGCCGATTACAATACAAGTGATTGTCAATATCTTTTGCTTCTGCGAACCGTTCATTAACCAATGCAGCTTCGAATCAGACTGTGGGACAAGTGTTTGGCAATGGCTTCTCTGAGAGTTACACAAACCGTGGTTTCCAGCAAAGTTTGATGAATCCATCCGCTGAAACACGACTGTATCTGGTACTCTTCCTACCAAGTTATTATTGGAGATATTGCAGATAAGGAGGCTCATGAGATTCCCAATTGATGCAGGGATCTCACCTGAAAGCTTGTTGTCATTAAGGTAAAGTATCTCCAACATCTGAAGATTTCCTAAACTGTCTGGAATTGTGCCAGAGAGATTATTGTGACTGATGTTGAGGGAGATTTGCAGTGAGGTTAACTTACCAAGCTCCACGGGGATTTTCTCAGACAAGAAATTGCCTCCTAGCTGTAACTCCATGAGTCTAGTAAGATCTCCAAAGCTATGAGGAATTTCTCCGGTCAATCTATTATCAGACAACCTCAAAATCTCTAGATTCACCAACTGGCCAAGCTCTTCTGCTATATGACCAGAAAACTTGTTGCCACTAAGGTCAAGCCTCTGTATAGTGACACAACTCCCCAACTCTTTAGGGATGTGACCTGTGAGCTGATTGGAGGAGATGTTCAAGCTAACAATCTTTGTGAGATTACCAATCTCAGGAGGAATTTCACCAGTGAAATTGTTGTTAGCTAGACGCAGTCTTTCTAAATTCTTCAGCTTTCCCAGGTCTGCGGATATATACCCCGATAACCAATTCTGGTGAAGCTCTAATGCAGAAAGGTTCTGAAGATTGAATAACTCAACGGGAAGGGTTCCTGTTAGCTGGTTATCTCCTAACATTAGCCTTGTCAGCGACTTGCAGGTTTTCAGATCACGAGGGATATTTCCTGTTAACTTGTTTGAACCAAGACTAAGAAGTATTAGCTTCTGAAATCTGCAGAAGTGGGCAGGAATTGAACCGGAAAGAGAATTGGCAGAGATGTCAAGAACAGAAAAGTTACTGTAGAAACCAATTAGTGGAGGAATCGTTCCTTCAAGCTGGTTGTCAAAGAGTTGCAAATCTACAAGGTAAGTTAGGAACTGAAGCTCTTGCGGGATAGTACCGTTTAGTTTATTGATAGACAAGTCTAGCTTCTGCAACAGTGTCAATGCGCCAAGCTCCCTAGGAATTGGACCTCGAAGAATGTTCTCAAAAAGATGAAGTAAATGAAGATTCAGAATCTGACCAAACTCTCTTGGGATGAAACCTGTTAACTGATTCTCCGAAAAATCTATCTCAACTGCATTTGTCAAGTTGCCTATTTCACGAGGTATCTCTCCAGTTAACTGGTTTGTGTAAAGGTACAGCCTTTTCATCTTTGTGAGCTTCCCGATCTCTCTTGGAATTGATCCAATGAAGTAGTTTTCGTGCAGCGCAAGCACCTCGAGACTGGTGATGTTTCCTACTGAAGGAGGTATCTCGCCGGATAAACGATTTTGCCAGAGTATCAAATCAGTGAGATTATGAAGCTTTTCGAGCTGCTTAGGAAGAGAGCCCTCAAGATGATTCTCTGCTAATCCAAGTACCTTTAGGCTCTTGCATCCGCTGATTTCAGACGGAATCACACCCGAGAATGTGTTCCGTCCTGCCCTAATGATCCTGAGCTTGGTTAGTTTCCCCGTGGAAGGAGGGATTACACCGGTGAGATTGTTGCTATAGATTACAAGCTCTTGGAGCGAACTCAAGCTACCGATTTGTCTAGGGATTGAACCGAAAAGATAATTCTCGCATAGATAGAGCTTCTGAAGAGTATTGATCATGGTTAGCTGAATTGGTATTACTCCATGGAACCTATTTGTGGAGAGATCAAGAACCTCTAGGCTTTGACAGAGAGATAAATCTCGAGGGATTGGACCAGAGATGAAGTTGGTTGAGACATTCAGTTGCCTTAAACCATGAAGCTTGCATATGAGAGGAGATAGTGTACCTGATAGATTCATACCTTTTAGGTCAACAGAAGTTACAGTTCTGAGACGGTTACACTCGATTCCGGTCCAGTTGCAGGGATTTGAATCTAGCTGATTCCAGCTTCCGAGGTAGCGATTGGAGTCATTAAGCAAAGCTCTAAACTCCAGAAGAACGCGTCCTTCTTCGTTTAAGGATCTCACAAAGATGAAGGAGAAAGAACAGAGAATCAATATCGCCAAGAAACAAACCGTTTCTCTCATTTTTACAAGTTAGCTTTGGTAAGAACACAGAGTGATCACTGAACACATCTGGTTAATCTTGAAGAATAAGAAAAAAAAACGAAAAGAATGAAGAAAGGTCAATTTTGGGAAGTCACGGAATGGTTTTGGTTTAAATGTAAAAAGATTTAATTGCGATGGGAAAAAGAGTGACTTTGATTGATCAAAGAAAGACTTATATGTCTCCAGAAATTGTCAACTCTGTTTTAATCCTTTTTGTCGGCGACACCGTCTCTTTCTCCGATTTGGTTCACCATATTTTTGAGGAGCAAGTGGATTCAAATCACGTGATGGTGATCTGGGTTTATACATATCCATAGGATAAAAAGTCTTAGGGATCCTTTGTAGTGTTTCTCTGGGTTGTCAATAGAAGAAAACAGAGGATCTTGTTTGTTGGGACGGTGAGGATTTGATGAAGACGACACGTGAAAAAGGATGATTCAGAACATTGATCTTTAAGTGTGTTGTTAACTTTTTGTGTTTTAATTTCTTCTTGGTGACTGGTGAGAGAGCGTTGGGGTCTGTGAGCTCATCATTTTTATCGTTGACCGTTAAAATCACAAGTGGAAGTCATTGCTGTCTTTTTCGCGCCCATCTTGTCTGTTAAATTGCCACTAAAGCGATGTTCTTACGATTTTACCCCTTTATGTAGGACGACAAGAACTTACTTGGCCCTTAACCGAATCCAGCCCATATAAATAATTGAGGCCCAAATAAATGAGATGGCTAGTCTCGGAGGGAATGACCGATTTACCGTTAGGTCGAGAAGTGAGCTCAACCACACTTCATTGCTTCCTCTTCGTCTTCCCAAATCTACCGTTCGCAAACTCTGATCCTTCCAATAATGGCGATACCAATTGCGACTTGCAGGAGAATCTCCTCTTCCCCGAACTCCATCAACTGGTCAGCCATGGAATGGTTGTTTCAATTTCATTATTCCTTTTTAAGGATTCCTGTTTTGCTTCTGTTCCTGGAGAGACGACGGAATTAGTGGCTTCGTTCCATCATTCACGATCCTGGTAATTTCTTCTATCAGAATTATGCACCATTGGTCGTAACCTAGTGATTGTGTTCGCACCATGTTTTTGATTGTTTACTATTACTTTAAAATATTCTGATTTTTGTTTCTTGTCCACTACTTCCATGGTGTAGATTTTGAGGCTTTAAGCATGGCCGAAGATTTAGACAAACCATTGCTGGATCGTGATACTTTGGATAGTAAAGGAATTGACTTGGTACGTGATTCGTGCTTCCTTTGTTTTTACTCAAATTCTTTTGTGTGTGGCAAAAAGGGTTTGACGATTGAGCTTGACAGGGTATATTGCCACTAGAGGAGGTTTATGAATACCTAAGAACATCGCCTCAGGGGCTTTTATCTGGAGATGCTGAAGAAAGATTCAACATATTTGGTCCTAACAGACTCGAAGAGAAACGGGTAATAAAACAGCTCATCTTCTAAGTGTCTACATAGTTTTGTGCTAATGCTGTTTAAAAAAATGATGCAGGAGAACAAATTTCTGAAATTTCTAGGTTTTATGTGGAATCCGTTGTCATGGGTTATGGAAGCTGCAGCATTGATGGCCATCGCCCTCACTAATAGTGTAAGTAAGACATCCACAGTTTTGCTTCTTTTTTTGGTTCATGACAGTTTGTGAAACTCATTGTGATTAGTGAAAATGGTATTACAGAGCCATGGACCTGACTGGGAAGACTTTGTTGGAATCGTTTGCCTTTTAATAATCAATGCAACAATCAGTTTCTTCGAAGAAAACAATGCTGGGAATGCTGCTGCGGCTCTTATGGCTCGTTTGGCTCTCAAAACAAGAGTATGGTTCTTCACCTTATGAATTTTTAACTCCAATGAATTTTTAACTTAAAAATTTGATCAAGATCCCTCGTTATAGGTTCTAAGAGATGGACAGTGGCAAGAGAAAGATGCGTCTACATTGGTACCTGGTGATATAATTAGCATAAAGCTAGGGGATATCATTCCTGCAGATGCTCGCCTTCTTGAAGGAGAACCCTTGAAGATTGATCAGGCATGTCTCAAATATCAAAACTTATTTCTTTTAGTGTACAATGTGAAGAATTTCTCTGACAGAATAGTTATAACTGCAGTCTGTGCTGACCGGAGAATCACTACCTGTGACCAAGAAGAAAGGTGACCAAGTCTTTTCTGGTTCTACTTGTAAACAAGGTGAAATAGAAGCTGTTGTAATAGCAACTGGATCCAGCACTTTCTTTGGGAAAACAGCTCGCTTGGTGGACATGACAGATGTAACTGGACATTTTCAGCAGGTTTTACATGTCTCACTTTTGGTTTTGATAGAACAAAATAGTGAACCCTGGAGTAACCAATTGACATGTTTTTCTTCTAGGTTCTTACATCAATTGGAAACTTCTGCATTTGCTCTATTGCTGTTGGAATGGTTCTTGAAATCATTGTCATGTTCCCTGTCCAACATCGCTCCTACAGAATTGGGATCAATAACCTTCTTGTACTATTGATTGGAGGGGTACCTATCGCCATGCCCACTGTACTATCTGTCACGCTTGCCATTGGATCTCATCGACTTTCCCAACAGGTACAAATCCTACATTTTTAGCTGCCCTTTATTTGTTATTCTTTAATAACAGTTTGATAGCAATAATGTATTTCTACTTGTTTTTTTTCAAAAGGGTGCCATTACAAAAAGGATGACAGCAATAGAGGAAATGGCTGGGATGGATGTACTCTGCTGCGATAAAACTGGAACCCTTACCTTGAACAGTCTTACCGTTGATAAAAACCTTATTGAGGTACCAATACTACTCATGTGAATTGCATTTCAAGTTCAAAGAATACACTTAATGTGTTGTAATCTGCAAACCCATCTTCACAGGTATTCGTGGACTATATGGACAAGGACACAGTTCTTTTGCTTGCAGGCCGAGCTTCACGACTAGAAAATCAGGATGCTATAGATACAGCCATTGTGAGCATGCTTGCTGATCCGAGAGAGGTAGATATGTTTGTTTTTTAATGAACACTCTTTTATAAGACTATTGTCACCTTCTTTAAAGTTTGTCTCATACAAAGGTTGTTTTATCTGTAGGCACGTGCAAACATTAGAGAAATTCATTTCTTGCCATTTAATCCTGTGGATAAACGTACTGCAATAACGTATATTGATTCCGATGGAAGATGGTATCGTGCTACCAAAGGAGCTCCTGAACAGGTAGCAAAACCCATCGATGGCACTACCTGTTCTGTGTCCATGAAAGAAATACCATCACTGATCCAACTGTACTATATTATAGGTTCTAAGCTTGTGTCAACAGAAAAACGAGATTGCGCAAAGAGTTTATGCCATCATTGATAGATTTGCAGAAAAAGGTTTGAGGTCTCTTGCGGTTGCTTATCAGGTAACATCTTTGTCCTCTCCATTTCTCTCTGGAATTATAACGAGTTTTAAAGTAAGTGTACTTTTGAGGAAAAAGCTACTCAAATTCATTGCATCAGTTTAACTATTGTCTCTAGGAAATTCCAGAGAAAAGCAGCAGTAGTCCTGGAGGACCATGGAGTTTCTGTGGTCTCTTGCCACTGTTTGATCCTCCAAGGCATGACAGCGCTGAAACCATCCATAGAGCTCTTAACCTTGGAGTTTGCGTTAAGATGATCACTGGTAAGTCTTGACTTTATGCAATGAAGCTAGATTCTATATCTTGAATACCTAAAACTTTAGGAAAATGACTGAGCGGTTTGGAAAAAAATGCAGGTGATCAGTTAGCGATTGCAAAGGAGACAGGCAGACGTCTTGGAATGGGAACCAACATGTACCCTTCTTCTTCTTTGTTAGGCCACAACAACGATGAGCATGAAGCCATTCCAGTTGATGAGCTAATTGAAATGGCTGATGGATTTGCTGGAGTATTCCCTGGTCATAATCACAACACAACCGTAATATCTACTAAGTTTCAAGACTTGCTCTCATTTCTGATCCCAATCATTTTTTTTTTTTGGTCTCTCATATTACAGAACACAAGTATGAGATTGTAAAGATTTTACAAGAAATGAAGCATGTAGTTGGAATGACCGGAGATGGTGTGAATGATGCTCCTGCTCTCAAAAGAGCTGACATCGGAATAGCTGTCGCAGATGCAACAGATGCCGCAAGAAGTTCTGCTGACATAGTTCTAACTGACCCCGGATTAAGTGTAATCATCAGTGCTGTCTTGACCAGCAGAGCCATTTTTCAGCGGATGAAGAACTATACAGTTAAGTAGTAAAGTTATGGTTACACAACTATCATCTGATTCCTGATAGCTAACAAATTAATATAACTTAAAGATATGAATTTCAACTAGTTTGACAGAATTCTGAAAACCTGCTAGTGTATAATCTCTGAATGACTGACTAATCAGTACGAATCTGCAGGTATATGCAGTCTCGATCACCATACGGATAGTGGTAAGGAGCTTCATGATAGAACTCATTTTAGTTAAGTGACATCTACTTGAACTCATCTACTAGAACTCATGTTCTCTTCTTATCATTTTTTCATGCAGCTTGGTTTTACACTTTTAGCATTGATATGGGAATACGACTTCCCACCTTTCATGGTTCTGATAATTGCAATACTCAATGACGGTAACCTTTTAATCAATAGCTTCATGTTGATGTAAACAAAAAAAAACTAATTCGTAACACTTTCAGGGACCATCATGACTATTTCTAAAGATCGAGTTAGGCCATCTCCTACACCCGAGAGTTGGAAACTCAACCAAATATTTGCGACTGGAATTGTCATTGGAACATACCTAGCATTGGTCACCGTCCTGTTCTACTGGATCATTGTCTTTACCACTTTCTTCGAGGTATCTTCCCATCGCTCAAAGTAAGTTAAGATTTTGCTTACCGAGAAAAAAGCAGTTCCATTGACCATCCCTGAATCTCTTTAATGGCTACAGAAACACTTCCATGTAAAATCAATCGCCAACAACAGTGAACAAGTCTCATCTGCTGTGTATCTCCAAGTGAGCATTATCAGCCAAGCACTGATATTTGTAACACGAAGTCGAGGCTGGTCATTTACTGAACGTCCCGGGACTCTCCTGATTGTTGCTTTCATTGTTGCTCAACTTGTAAGAGTTCTCCACCCTCCATTCACCTTTAACATCACAGACATAATAGGTCTTGATTTTGAGTTGTTCCATTTCTTGTACACAGGCAGCTACATTAATTGCTGTCTATGCCAATATCAGCTTTGCTAAGATCACCGGGATTGGATGGGGATGGGCAGGTGTTATATGGTTATACAGTCTGATATTTTACATACCCTTAGATATTATAAAGTTTATCTTTCACTACGCATTGAGTGGAGTAGCTTGGAACCTTGTATTCGACCGTAAGGTTGGTGCATGTTTTTCTTCCACTGAGTTCTCTGACTTGTACTTTGTTTTTTTTTTCTTAAAGACGAGACTCTTGGTGTTTGTGTTGCAGACAGCTTTTACTTATAAGAAAGATTATGGTAAAGATGATGGAACGGCCAATGTAACCATCTCTCAGAGAAGTCGTTCTGCAGAAGAACTCAGTGGAAGTCGTCATTCCCGCGCTTCTTGGATCGCTGAACAAACCAGGAGACGTGCAGAAATCGCCAGGTTTTTTTCTTTTGGTTGTTCCATTTTCACAAACTACTAAAACATCTCTGATCCATTAAAACAACTATGTTGTTGTTCGTTTCGTAGGTTCGTACAGGTGCACTCGGTGTCAAGGCATTTAGAATCAGTGATGAAGCTCAAACAAATTGACCCAAAGATGATTGGTGCAGCTCATACCATATAAAACTCTCTCTTGGTTTTTCCCTAAAGAAGGATCGAACAATCTTAGGGTTCTTCTTCGAGTATGTAATGTAGCTGGTGGTTTCAATTGTTACTGTATGTAGGTGTTGAGAAAGAAATAAATGATTATATTTCAGTTCCTTATCGACAGAAATGAAAATTCTCAAGTAAGAACTGTCTCGCTGACATGAGAAATGAAATACAATTTTTTTGACACTATAGGCACTATTATAATACAAGTAAAATGGAAACAATGGAACAGAGACTATAGAAAAGTTAACGAATGTGTTTACATTTTCATTCATCTTCTGCTATGAAGTTTGGTTCTTCGCCTCTACAGAGATACTCATCGCACATCGATGAAGTTCCCCAGTCTTTTCTTAGCCGCAAGATATCCTCTGTAAAAGTAGAACCCGATGCTCCGATGAAGACACTGGACATTGCACATATTGTCTTATCCAACATAGCATCCACCTAAACATTCCAAGAACCAACGATAAGCAAGTTGGCGCAAGACATATCAAACAAATATTGTTACTGGATTTGCCTCTAGTGTATTTCTGTTAAAGATCTAATAGGAGATTGGATTAGAGGCAAAACAAGTAGGGTTTCGGACTTTCGAGCAATTCTAGACAACAATATCTTTGGTCCATAAACAAGCAAGAAAAGGATTAGGGCGTTAGCAGTGGCATTCATTACCTGAGAGTCATCCTCTATACCATGTCTATACAGTATCGAGTCCCACTTTTCTGCTGAGTTCCGAGGTGGACGTTTGACAAGGGGAACAACTTTTCCATCAACGACTACTAGTGACTGCAGCAGACCGGTTTCGCTTTCTGCAGCATCTGTTGAAAGATAGATGACTGGAGCATTAGCCCTTTCCACCATCCGACTGATGCAGTCTGCAGCTTGTGGTATGGGATAAAAGCAACTTGGTGATTTTGCATTGCTGGCCAGAAATCATTTCATTAGACAGAGCCAGCTATAAATGAGACACAGTTTTATCAAAAATCCTAACCTAGTCCCTAGTTTGATCAGCAACATCAGCACAGTATTTCATTACTACATAGAAGTGTAGATATATATATACTAATTAACAAAGCAGAACGGAATGATTTACCCTAAAAAGAGAGAGATGCAAAAATAAAACTCACCAGAACTTCAGGAACCCATGTCTACGGAGATGAAGCGCGATGAAATTCTTTCCTAAGAATGTCTGGATGAATCGCTGCGCTGTCAACAAAATGAGCCTACTAGGTTCAATCAGTGTCTTGCATTTGTGCTTGATAGGTCCACCAGGCTGCATCACCCAATCTTGCTCCATATCAGCATAAAAGACATCCCCAATGGCGATCACACCATCATCAGACTTAAACTTTTCCACTACCTCTTGAGAAGTTCGCTTAGTTGGCTTTTTTATATCTTCACTCCAAGGAGCCTCAAGCTTCCCACCTATAGAAACCCCCACTCCCTTCAGCTTCTTAATATGGTCCTCGTCCACATAACAAGGCTGTGGCGATGAGAAGTAACAAATAAACCTATCAATGTGAGCATGGTTCTTCTTATCCACCTCCTTGAACTGATCAAAAGAAATAACAACAGTTCTTCCCAAACATGTATTAATCTTCTCTATATCAATCACTCTATCATACTGGTAATCAAACTTGGAGCTAGGGATCACAAGTACTCGATCCAGCAACGCAGCAAAGAACATATGCTTCTCTAAACAAATCAAGTGATTGCTCATTTGACCTGAGAGGCAAATAGCAAAAAGAAATTTATCTGCTCTAGGCTTCCACTCAATCGTTTTCCGATCCAGCAATTTCTGATCTACCTTTCTACATCTATCATAGTAGTAAGAAGCAGTGACACTATCTGAACCAGAATCAGTGACTGAGTAATTCCCATTCCTGTGTGGTGATAAAAGCACCTCTTCAATTTCCTTATTCAGTGAAATCTGCTTCGCTAGAGCAGCTTTCACATTGTCTATAACTTCAGAAGAACCATTTGCATTGGAAGAATTGGAATTCGATGATTCATCTATCAATGTACGGTTCAACAGAGTGATAAGCGATAGCTGTTGCTGCCTCAGAAGATACAGAGCTTGAAGCTCAGATTCCTTGACCCGACTTGACAATGGATCAAGCTTAAAGCTCGAGAGATCCACAGAGAAGAATCTACGAGTATCAGTAAATAAGAACAAAATACCAACGAATAGAGTTACAGAGATGGCAGCAATGACGTAACGCTTGTTGAATGAGATTTTCCAACGATTCCGAGCTCGAGAAGCGATTTCCTCGATCTGGAACGCCGATCTCGGACTCCTGCCACCGCCGTTCGCTCTACTTGTGGCCCTGGCGGTGGTTACAGACTGAAGATCGATGTCTCTGATGTCATTCTGTGGGATTAAATTCCGGTGATCCTCTTCATCGTCCGACGAGTTACGCTCCATCGCCGAGAGGAGAGTGAGCTGCAAATCAATGGTACAGTCATACCGGGTTTTAATTTGATAAGAGTATTTTTTTTTTCCGGTTAATGGGCCGAGTCGATAATAATTGCTTTAGCTTGTGTATTTGTCTTGGGTCTTTATTACAGAAAGTATTTGACTGACGAAATACAATTCGAAACCATACGATTCTTCTATTGCAAACCATTATCCTCATTCATATACTATACAAAAGTAGTTGGAACAAAGCTACAGTATGTATATAATAAATGTGAAATCAAACTTATGTTTTTTTTTTTTTGCTTTTAGAAGCACAAACCATGAGGAGCTAAATGAGTAAATTCAGAAGACAAAAGGGAGACTACTCGTGACTCTTGATACCGAGAGAGACGTCCAGGTCGTGTTTTGTTGCATAGGAATCACAGTTGAAGCAAAGGCAACGCCATTACAACACCGAAAACAGACACTAGCAACAGTATAATCCACGCCGGCAGTCCCTGCTTTTTGTTGTTCTTTTTCCTCTCCTTCAAGCCACCTTCTGAGTCCTCTTTCGTTGGGTCAACGGTTTTCTCTGACTCGGCATTGGTATTACTCGTTTGAGGAGGAGACTCTGGTGCTGTCAGTTTTGTGGCAGCTTGCTCCTTGTTGTACTTCTCTACGTACTCTGGAAATAGCTTCCGAAATGCCGGGCTGTAGCGGATTCATGTGAAAAACCAAAAACATGTAAGCTCATGACGCAGTATTCACTTCAATTTTGATGGTGGGATGATCTTACGTTTTACAATTGAAAGCAAGGGATGACTTAGCCAACCGTTGTTTCTCAGCTACAGTAGTGTTCACACTTCCGGTTGTCGGACTGGTATCCATCTGCGACACAAGGAAAACGTTTGGAGAAAGATTGAGGACAGAAACAAAAGACCTTGCCATGTTTAATATTCAGATCTAAGCTAATATAAACCATTACAATATAAGAATATGATATTTTTCAAGCAAGATGTCCATTAATCTATAGAACCTACGATGAACTTACCATAAATGAGAGAAGTCCTGTAAGTATGCTGCATTCACGGAAAAAAAATTGGTTATGTATTTCCATCGTCATCTTCCAAAATTAGTACGAACATTATGAAACTCAATTGAAGTATATGTACCAAAGGGGGAATCTATACCTTGACACAGACCACATGGGATTCCAGCTTTCTGGATGAACTGTAAAAGTCATGTAAAGTTCTTTAGATATTGGACAACTTAATTGGTACGCAATAATGAATAGAGAGAGCAGATTTTCCTTACAATCACTCATAGACAAGCAGATTTTCTTTTGTGTCATGAAACGACCATTTGGGGTAGTCATTCTGCAGCATACAAAAAAAGATTTGGCTTGTTGGAAACTGGACAAAAAACTGAGGTAATAGTATTGTTGAGACTGAATTCTGAAGAACCATAGAAACATACGTAATTCCAGGTGGCTTGTAAGGATACTCTGGAGGGAACTTAATCTTTCCATAGTAAAATCCACCTGTTTAAGAGAACATTATTATAAAAAAAAAATAAGATACTGCGTAAACCTAAGGGCTGCAGAAGACAACACTAACAATAACAAGAAACTTCCGAAAGAAGATTTTCACCTGCAAAAGGTGTTCCTTCACTACCTTCCAGCACATAATCTGTAAGATAAATGCCAATAGTTAAACTCTTTGTTAGTAACAGATCAAGCTATGCAGTAATACGAGAAATACTGAAACTCCCTAACCGTTATCAGGCTAACAGTACACTGACAGTATTGCACAATTGAGAAGAAAAACATCACATCTTTGCATTTACTCTTAAAAGCATATATAAACCATTGACAAATAAATATTCACCATTCTATCAGAGTAATCCTTTATATGTGAGGCATGATGTTCTGTCTAATCTCTTCATAGTAAACAATTGTTTCATAGTTTATTGTATATTATCAAGTACAGCAAATATGCCCATCATATATACATCAACCTAAACCCTTAATAGAAATGCTTACAATAGGATTACGGATAAGCCAATAGGAATAAAGACAAGAAAAAGAAAAAAATAAAAAGGAAAGATAGGAAAGGCTTACGCCATTCGAGAATGTCATTTGGGGAAGGACGAGCAACAACATGGGAGACTGGTTCCTAAAGGCCCAAATCAGAACATATAATAAATAACCCCCATAGGAAAATATAAAACTTACTCTTAAGACTAAAAACCAAAAGAACATTTATACATATAGTTCAGCATCGTATGCAAAATTCAGAGAAAACTGGTTCAGCAACGGGATCCTGATTCGAGCTCAAGAGAGGTAGGAAGGGAGTAAAAAGAGATAGTACCTTGCAAAGTGCTCTATATTCCTTTTGAAGACGCTTAATACAAGCCTTTTCTGCCATTTAAGTGCTATGGACTAAGTGAATAACTACTGCAACTGCTGTTAAACCTATAAAACATAATCAACAAAAACGAAATACATAATTAGAGTGAAATGAAAAGAACAGAGAAAACAAAAAAAAAACATTCCATTTGATATTTCTCAATACTCTCATGACCTGATTGATTACACACAAGACCAGAAGAAACATGAATCAAACAACACCTTTTAATAAGAAGAATCACCAAAATAAATGAGCTTGGGGAACCAAATTCACCGAAAAATCCCTGTAAATCAATTAAAAGCAAAGAAATTCGATAGATTCCAGCCAATTGAAATGAAATGAGCTGGGAATCCCGAGAAAAATATCTCAACCTAGAAATCCAATTGATTCGACCAATAAAATAGCAAAAGTGATAAGCAAACCAACTCTAATCAACTGCAACATCTTCGATCAATATCTAGGAAACTAACATACTTTCTCACATTTAAAAAAAAAACATAGATTTCGATTGCAATTTCAAGCTTTGCTTCTTACCCAGATACGCAAAAGACGAATACAAATCAAATGAAAAGGAAATGCAGAGAAGAAAATATCAAGTAGTATAACATCAGATCCAATAAAGAATTTGGGAAAATTGAGTACCTTGAATCGAATTTTGTCGAGGAGGATTCTTCTCTCTTGGGGTTTCTCGTTAATTTCTGTCTCTTTCTCGTCGGGTTGAGAGAGAAAATAGCCTAACTTGCGCTGGTTTAGCTTAACCCGAACTAAATTCATTAATTCATCCCACAAGTTTTGCCGGTTTTGCATTAATCATTCCGGTTCGTTATTTCTGAGCCACACATGATGAAAAGCTCTCCCTTTTTGACATAATAAACCCCTTTTCTAATTGAGGATTTGTTTTAATTATTGTTTGGTTTTTATAAAGAAAGGCCAAAATTGCGTAATGCACTTTTCCCTATTTCTTTATTCACCACTTGAGGATCTCTCTACTCATCAAGAATCTATGCCGGTTCTTGGAACCAAATTTTATTTTCTCTTCTTTTCACTTACAATAATGTAATAAATATATAAATAATTACATAAGAAAAAGAAAAAACATTTTTTTAGAAGTTAGAGAGACAAAACAGCTGTTACCTGCATTTTTCTCTTTTCTGAAATTGGACTTACACTAATACCTCCAATTTCCAAAGTTATGTCCTTAGCACTTAAATAAAATAAAAATAAAACTTATAAAATTCAACAAAGTTAAGTTTCAGCCTCTTTTGAGTTCCCCAATAAGATTAGGCAGAAACCACGTGCTCTAATCACATGACCACCATCTTCTAAGTTTCAAAGCAGTTACATGGAGGTTAGGTAATGGTGTGTATATGTGGATCTTTAATTTGTCTCTACATATAATATTTGTTTTAATCGATTCAATGTAGATGCTGAGGAATAATATCATCATCAGTAAAATGATTAAAATTAAGATAAGTATCTCTCACCATCTTTGATTAAATAGCAGCAGTCAAAGTATGATCACGTGATCAGATCCCCATAACTATGTGTTCAAACACCAAATAATATCTTTTTCTATAAAAGCTTTACAAGTCTCTCGTCTCTCTCCATCTCTTTCTGTTTCTCTAGTTCACATCTCTACCAAGACTTTTGTCAGTTACACATTCTCAAGAACGGAACACGAACAAGTGAAGAAGTTTCAAGACTTCTAAGAGAATTACAAGAAGAAAACTAGCTCACAATGAAGAGATATTGTTCAGTGGTTCTGGTTCTGATACTTGTAGCTTTCTTTAGCAGCAAGTACAGTGTAGAGGGCCGTTCTCTGTCAATGATGAAGCATTCTGGTCAAGCTGTAAAAGATTTGCAGATAAGCAAGGAGATGAAGAAAGGGCCACTTGGAGGAGAAAAAGATAGCTTCCGGAAAATTCCATGGACTGGCTCGAATCCAATACAGAACAAGTAAAGAAGAAACAAGACACAATAAAGTTTTGATTTTTATGTATCCTCAGTGTTTTAGGTGTAATTGACATCAAGAGTGTCTCTTTTTGTATCAGGTGTAAACCACAATTAGATGGTCAAGGAAGTAGGAAACATCAGATCACAGCTTCAAGAAAACCTTAAATTTCAGTTCTTTTTTTTGTCCTTCTTAGATCCTCTACTCTCTCTTTTTTTGTTTCTTTTTGTAGAATAGGTACCCAGACATGTGTTTCTTAATGCTGTAATCTACTTGAAATACATGAACTCATCTTTTAATTTTGGTGCACTTAATCTTATATGGATTAAAAAAGGATGAAACTTTAAAACACCTTACTCGTGTAGATGTAGTCTAGCCTTCAAATTTTTCAACGCCTTGACTCTATGAGTTCTTCTCTTTTTTCTGCTTTGCAAGATTTATCTCAGCCAGTGTTTATTAAACCCTAAGTATACAATGATATTAAATTTCCCCAGTTCTTTGGTTCTTATGCTTCAAATGCATCCTCGGACCCGTAAGAATGAAAAGTGTTATGAGGGAACTTTAATTTTCTCAAGAAAAGATGATTAACAAAACTCTCGCTATATGCTAATTGTTTAGCTGCATGTCTTGAACTCTTGATTTCCACTGATTACTTCTCACTGAAAAGAGCAATAACGAATTATTATTGTAGCACATCAAAATGAAAAAAAATAATCACAGTGATTCAGTGACACTTATGGGAAACAAAGCGGCATCCAACACAATACTATATTACATTGCATGTATCATTAACAGAATACATGTTGAGTTGCTAATAATTCGAAAGAAGGGTCATTAGCAGATCATTTGTAAAGCCTTACCAACCAACTATACACTACACATATTAAGACAAAGCATATAATCTACTGTTAAACTTGGTTACTTCAAGCGAATCAGACCCTTTCTACTTACTTCAGTAGAGGAGTTGAGGAAGACGCCCGAAAAAAATGACGCCGTTTTACTGGTTAATAGTACGATAGATTTTGCTCACGAACCGATTGGGCCGGAAGAGAGTCTAAAACGTAATTGGGCCAATAATGACCCAGAAACTATATTAAATAACGAGGTTTGTCCAATTTCTAACAGCGTTTTAGTCGCCGACTCCGAACAATAAAGCACATGATTTTGTCTGAATCCAAGATTCAGAAGCTTATATTTTTTACTAATCCAGAAGTTCTTTATGTTGAAATATAAGACCATTATTTAAATACGAGTATTCATCATAAACGGCTTAAGAAAAATCGGGATTACACAAAGTAGAAAACACAATAAAAAAAGGGCAGAAAAATAAATATACTTTCAATATATTTTAACTATTAAACTGTTTTTTTATTTTTTGACAAATTGGAAAGAAAGAAAAAAGGGAATAATTAAATATTCGTTGAAAAGGGCTTAAAGAAAAATAAGCGTTGAAAAAAGGCAAATAGCATAAAGTCGAAATCGGTGGACACCTAGAAGATGTCCGAATCAGTGTGAAAAGGAGAGAAGAGAAGAAAAGAATTGGGAAGTTTCGTGTTTGAGGCAAAAGTAGCGATATCTAAATTTATTTAGATTGAGCATCAAGCTTGGTATATAAAACTATCATCACACAATACAGATGCGGAGATTCGTGATTGGCCAAGCCAAAAATCTTATAGATCAGACTCGTCGTCGTCATCACAGAGATCACCGACTTCTCTCTCTTCTTCCTCCTTTTTCCGCGGCTTCGGATTCTTCTTCTACTCCTTTCTCGTCGTACCGTTTCTTCTCTTCTTCTTCGGAGATGTCGTCTGCTTCTGATTCCTCTTCCTCTCTTCCCGTCACTCTCGACACCATCAATCCCAAGGTCGGTTTTTTATTTTTCTCTTGTTCAATCAAATTTGTTTGATTTTTTTTTTCTTAGGTTGATGTTTGTTTATGATTTTGCATGCTGGGTTAGCTTCTTCCTCGATTGACATGGGTTTTTTTTTATTTTGTTGTATTCTGGGCTGAAAATGTATGATTCATGATTTGGTAAAAGCGATGAGCTTCGTTTCATGTCTTCGAGATTGCTCTGTGCTTGACTAGGGTTTATGGATTTATCTCTGCTAACTTTGATGAACATTATATATTATACATTATATGACTTTTGGAATCCTTTTTTGTGGATATTAAAAATCTGTTGCTTTGTGGATTCATGTGTTCTTCATAGATTCGGTCCTTGTGATTATTAAATTATTGTTTGATTCTTTCCTTTTCTCCCTAATTTGTTGAAAAGATTAGCTCATATTTTCCTATTCCCCTAGCGACTTATGCCTTGAAGCTTTTGTTTTTGTATTTTACTTTAACAAGTTGGGTTTTTTGTTTGGGATCTCAGGTTCTCAAATGTGAGTATGCTGTCCGAGGAGAAATTGTCAACATTGCTCAGGTAAGCAGTTTTTTCCTAGATTTGTATTTTTCTAAAAGTGGATATTGCTTTGCTCATTTTGATTTTCTGCTTCCATCTCACAGAGGTTGCAAGAGGATTTGAAGACTAACAAGGACGCTTATCCCTTCGATGAGGTACATTATAATCGGTTTATTGTCAAACTTGATTCTTATGATGAATGAAGCTTACAAGTTTCTTGGCTTTTGGCAGATCATTTACTGTAATATCGGCAATCCTCAATCTCTTGGTCAACAGCCTATAACATTCTTCAGAGAGGTAAATAAGTGAAGCTTTTTATGGTGCTCGTTTGTTCAGTATGTTGGTCATGTGTTAACTTAACTTGTAACATCTATGTTTCAGGTTCTTGCTTTGTGTTCCCACACAGCCCTGTTGGACGAGAGTGCAACACACGGCTTGTTCAGGTACTGAAACTGGTTTATATGTTTTTACCTCGTGTGATAAGATTTGCTTGACATTGAATTTTGCAACTTTGATCAGTTCTGATTCTATTGAGCGTGCTTGGAAGATTCTGGATCAAATTCCTGGGAAAGCGACTGGTGCTTACAGCCACAGCCAGGTTTGGGGCATTGTGAATCTTGACAGCATCTCTTCCTTTCTCATTGAACGATCCCCTCACTTAATCTTCTCTTCTGCCTCAGGGTATCAAGGGACTGCGTGATACAATTGCTGCTGGAATCGAAGCTCGTGATGGTTTCCCTGCTGATCCTAATGATATTTTCATGACAGATGGTGCAAGCCCAGGGGTAACTATCATCAATCCTCTCGAAACTCATAAAAACTAGAATGCATTGTTTTGAAGATGACAATAGTATAATGTTGACCTCTTTCTAGGTTCATATGATGATGCAACTTCTCATAACTTCAGAGAAAGATGGTATCCTTTGCCCTATTCCTCAGTACCCATTGTACTCAGCTTCAATTGCTCTTCACGGTGGAACTCTGGTATGTTCCTTATGAATCTGCGGAAATGAATCTGCGTCCGAGCATCTTTTGTATTTCTTCTGATTGTTGTTATTTCCTTCTGGTAGGTTCCATACTACCTTGACGAAGCATCAGGATGGGGTCTTGAAATATCTGAGCTGAAGAAGCAACTTGAAGATGCTAGGTCAAAGGGCATCACTGTAAGAGCTCTGGCTGTCATTAACCCTGGAAACCCAACAGGACAGGTAAATGGATCTTCAAAACTAAAATTTACAAATCTATACCGATGCTAATTTCATCTGTTATTCTCTGGTTAAAAGGTTCTTGCAGAAGAAAACCAGCGTGACATTGTTGATTTCTGCAAGCAAGAGGGTTTAGTTCTTTTGGCAGACGAGGTCTATCAAGAAAATGTTTATGTCCCTGACAAGAAATTCCACTCCTTCAAGAAAGTAGCTCGGTCTATGGGCTACGGTGAGAAGGATATTGCCTTGGTCTCATTCCAATCTGTCTCCAAAGGTTTTAAAAATAAACAAATTTCAATAGTCAATAGATAAGCTTCTGATCATAGGGATAGGAAATTAGTCTCAAAACTGGATTCATTCTTTTGACAGGGTACTATGGAGAGTGTGGGAAGAGAGGTGGCTACATGGAGGTTACCGGATTCACTTCTGATGTAAGAGATCAGATATACAAAGTTGCTTCTGTGAATCTCTGTTCCAATATCTCTGGTCAAATTCTTGCTAGCCTCATCATGAGCCCACCCAAGGTATAAAACATCTATATGACTTCATCACGATTGATTTGGTTTCCACCAGATTTTTAACCGTTTTTATGAAATTTGATCAGCCTGGTGATGACTCCTACGAATCATACATAGCAGAGAAGGATGGAATTCTCTCGTCTATGGCTAGACGTGCAAAGGTAAGCTATTCATAGAGAAGTTAGGAGAGCAATCAAGATTAGAACTTTCTGTTTGTAATGTGTTTGAAGTCTAACCTTGCAGACTCTTGAAGAGGCTCTGAACAAGCTAGAGGGTGTTACATGCAATAGAGCAGAAGGAGCTATGTATCTATTCCCTTGCCTTAACCTTCCACAAAAGGCGATTGAAGCTGCAGAGGCTGAAAAGTCAGCACCAGACGCTTTCTACTGCAAACGCCTTCTAAAAGCTACTGGAATAGTCGTAGTCCCTGGTTCTGGCTTCAGACAGGTTTGTTAAAAGAAGAAGCTTTCTCCTAAGAGCCAAACCAAAAGCTCACTCACTGTTATTGATCATGTGTTCTTTTTTTCCCGGTTTCATGTAGGTACCCGGAACATGGCATTTCAGGTGCACTATACTTCCCCAAGAAGATAAGATTCCAGCGATTGTTGATCGTCTGACCGAGTTCCACAAGAGCTTCATGGACGAGTTCCGCAACTAAGTACTCTGTTTTGGTGATCAGTCTATATTAGATATGATCAATCTTGAGTAATAATAAGAAAAAAATTTATACCGTTTCTTTTTCATCGACATTGTGTTTACAGAGAAGCTTAGTCTTTCTTATCCACCTTTTGTTCTGTTATTGGCCGATGACAGTGATAAACCATAATAGAATTATTTTTCTTTCTGAAATTGAACTTACATTAATACCTCCGAATTCTCTTAATTAATAATAGTAGCCAGTAAGCAGTAATCAGGTTCTCTTATTCATATGGCAACAATCTCTAAGTTTCCAAAGTGGTTACATGGAGTTATAATACGTATACGTGGATCTTTGTCTTTCTCTACATATGATAGAATGTATCATCGATTGAATGTAGATGCTGAGGAATATCGTCATCAGTAAGTAATTAAAGAAAAATATATCACCATCTTGATAGATAGATCCCAAAAACTAAGTGTTCAAAATCCAAAAAACTTATCCTATAAAAGCAACAAGCTTTAGAAGTCTGAGGTGATCAGAGGTTCTCAAATATGACTATATGAGTATACTGTTCGCGGTGAAATTGTCAACATTGGTCAATGATGATACTGGATGTGTTGAGAAAGCTCATCTGGACAGACAGTCAAACGTGAAAGAGTTGACCCAATTGCATGTTTATGGTTACAGTTTTTATAATGGTTTTTAGTCATAGTTTTTGGTTAAAATTTTAATCAAATTGAACCATATAATATTATGTTTTATTCATATTCGAATGAGAATGCAGAAGATGATCACAAGTATGAACACCTCCCACTTCTATGGGTAATGGGTGCTATGTTCAAAAGACAATCATCCCGAGTAACGGTATGCTAGTATATGCCACAGCTATGGATAGAACGAGCACCGCAATCATCTCTAGCAGAAAGCCAGAAACCACAGAGAAGACATCCTTAGTCAATGCCAAGAAGATCGTTGAGTATCTCGTGAACAACCACCGCTTGTAGTAAGTGTGACCGTGCCAAAATTTTCGGTGTCTCATTAGCAGGAGGAACATCAACAATGACTGTAGGTAGGTCTTGAGAGAGGTTTCATGATCTCAACATTCATTGCTACAAATTACACCAAAAATCCATACACTTGTATAAGTTTTAAGAACATGCAAGAAATTAAGTGTACACATGGTAAACAAGTCTCTAAATATACTAAAGAAACTGGATAAATAAGATCTACATAAATTAAACAAGTTGATATTTATATTTTCATTGGAATATGAGCAAAATATAAGCAAACCATAAATAAAATATAATTTATGGTTCAAATTGGTTTTACTATTTTATAACATACTAATTATTTACTCTTCATTTTTATAAAACAAAATGTTAAGATGTTGACCAAAATGCTATAAGTGCAGTTTTTAGAATGGATTTTAGTTTTTGGTTTTTGGAGTTTATTTAAGGATTATTATTTTTTAACCGTTAATGGTGCGTTTGGTTTTTTTATTGTTTTCTCTTTTATTTATAAAGAGGAAACAAAAACAGAGAAATGGCTTTAGTTTTTTTACCTTACAATCAAATTTTGTGGATTCTAGTTTCTATTAAAAACTGTAAAGAAAATTTAAAATCAGGTTTCCCTATTTTATAAGTAATCTACTTAGCAAGTTAGCCTACAACCTTGAATGGAAAAAATATAGGTTTTCTGGAAAACAAAATCCGGAAACTAATGTATATATAGTCTTATTCTATAATTCATTACTTCATCCAAATAAGAGTGACTGGTTCTCCTTTTTTTTTTACAGAAACTAAAATGTGAGAAATGAGAATCATAGAATGATGTTTTTGGTTGGAAGATAATTTAAAATAACTTACATACATTTACACACACACACACAGAGTCAGTTTTGAACTTATATGATGATAGGTAGATTTTAATTCACTATGAACGGAAGTTACGGAATCCATTTAACCAAAAAAAAAAATCACACAAATCACTATATGGACCATAATGGTACATGACGATATTTAATAAGAGATGGATGAAACATATTTAATTAACATGCATTGTTTCTTTTACCATGAATCAAATTCGTTGGAAAAAAGAATAGAATTCTATGGAAGCTGGATTAACTGATTTAAAAAATTTCTATTAATAACTCAAACAAAGACCTAAAATAAATTAAATTTTCAAAATAAGAAGTATACAAGAAAACAATGAATCAATATGAATAGCATAAAATCATATAACTAAATAAAATCAATAATTTAGAAATTCATTAGAGAGGAATGACCAACACGGCTTCGACTAATCCAAGGTTTGCATATCCATGGTTGGTTTCCAAGGCATCATGTTGATTTGCCATGCCGGAAGACTCTCCAACATCCGATCATTACTCAACTCATTGATCCTCTTTGCTAAATTATCTCTCAACTGCTTCATCGCTGCCACGTACTCTTCCAGCTCATCCTCCGGCACACTCTCCACTGGACGCTCCCACCACGACCCTTCCTCCTCCGCCACGTTACCGGGATATACATCCAAAGTCACCGGAGTCTTACGTAGATACTTGTCTATCAATGTGTCTACGTGACCAAACCTATAGATCCTACCGCATCGAGAGAACGTTATGACCGCGATTTTTGCACCGGTAAGAACGCTCAGTTCAGCTGATTTCTTGAACAATCCACGACGTCTTTTAGAGAACGTTACTTGTCTCTTGCTCTCTTCTTTGATCTCCTTGATCTCTATCTTCTGTCGACCTCGAGTCGTTTTAGTGGGTCGTATTGTTATCTCCTTTTTAGGTTGAGTATCCAACACGTTAGCTTCTTGAAGTCGTTCATTGGGCGGCAAGTAAGTGATCAATGAGGTTTCTCGTACTTCTTCCATGGCCAAATCAGAGAGCGAGGGATGGAAATAATACTAGGGTTTTTTTTGGAGGTGGGATTTATATATAGTTGTTCATGGTTACGTATAGCATTAAAAGAAATTGTAATATTTTCCTCCATTTATGGAAACATGGTCTTAAATGCACTTCTAATTATTGGCATTTTTCGGAATGATTTCATGAATCAAAGGAAAGCCTTTAGTTTCAATGTAGTACACGTGTTTTCTCATACAAAATTTATAGAAATATATATAGTATGTATATCCGAAGATAGTACTTTCCATTTTACTCGTTCGTTGAAGAATCGATTGTGATACATATAATATTTAAATAATATATTGTCCGCCCATAGTTAAGAGAATGAGACGGTTTACTATTACAAACCCTACAAAATGTTGCGTGTAGAACATGATGACATACCGCCATAAGAAGAAGAAAAAAAAATGACGCCTTCTTGCATTAGATTTACATCAAAGCATTTAAGTATATCCTAAATGGCTAAATTACAGGCTGATCAACTAATCTCATTTATGGCCAAAAGTTAAGGTTGACACATTGACATCCCCTTATTGGTCAAGAACATTTTCATTTAATTTAAACAGAGTTTGACATAGAGCTAAGTGCTATTTTTGCAATCGAATCAGCCAACATATTGGACGATCGAGGAATATAAATGATAGTAATGCAGGAAAATTGCTCCATAAGCTCTTTGATGTCCTGCAGGATATAGTATAACTCCTTAGAATTGATTATCCTTACCATAACTTGGGAGTCTGAAAATAGAGTTAACTCTCTTCTATTCAGAGAGATTGCCGACTGGAGTGCTGCTGCTATTGCTTCTGCTTCCGCAACCAGGGCTGAAGGCACATTGCTAAGTGTTTCTAAAAAACTATCCAGCTCGGTATTACCTGATGATTGAAAGTGCCAGCCAATACCTCCATGTTGTGAGCTTTCTTGCCATGCTGCGTCCACAAAGACTTTGAAATTCCGGTCATTTGGTGCTTCTAGTAGTCCCATGTTAGTATGGACCGTTGATGGTTGATCGTTTGGGGACTGGGCATCTTGCCACATCTTCGCTTCAACCAGTGGCGGAGCCAGAGAAACGTTTTAAAGGGTGCAAAAGTAGTATAGAAGGATCTTGAACCATTGATACTATTACAAGGTGCATTTTAACCATTTTGCTACTATTACATAGTGTAAAAAATATATTTCTATTCATATGATTGTTACCAATTTTTCTTAACTTGGTTCTTCAATATTTTGGGAACCATTCAGTTACTAACTTTGACTTTGGGCTTTAGTTAAAGTTGGTGAACGTTCCGAATTTTATTTGGTTTCCTTAAGTTAACACAAGTAACAAGAAAAAAACCCAACAAAATAAAAATAATGCAAGGGTAAAAATGTAAACTCTGAAAACACAGAGCTTCGACGTAATTGCGTGAGAGAGATGGCGGCGGCGACGATGAGAAAGGCGGAGGAGCTGGTGGAGAAGACGATGAAGGGAAACGATGCTTCTCATGACGCATGGCACGTGTGGAGGGTCCGAGACCTCGCTCTCTCCCTTGCTCGCGAAGAAGGTCTCTCTTCCAACTCCGACTCCATGGAAATTGTGAGTTCAAAAAGAAACCCTGAATCCCCCTATTCCAAAACCCTCTAGTTTTTCTTCGAAATATCTTTGGATAGGTCAGTGATTTAAATAAAATAAAAAAGAGAATTTGAGATGTTTGCTTGTGAATTTTCAGTTTTTTTGTTTGTTTACTTAGTGTGAACCATTTCTGTTGATCTTTGCAGGTAGAGCTTGCAGCTCTTCTCCATGACATAGGTACTTTATTTTTTGGTTTTTTGTTCTTTTAAGTCATGTGTTTATGTTTATACTCCACAGTTTGATTCATAGTGTGTACTCTCTCTTATCAGGTGATTACAAGTACATAAGGTTTGTTTCTTTTGAACCTCTTGAGTCCCTTACTTCATCATCAGTGTTTCCTTTGCTAAACTCTCTTAGTTCCCTGCACTAAACTTTGATTGAACTAACCTGCATGATTCTGGAACCTGGGGATATATCCTATCTGTTTTACAACTAGGATTAGTTACGCTCTACTTAGTGTGGATAACTAAGTGCTGAAGACTGATTTTCTGGCACTGACATGTTGCTTCAGAGACTCTTCGGAATCAAAACTTGTTGAGAATTTCCTGGATGAGGAGGGTATAGAAGAGACCAAGAAGATGAAGATACTAGCCATCATCAACGGAATGGGTTTGTTTCCAGCTCCTACTTTTACTCATCATATTCAATATACTAACTTGTATTCACTACTATTAAGTAGGAGTTTGTAAAATGCGTTTTGTTGTATCTACAAGTTGTGAATAGAACAAGTTTATTGTTTCCAGGTTTCAAAGACGAATTAGCAGGGCTAGCACTATGCAAATCTTTTCCTGAATTTGGTGTAGTTCAAGATGCTGATCGCCTTGATGCAATTGGCGCCATAGGTAAGCATGCTTTAGTTTACTTCTCAACAGTATAAGAGCTTTTGATATGTCATCTAGAGATTCTCAATGTTAGGGAATTTGTGGTCTTAGTTTCTGTTGATCTCTTTCCGTTTTTAGGAATTGCTCGGTGCTTTACATTTGGTGGAAGCAGGAACAGAGTGCTTCATGATCCTGAGATCAAACCCCGGACAGAGCTAACCAAAGAGCAGTACATTAAGAAGGAGGAGCAAACGACTATTAATCACTTTCATGAGAAACTCCTCAAGCTGAAGATATTGATGAAAACCGAGGTTAGACTAATCGGAAAATAATTCTATACATTTTGTTTTGATTCGAGGTTTGTAATGTGTGACTGGAAAAATTCAGGCGGGTAAAAGGAGGGCGGAGAAAAGGCACAAGTTCATGGAAGAGTACCTCAAGGAGTTCTATCAAGAGTGGGATGGGTCTGCTTAAAAAGTCAAGAATGATGTAATTGAAGAAAAAAAAAAAAAGTAGACGATGTGTTCAACCGGTTACTTAACCGGTTTATTTAGTGAGTAAGCTATGTCAGACCAAACCGACCAGTCTGTGGTTTAAAACAGAGTGACAAATTCTATTATAAAATGCCTCGTGATAAACTTTACGTTTTTAAATGTTAAAATGCTTTCTTTTAATTTATTTATTATAAGTTTCCTAATAATTAGGTTTTCTTTTGTCAATGCTAATGATTGTGGAAGGAGTCGCCCGATTTACATATTTTTGGACGCCAAAGTCACTTGTTGTCTTTTTCGTAAAGGGTTTATTTCATATTGACTTTCTTTTTTCGTTTTTAAGTCTTCGTTAAATTTTATAAGTGTAAGATGATACCATTTAACATGGTTTCAGAAGTTTCTGGATGTTTGAGTGGATTAAGTCATTATGACTGCTGCGGATATCATCAGTCGGCCATAATTTAAACATTACATGGTTTGAATTTGTATATTGTATACCATACATTGTGACGTAATTTCAATTTTTGTTGGCGAAAATCTTTATATTCGCTACATTTTATTGTTTTCTTTTTGTATATTGCAGTTTTCTTCTGATGCAATGTGAATTATATTACCAAATGGAAAGAAGAGTTTAATTACAAGAGCTTTTAGGGACATAATACTTCAATGACCAAAAAACAAAGGGAAATCTTGTATGTTACATAGAAAATAGTTTTCGTTGGTTAACGTACGGGATCTTATATATCCGTGTTGCAGTGTTCGCAGCTAAGACTAGATTCTTCTTTTACTAGATAGATAAATGTGTTTCGATAAATTTTCATCCAGCGATCCTTTATTTTTTACGTACTATTTTTTTTGGTACTTTTATTCCAAAATCAGTCGTTGACAAATAATATGTGGAAAAGAGTTTTAACTTCGTGAGCAAGGAATTTCTATAGACTTTAATGAAATAAATAATGCATCGAATGGATTGCTCACGTTTTAGCCAAGTCGTTTAGTATTAAAAAAAAAGACTAATCGTGTATAGACTTATCATTCTACATAACACATGTCCAATATCCAAAGGATTAGTGATACAACCATCGAACAGGTCGACCATTACGCGTTCAATTTGTGTTTCAGTAAAAACTATAGTTAATCAAAACACATGTACCGATGTACGTTATTAGTTTGCAGCTATAATTATTTATGTAAAACGAATTTTTAGAATATATTTTTTTATTCTTTTTATCCAAGGAATAATCTAATTGGTATATCGTTAGAAAAAACAACGTAATGATGACTTATGTCGTGTGAGAACAAGGAGGTTTTTTCATGGCATAGTTTTTGAGTTGGGTGGGTTGGCGCTAGTCATAAAATCCTAGGAACCGACCAAAAACGTGCTGAGACATATCGTCCATTCTAAATTACAACGGAAAGTAAGACATGTTGTATGTTGGTACAGTAAAAATTATCCATGTTGTTTGATATATAGTAATTTTGGGGTTCCCATACCTAAAAATTAGCAATATGTATATATTTAGATACATTTATAATAAACAAAATTGATATTTATATTCATTTTAGAACTAGTCGAATTAGTAGAATTAGTCGAATCTTATCAGCAAGCCGGACAAAGATTAACTTACTAATATAAAACAAAGAATAATATAATTTGCGAAAAAATCAATCATCGTGAATGATATTTTATGGATGTTCTGTGGACCCAATCTTTTCCTCAATGTGTTTTGCGTGCATCTCTACGACATTTCATCGAAGAAAAAAAGGTACTCTAGATGGGTCGATTAACTAAGGTACATTTACTGATTTACATACCAATATATTTATTAATTTTACCGTAATTTTGATTTATCCGGCTAAAATATAGTTTAAACAATATATACCATGATCTTAAAAATTAAAATCTACTGAATCCCAAAGATATTCTCGTAATTTATAATATATATAAAATCCCGAAATGACCACCACAAAGGAGAAATCAAAGGAAATTGCCTTTCTAGATTTTAAAAACATTTGACAAATGAAAAGGTGAAAAGTAAAACTTTCACAAAAGTGTAGAGCCTTTCTAACAAAGGTACTTGAAAAACGACCGCGTATCGTAAAGGCTATAAATATAGTTGAATTAGCGCCCAAAAGGTAAACAAATAAAAGCAGAAGCTAAATATTTTATTTTACCAAATTAACAGGTCGTCCGACCTGGTCACATCCTCGACGGCTCCACTCCTCTATCTTCTTCTTCCTCGATTCGTCTTCGTCGTCCTTCAGAAATTTTTATCTTCTGGGGAAATTTCAGTTCTGATCTCTAATTCCACACGCTCTAATTTTTCTCGTCTGGTCGCCTGTTAATTTCTCTTCTATAATCGACCGCTCCGAAATCGGGATCAAACCGGCTCCGAGCTTACTTCAGGTTCCGAATTTCATATTTATTTGGTCTGATGGGATCAGAGCCTCGGTTCGAGCCGAGGCCTGCACTGATTGACTTACCCGTTCTTCATAAATTCAAACTCTACGCCACTCCTTCGGTAAAAAAATCTCATCCTCTTCTCTTAATTTCCGTACGATTATGATATTTGATTATGCGATTCTCATTCTTGTTCTTCGTGTGTTTTCAAATTTCTGTTGATTTGAATCAATGTGATCTTTTACCCGTAACTGATTTACCAATAATTGCGTTAATGCTGTTATGATTAATGGATTGTGATTTTGTTCGATACTATAGTATAATTAATTAATAACAAATTAATTTTCCGGTTTTGGATTCATATTCTCTAAGATGAATCTGTTTAGGTAGTTTCATATGGTTGTAGTGTAACGCATGCTGAGTCTTTAGCTTGACATAATGTATAGTCTTTGGTTCTAAGTTTTAAAGCGTGTTGCTTTATGGTTTATAGTGAAAAATCCTGTAAAATCACTACTACTTTGGTTTGAATTTTTGTGAATGAATTGGTTGGTTGTGCAGAATTTTTATTTGATTGGAAGAGATGAGAACAAAAGCTTTCGGAGGATTCTTAAGATTGATCGAAGGGACCAAGAGGAGTTAAGTATATATGAAGATCCTACAAGGTATACAAAAAAAGAGATGCAAGAACTGAAAAGGTGGTTGATTCTAGGGAACGAGGACTCTGGTGGGTTTAGAGCAATTACAACTTGCTATGGAATCATTGGTATGTCTCTTTACTACCGTTCACTGTTTTTGAGGTTCGGTGTATCGTTCTCAACTCATGGAGAAATATTGATTCTTCTGGTGCAGGTTTTGTGAGATTCTTGGAGCCCTATTACATGATGGTGATAACAAAAAGAAAGAAAGTGGGTGAGATCTGCGGCCACACGATTTATGGTATAGTTGAGAGTCAAATGATTTCGATTCAACATCCTTCCATTCAGACGAAAGTGGCTAATTCTGAAGCCGAGACTAAGTATTTTTTTCGATAATTCTTCTTTTCCATATCTTGTGTAAAATTGTAGCAGAAGGCATATCTGACATGTTTTCCCCACTTCTATTATAGGTACAAGAATCTCCTAAGGATGGTGGATCTTAGCAAAAACTTCTACTTCAGCTACACATATCATCTCATGTATTGCCTTCAGAAGAACGTAGGCAACACTGAGAAAGGAAACTTTCACGACAATACAATGTTCGTGTGGAATGCCTTCTTAACACGCGGGATCAGAAGGATCCTGCAGAATACCATATGGACTGTTGCATTGATATATGGATTCTTTCAACAGGTATGAATTGTTTAGACTGAATTTTTTACAAAATTTTGCTAATTTAAATCTTTCTTCATAAGATAAAGATCTAATCTCTACTGATCGTTTTCTTTGCTTTTGTCTAGACTAAATGTTCAGTATCTGGTGAAGACTTTGTATTAACTATCATTGCTCGTCGTTCACGCCATTATGCTGGTACAAGGTACTTCTTCATCTTGAAAGCTTTACTTGCTATGTTGTTCTTCTTCTTGGTTTATTTTTTATTTGTCTCACTACCTATTTGCTCTATAACATAAATGTAGTATTTGGACTTATGCGATACCATATTTCAATACTCCCTCTCAAAGATAGGGGCTAGTCTTGATATGCCTTTGATCTTAACTACAATATTCCGTGCTTCCTCCCTTTTAATGTACAGATATTTAAGGCGTGGTGTAAATGATATAGGCAGAGTAGCCAATGACGTTGAGACTGAGCAGATTGTTTCCAAAGTGGTTCCTGCGGGTGAGAAAATCCCTATAGCATCAGTTGTGCAGGTTCGAGGCTCCATACCCCTATTCTGGTCCCAGGAGGCATCTTTATTCAACCCAAAGCCCGAGATTATATGTAAGCACCACATGCATTTGCAACAATGATCCTTAGTTGTTTCTTTATCTTAATACTCCTCTTTCTGTCTTTTCTGGCTCACAGTGAACAAGAAGGAAGCAAATTATGAGGCTACTCAACATCACTTTGAGAATCTGAGACAGAGGTATGGGAAGCGGATAATAATTCTGAACCTTCTAAAGGTAGGCTCTCTCATTTTATAGGACAACACAAACTTTATACATTGCTTTTGCCTGTTCTTGGTTTATTAAAAGATTTGAGTGTATCTATATTTGCTATTTTTTGTGTTATCAGACAGGTGAAAAAAAGCATCGAGAAACCATCTTACGGGCAGAGTTTGCAAAGGCGATCCGATTTATTAACAGACGCGTGAGGAATGAGAATCGTTTAAAGGCAATCCATTTTGATCTAAACAAACACTACAGAAGGTACTGCATTTGTGCACCCATTAAGTAGAAATTTATGGCTTGGAATGTAACAGACTCTTACATCCTAGAATTTGTACCCCTTTCTTCTTGGATTTTCAGTGGGGCTGATCGCGCATTCAACCACTTGTGTATCTTTGCGAGGAAAGCGTTGGAATTAACCGACATGTTTTTCTGTAAAGCTCATTCAGGTGTAGGAGCTGAAGGAGTAGTTAATGATTCGTTTTTCAAGTAAGTTTGGTAGGCTATTGTAATATTGTAAATGCAGTCTTTGTGTCACTGTAAACAAAAATTTAATTGTATTGCACGTTTGTTGGTAAGTCCTAATCCCTACTAATGCTACCATGATCCAGTAACCCACTTCCGAGTCAAGATGAAGAGGCAAGTAGTCCAGAAAAAGAAGCTTTGAAGGCGGAGATATTTATGCTTCAGAATGGGGTCTTGAGGACAAACTGCATAGACTGCTTGGACCGCACTAACTTTGCGCAGTATGCTCATGGATTGGTAGCTCTTGGGCATCAACTACGTACATTGGATATCTCAGGACCTCCTGTCGTCGATCTTAATAATCCTCTGGCACTAAAATTGATGGAAGTTTACCAAAACATGGGTAATACACTGGCCCTGCAGTATGGTGGCTCGGAAGCACACAGCAAGGTGATGATTTGATTACCAACATATTATTTTTCTAGTATGCTTTTGAACTATGTGTGTCAACTTTAGAAAGTTTATTGTTTGCAGATGTTTTGCGATCTGAGAGGTAAGTGGAACATGGTGATGAGGCAGCGTGATATATTCACAGCTGTGCTTCGTCACTACAATAACGCATATCAGGACAGAGAGAAGCAGAACGCCATCAATGTGTATGCTCCATTTTAGAAACTTTTTGTCGTCTTTAAGTTTGCTACATGTTCGATTTGTCTAAAGATTTTTTTGTGTTGACAGGTTCTTAGGGCATTTCCGGCCTCAATTGGGGAAGCCAGCACTATGGGAGTTGGATTCTGACCAGCACAACTTGGCAAGATATAGTTCTAACTTGGACCTCGAACATACAAGGTACCTAATTTTTATGAAAATTTGGCTAAACCGGAATTTAGTCTGATTATTGCAAATGATTAATATATCTTCCAATATAATATTGAAACTGCAGGCCACTAATTAGGAGATCATTTTCGGATAACATTATTATGGACGGTGATTTGAATCTGGAGGAGCTGGTACGCGAAAATTCTCAGCATTCATATGAAGGGTTAAACGGGGGTGTCTCAGGAACCAATTTAGAGTTCCCATTATATGAAACTGAACCAGTTTCTCTAAGGTATGAATCAGAGTCTCATTTTAACCGGTTGCAAGCAATTAACACTGATTTTTTTCTGAATCTTCTTCTTTTTCTGATCACATGTTCAGCTTCCTCTCGGCTATGTGCTGTGAAGATCATATGAGAGGAATAGGGACAAGCGAGATGTTTCCAGGCAGTTGCTCTAATCCTGATGATGATATACCTGGTTTTGCACACTCATACAAAACTGAATTTACTCCGGCAGAGGAAATATTGGACCGTTGCAGGTAAAAACATTCACTCTTATTATGCGTCGTTGCTAAATAGCATTCTGATACATTTACGATAGTTAGACGTGAACCTTGTTGCTAAGTAAGCATGGTATTGATGTTCTAGCTGTTTTTTTTTTGCAGCACAAGGTCTTGTTCGTCAGATAACATGTTCTCCGAGCTGGATGATTCCGTCACTTCTTTAACTGATACGCACACCAGCTTTGAAGTAATTTCCTTCATCGCCATATCATTCCTATTCAAGCTTAACGATTTTTCTTCTTAGCCTTCTTATACTGAATGACTCGGTTGGATTTTCCCATTACTTGCAGCCTTTTATAAGGGAAGATGGTGCAGATTTAATACATGGTTTCTCAAATGTTTTCACTCAGTGGGTTTTCACCGGAAGAGCATTGTAAAGGGTTTGGAAAGCAAATGTGCGTTGCACATGAAGGTAATGGTGGTTCCTTGGTACGTACGGCAGGGTGAATAGTCACAACAACAGAAAAACACACAATAACAGCCACATCTTGTAAATATCCGACTCACCTTTGTAAAGGTCCCCGGTTTCTTGTTTTTTTTTTTCTATCTCACCAAGATTGACTTTCTTTTCACCACCCACAAGTTTGATTTTGTTTTGGTATAGAGTGATTTGTCTTCTTTTTTCCCGTAATTTTTACGGCAAAGTTCTTGAAAATTGCAATAAAAATAAATTGGCTGATTTGAAATTGGAACAAAGCATGCCGCATTGTATTGAAAGAACTACCAACAAAATAAAGATATCATCACATACGAGACGACGGCTTTGCGATCTTTGCAAGACACTGCATTCTCTGGGATCGAATGTCAAATATAGTGTAGAAACCTTTAAACGAAAGACCTGCCAAACCACTTATGAAAAGAATATTGGACCCAATTTTTTTTATCTTTCTGCACCTCCAAAACAAATTATGTTAGCGTTATTATGATAACCCTTATTTTATTTTTAACAGTAAAAGACTAAAAGGTTGTCGACATTCATTGAATATGAATTTTCTGAATTAAAGACAGAAAAATGTCTAACTAATAAGGGGTATTGTTTAAAATAAACTTTTTGAAAAGATTTTTTTTAAATGGATCTTCTGAAAAGAATTTTTAAAACAATAGAGATCCATGTTTAGAAATAAATTTTTAAAAAAATTCATTTCAGATAATTTTCGCAAATAATAATGAGGTAGTTGGTTATCACCTTTGGGTAAGTAATCTTATGAGTTCACAATGTGGACCCAAAAGCAACACAAAAAACAAAAAAAAGTGAAACGTGTTCTTCCTTTCATTTTCGTGATTAGATGGTATGGTTCAAAATCTTTCTAAAGTTCCTCAATAAAAAGATTTTACCGCCGGGCTAAACAGAAAAAAAAGTTCGACGCACCCATTAAGAACAACAAAATCCCCAAGTGGCTCTTTTGCTCTTTCAACTAACTTATTTGTTCATAATATTTTTTTTATTTTATTTTGTTGGCTGTTGGCTGGCATTGGCAACTGTTCGCCTACCATAAAAAAAAGCTGTCCCATCTTTCTGAGATCAATAAAATACATTTCTTTTCTTCAACATTGAAAATTCAATTCAATGAGGCTGGATTCAACAAAACAATAAAGTTCAATCAATAGAGTTGGTATGTTAGATAACTACATTGTCTAGGAGGAGTGCAAGGGCTGTGTCTCAAGTTCAGGATATATAACCAAATGAGTTCTTAATTACAAACAGAATTTTATAGCATTAAGTTTCGAATTTTATATATATATCTAAATAACACGACAAAACAAAAGGTGTACATTACCATTTGTAAAAATATACTACTAACATATACATTGATTGAGTACATTGGATCGACCACAGATTCAAATGCACATAACCAAATATCATTTGCATTTACTTAGATAAACAAAATTATATCTAGATTTCTTTTAAAATTAAACCATCACAAACTTTCAACGATCACTAGTACTAATCAGCACGAGTCAATATTACATTTAGGTAATACTCTAATTAATGATGCTCGGGCATTATTCTCTTGTTAGTTTGGACCATTTTATAAAGGTTTTCTAACCTTCCTTCCATTATTAGCTTATTTTCATTGTTCGATAAAGACAGATGTACGCTAAGGTTTTCTTCCGCCAAATACAACATCTTTTTATGATTTCAATTGTCGAATTTGTTTCTGTTCAAAAAGTACAAAAATACTTATAACTAATTAAAATGTATGGACCTCTTGTTCAAAAAATAAACCATCTGTGATATGTTCATTTTGATTGGTTGTTCCATTTCTAAACTAGTTTATTAGTTTTGTTGTGTGCCAAAACTAAAATAGTTGTGATTAACCGTATTACAATATATAAAATACATCATTTATATCTCGGCTAGATATTTCATATCGTCGTTATATGTATACATATGTTCTAGTTTTGGAATTAAATAAATAAAATAAGTTAATAACCAAAACCGTAATCCTAAAAGGTCAGCGACATAACATATATTATCATATAATATATGAATATCTTTTTTTTCCTTAATATATGAATATCTCACCATCGTAGACATGATGTAATCTTTATCTAATAATCTTCGATCACCCTTTGTCCGATACATTACACAACAACGCTCGAGATGAGATCAACCAGCCTACATAAACACGTATGCATACTATTGCACACACAAGTAAATATATATATATATATATTAAAATCGAGCAAGGGGACACTAGTTTTACGGATTCTGTACCCTTATCTTTCTTAGCTGTTCTCTTTCTGTATCTATCTCAATATAAATGCAAACGAACCCAATCATTCTTTTACAAAACCTAACTTCGAGAAACTAGTATTGTTAAAAAACAAAGATTTTCAGTTTTCACTAATGGCTAAATTCGGGAAACTCACAAAGCTCAAGTCAGCCTTAAAGAAATGGCCTTCCTTGACGAAGAACCACCACCACTCAACAACCGCCTCCACCACGGCTTCTGAGGTCTCGAAGTGTGACGATCTCCAAGTGGTTTACGTTGGAAAGTCTCGAAGACGTTACATACTTAGTTCCCACGTCATCGCTCATCCGCTTTTCCAAGAACTCCTTGATCGATCTTCAAGATTCATCGAAGAACGTCACGATGATCACCAAGAGACCGTCTTAGTAGCTTGCGAAGTCGTATTGTTCGAACACTTGTTATGGATGCTCGAAAACAGTTGCTCCGATCACGGCGACGATGATGATCGCGAAATAGGATCCGTCGAGGAGTTGGCTGAGTTCTACACTTATTGACGGCGCGATAAATATATTCTTTATTTCGTTAAATTTTGATTTGTTTTTCACATGATCCAATGCGGTCAGAAACCATTTTCTTTGCTTTTGTTTTTTTCTCTTAGATTTCACAACTCTTAACTAATATTATAATGATGTTGAAACGAAAGAGCGTAACTTTCATAATGATGATAAATTGTAACAATGCTAAAATTGATAGTTTATTGATTTGGCTCCGTTTCATATACCCGTACGACGTACGATATATCACGTTTTGTTGTTTAGTCCAAGTGTTGTTAGTTTTCGAAAGAACAAAATTCGCCGCCACATGATGATGGGCAGGACCACCGCAATTGCACGCACGGCCCTACTTGCCTTTTCTAGTGGCAGCATTGGTTGTGACCGAGAACAAGAAATTAATAAAATAAACTAAAGTATCTTACAATTACCAACTACGGCTATAAGTGCCAAGTGTGCCCGAGTTGTCATGAGGTCATATTCTATGTACAACAATACAGATTTTAATCATGGCGTGACGTGAAGAGTAATGAGGTATAAACTTCTTGGAGTATTAATTAAACATAACTATATGATATGAGTATGTTGTTTGGTACTATAAACATAATAGGTTACTTTTCATCTCGATCACTATAGTAAATTCATCGATAATACTGTCTACTGTCAAGCTATATATAGATGACATATATGGATTATTGGCTCATATGTCCTTCATAACAATCAAATTTTTTTTTATGTCTCTTATTAAGTTGAAAATCGTATTTTATCAGTTATAACAACAATAGTAGATTCAAACTTTGAGCGCACAAACACTTTATCGAAGATCTGAACCACTGAGTTTACCGTGTTTTTGTTGATATCATTTATAATTATATATATATAATTTTATTTGGTCCGGTTTCTAATTTCATTAAAGATAAAATTGTCATTTGACCACTTTTAAATTTAAAATAAATTAAAAATATAACAGGATATATCTGATTATTTTTTGTTTAACAAAGACATGAGAAACTAGTCCTAAATAATGTGTGATATCGTTGCCTTGCCTATGCTGAACAAACAAACAAATTATCATTTGTATTGTGATTATTGTGGCCTATCGGTTCTATTGGATAACTTGGGCCAAATAGGCCCATTATTGAAGCTTGGTCTCCCGAAACGACATCGTATAGTAGTAACGGCGACGTGCGTCTTCGTCTTCAAGTTTGACTGCCGCTGATCGGTTACCCAAGCTGATTGTGCGACGGTTGCGACGGTGATACCAAATCCAGTGAGTGAATTTCAACAATCTTCGATGCGTGTTGCGAAAATCCTAAAAAAATTTTAGATAATCATTTGTGTGTTCTAAGCATTTCGCATGTTCTAACTATCAGATCTTTTTTGTTTTAAGTGTCTTCTTTTTTCTTTTTTCTTCACTACGAATTTCAGCTCAAAAAATGATTTGTATGCCAATAGTTTTATCAGCGTCTATGATATATGGCGGCAAGTTTTTTGTTTACTACACTTGTGATGACTATCGATTTTTAGCATACAAGGTGTTTGTTGAAATGCTTCCACGGGGTAATAAGACAGTAAAATGGTCTTGGATTGGGTCCTCTAGCTTCGGCTCCTAATGGTGCTGGAATCACATCACTATAGAATTTCTTTCTATTATGTAGCAACTACTTTTGATATAGCTAACCTTGCAAAGACATAATCTTTTATCCTTTGTTGGGGTGTCTGGTCATGGACTTTTTGTGTGTGTGATTTGGTGATTAACATTGAAAATAGGAGGAGCTTTAATTCCTAACAGTCAATATTTTATATCAGAACCTGGGAAAGCAGCTACAGAGACATGTCAAGGTTTCGATCATTGTTGCAAGCCTCGGTAAATGCGACTAAAAAAGGTATTCACCTACCATTTTCTTGTCAATTGTGATGCGTCGTACTTTACTCTTTGATCTATTGATTTTTAGTTTTTGTTGAAGTTTCCTTTTATTCAGCTGTGCTTGTGCTTATACTTTAGACAGTGACTGAGATAGCAAGTGATATTTTTGGCATAAATTACCTTGGTTCTATGTTCCAATAAATTAAATTTTGGGATTACATTTCTATTTCTCTACTAGCCTTTATGCTTTTGAATGTAGCAGGCAGTGCTTGTTTATGACTTATCTTCACCACTCTTCAAACTTTTAGCTCTTACATGGAACGCCGAAGAATGGGTACCTCCTACAGAGAAGTATATATATAAGTTCCACTCGAAAGAAGACTTAAAGAAATGGCATCTCTATTCTGATTCTGAATATGGAGGTACTTAAGTAGACAGGTTCAAGCATCTGCTCCTTAAAGAGTATCTGATATTGTTTCTATTGTTATTATCCCTTTCAGTTCCATGCCTCTTTGATTCATATGAACAACTACTGAGACAAAATAAGATTTCTGAAGATTTGAATTGCACAGAATTTCATGGATATGTAAACAAGCTGCTATGCATTTTAGTATTAATGATGTGGCAACATGTTTATTACCCATTTTACAGGATTATCTTCGGCTTCCTTGGAGATCCCAGATAAAGGAAATGGATCAGATTGCACTGGTTAGCAACTTAGTAATTTCTTCTGTGATCTACCTGCCCTTTACCATATCGTTGTCATGAAGTTCGTCAATGTCTAGTTATGTTTTCTACACTGCTCCACTTAGTGATGCTTTTAACCCATATAATAGGAATTTTCTCGGGGAACCTATCCGTAGACATTAGCGAAGGATCAAAATGGAACATCAGTCGGAGTGGTTTCTGTGGAATGCGCTCAAAGAAGGTTAGCAACACAGAGCTCTCCTTTTTCTTACAAAGCATATTTATTCAAAACATATTTTCTGCGTTATCAATTATTTTTGAAGTCAAGGAAAAAGGGGTTACTATACATTTTGAGTCAGCTGAGCAAACTATTGCAACTACTTTTACCTTGCTCTGTTTTTGCAGTTTGATGGCTTCATTGATCTCGATGGTTATGATGCAATAGCCTTGAGGCTCAGAGGAGATGGAAGATGTTATATCTCTACCGTAAGTTTTATGCTGATACCCACCTTTCCCTCCAGGTGAAACAACAAATTTTGTAGGAACAAAATGCCTGTTATACTAAACCTTGATTTTGATTCAGATATATACGGAAAACTGGGTGAACTCACCGGGACAAGCAGAAGATAACTCGTGGCAAGCTTTTGTTTTTGCTCCTAAGGACAATTGGTATACTGCTAAGGCAAGTCCTACTCGTATAGATGTTTCTAATAAAAGCATTTTACATATCCTTTTTATTTTTGTTTATTGACTTTTTAGATAAAACATCAGTCTTAGATCACAATTATGAGTTTACTTGAATGTTAAGTTTTACTCCAAGGCCATAAATAACTAGAGTTTTAATATATATTCAGATTCCTCTAGCTCGATACTTGCCAACATGGAGAGGGAATGTAATAGATGTGGAAATGGAAATGAATCCAGGGCGTGTTGTGGGTATGTCACTGTCAGTAAACGCAGAAGGTGGTGCAGTTGGATCTAAAACTGGAGCTGGTGATTTCCGAGTTGAAATTGACTGGATTCAAGCCTTGAGATTGCCATGAATTATAGCAATGTATTATGATGTTTTTTTTGTTGTTCTTGGTTTAGCTTGTAAAAAACCAGGCCTGAGTTGATGATACTTGATGGCCAAAAATACTGTTGAATTGTCTTGTGGCAGAGTTGGCTATCACATTGAGCCATGTTTTTACCATGTCGTAAAATAATAATAATAAATCAACGATTTCTTAGTTTATCGTTTTTGGTTAACTCTATAGTTGTTGATTGATCCTACTGTAACACAATGGTGGGGGGTCCAAACAAAAAGGTTAGATAGAGAGGGAAACACGTGTAATCACCGGCTGGTCATATGGTGGGTCCGAGCATTTGACAGCTCATTAGCCGATCTGCACCGTTGATCTACTCATTGATTTACTTTTCCTTTTTGTTTTTGTAGATAGTCGCTTGATGATGCGGTTGTTTCAGTGGATAGCGGGACCCCGCTTTGATGTGGGGTCCACGGTTTAGAGAAAAAAATCTGCAAATGTCTGGTTTCTAAACCAATCTAATTTCCCATTTCGGTTTATCTCGATGGCTTTACAGAGTGGAGGTAATCGGATTCAATTCCTGAATATATCCGATTTAGCCGGGTTTTTCCTTTTTGCTCAACGCTTTCGTTTAAATGATCAAGCTTGGAATGTAAATTCCCAAAGATAAAATACTGATATTGTTAATTGTTATATGCAATCAGTTAAGTTGATATGATCAAATCATTCGTCAGAGTTATATAATTTATTAAAATGAATATATTAAATTTCGCATGAAGATTATTAAAGAGAGATTAATTATTGAGGAAAAGACACATGGGACAAAAGGAGAAAAGGAAGAGAATGAGAAGAACATGTCGCATGTGCTGAAGCTTATGTCATACCGACAGCATCTTGTTCACTAAGGGGCTCCTTTAAGTCCTTTGTAGAAAATTAAAGGTTGTCAATTTTAGATTAATTAGTTTCTTTAAAGTACTTCCAACTACTATAGGCAAGAAAAAAAGGGACATCAACAAGCGAGTTTGGTTGTCCGTTTAGGGCTTTTGTCATATTTAATTAAATGTCGATGTAGCATAATAATTATAAGCACATAGACATTAGTTTTGGAAATGAAACGATATTTAGTTCTTTGATATTACGAAGTATACTAATTAAAGGTGGGAGAATTTTGTTTTTCTTTAATGTGGCAGTGGAAGATTAATAATAGGCGTTCACATCACGTGTTTTGTTAATAATCATTCTATGAAGATTCATAATATATTAGAAAATCGTATGGCACATATTAGGACATACACCGTACGATTCTATGAAAATTTGATATTTGTACAATGTTTTAAATAACTAGTATGTGTTGATGAGACGATGTCATTTTTTTTGCATTTACTGAAAAAAAGAAGAAAAAAATCTCAAGAAGTGGATAAAATTTAACGAAGTATGGGACTCATACTCATTGATCGTCATACACACAAAAATAGAGTACTTACATTTTAAAAATTTATCAGAAGAAAACAAAAAAAGATATGAGGTTGACAAAATTAAACAAAAATGTGTATATGCGACTTTCTTTGTCTTTCTCAACGAATTTATAAGTTTGTTTCCCAAAAAACTATTATTACCGTTAAAATTCGATAATTGGATGTTGCATGTTTGGTCCACATAGTAGAGCCTTGACCACATCTCTCCAACTGAGTTTGCTATTACAAACTTGCCCCCATTACTAATAAACCACTTCCAATTCCAAAATCTGAAATTACTTTAACAGGATGCATTATCCAAACCACTAATACCATTGAATCTCTAATATGTTTGAAATGTATAAAATAGTATTAATTTATGAAAATTTGAAAACTATGGAGGAAAAACATGGTCCAAACCGGGTTTTGTTATTGTTTGTTTCGGTTCGGTTTAATAGAAGGGTAATATGGTAAAGTAATGTTGGGTGGGTATCTTTCTTCTTCTTGACTCCAGCGTCTTTCGTATTTCATTACAGACTGTTACGCCAAGGAAAATAAAAAGGTGAAATGTGTCCGAAGGAAGCTTAGTTCTGTCTCTTTCTCTCCACACGTTATATATCTTACAGTATCTACAAAAAGAGAGTGTGTGTTTCAGGGCGTGGAGAAAGAGATCATAGGTAAAGCAAAGCTCTTCTTTATTTTGGGAGAAGTAAAAAAGAGATTGCATTCTTTAGCAAAAAAAACCATTGTAGTAACATTAAGTATTCATACACTGTTTAGAAATCAAGTTTGCTTAAGTTTAGAGAGTCATCGGAAGTAATCGAATTCAGTTCAATGCTGGATCGTCTATGTCGTAAGTTTGATTCTTTATTTGGTAAAGTTTTTTTTTTGTTTGCTTTTGATTAGTTTTGTTTTCGGATTATGAAGTTTGGCATAATTGAGCATGTTCCAGGGATGGATTTTGCTTTCTTTTTTAGAATTGGAAATTTGAGTTTTCTGTTTTCTTGGATGTGTCAAGTTGAGAATTTTTTGGTATTTTCTTTTTGGTTTTAGTGTTGGATCAGATCTGGGAAACATCGGTTTCAATCTCTGGAGATTTATGGTTTATAGTTATGGAGCTGTTGTTGTATTACTTTCTGATTCGTTTTCTTTACTAAAGTTTTATTGCTACATTTACTTCTTTTTTTTTAACTTTACTTACTAGTCTCATGAGATTTTCCAGTTTCGTTGGTTAATAGTAAATTTTACTCGTTTGTTGCCTCAGGTTTATTGTCTTGGAATTGAGAATCATATATTGAAGATCGTAGAAATCTCAGGATATATAATCTAGTGAGTGATTCACATTTTGGTCTAAGAAAGAGACTTTCACTTGTGTAAAAAAATGAAGGCTGATGCTGTTCTTGACTATGCTGTATTTGAACTTTCACCAAAACATTCGCGGTGAGTAAATCTTATTCTCCTACTGAAATGCTTAATGTAAAAAATGATCATGCTTGTAGTTGTGGTCTCAGTTTTAATATCTCTATGTTACAGATGCGAACTATTTGTATCATGTAATGGAGAAAATGAGAAACTGGCTTCAGGACTCATACAACCATTTGTGAATCATTTGAGAGTTCTTGAATCGCAAGCTTCACAGATAACACAATCCTCTTTTAGACTGGAAGTCGAAAATGGCGAACCTTGGTTCACAAGAAGAACACTCGACAGGTCTCTAAGAACATTTTACACAAAAATCTGCGTTAATTAGCTTAACAATCTTTGACTTTTTTAAATTGTTATTTTCCAGATTTGTTCAGTTTGTTAATAGTCCAGAAATGTTGGAAAGAGTCAATACATATGATTTGGAAATGTCACAGTTGGAAGCAGCTCGGACACTATATTCTCAAGGTATCTTTAATTTCTCATTTACTTGTATCAAATTCAAAGCTCACCACCAAACTTGATCCTAATATTTTTTTGTCTCCCTCTCTGTTTCAGAAGATGGAGGCGTAGCAGATGCAACAAAGTAAGTAAATGTCTCTGCATGCTTTTTATATTGTATCAACTTGCATGTTAAACATTGTTTTTGTTGATCACTTGTCTTTGTCTATACACAGAAAAGAGCTCTTAAGAGCTATAGATTTAAGACTTGAGGCAATTAAAAAGGATTTAACCACAGCCATTGCTCACGCTTCATCTAATGGTTTTGATCCTCAAACTGTTTCTGATCTCCAACATTTCGCTGATAGATTTGGCGCACATCACTTGGAGTAAGCAAGTTTATTTTTCTTGATGTTACATTTTCTTGAAACTATGTTTCGAATCTGATCCTAATATATTTCTTTTATCAGTGAATCATGTGGAAAATACATTTCACTATCGCAAAGAAGACCAGAACTGATCACCAAGACACAAACATCAGTGAATGAAGCAAACATCTGTCAAAATCAAAGCACTACTAAGAGCACTAAGAATGATGAAGAGGAGGAAAAAGAAGAGAGTTTGGATGAATCTTCTACGGTCAAGACCAGTCATCATACAAGGAGACTTAGCGTACAAGATAGGATTAACCTCTTTGAGAGCAAACAAAAGGAAAACTCTAGCTCTGGAGGAAACAAACCGGTGGTTGTTGCTGCTCCTGAGTTCCCTAAAAAGTCTATTGTAAGAAGATGGAGTATTGTTAGTGACATGAGCTTTGATTTGACATTGGATAATAAGAAGTCTGACACCGAAGAAGTTCCCTCGAGCACACCATCATCTATAAACCCTGATGCCACAATGCCAAAGGAGTCTGAAGAAAAGGGGGATGATGATGTGTATTCTACTAAATCTGATGAGTCTCAAAACCAGACTGATAGGCCAAAGGACGTCATTGTTGATGATAATTCAATGCAGAGAGAAGAGGAGGGCTATGCAATCAAATCCCACAATGTACAATCACCAGTGATGTTTCCTTATCGACATTCGCGTTCTCACTCAGCTCATATAGCTGGTGGTGTTGATATCAAGAGTGATGAACTTCAATCAAAAGGGAGGAAGAAAGAGCTGTTTCCTTCACACAAGCAACAAGCCTTGACAACTTCTCCAAAACCAGTTTCTGAAGGTTTGTTTTGGAAAAAGAGTAGAGATCTTGAAAATTATATTGAATACCAAAACTTATAGATTTAAACTCTATATACTTAATGATTCTGCAGGGACAAGAATGTCTAGAGAAAGCTCTCCAGGGTTTAATGATGAGTTGAAAATGAAAGCAAATGATCTTGAAAAGATTTTCTCCGAGCATAGTCTAGGGGTTCTTCTTCCTGGTGACGGTAAAGACAACGGGAATGTTGTAATGAGGCGGAATAAATCTGAGTTAAGATTTTCAGATGATTCTAAAGGAAAGTTGTATGAAGAGTATATGAAGAAAAGGGATGCAAAACTAAGAGAAGAATGGAGTTCTAAAGAAACTAAGTTGAAGTCAATGCAAGAAGCTCTCGACAAAAGTAGAACCGAGATGAAGGCTAAGTTCTCTGCTGCTTCAGCTAAGAGACAGGACTCAATATCAAGTACTCGCCAACGTGCAGAGAAGTTCAGATCTTTTAATTCTCGGACAAGTACAAAACAGTATCAGGTACCAAAGACTTTTTGGTTTCTTTGATTGATGGTAATAAACTTTTGTCTTAACTCTTATGAAATTTGACTTAAATCTTTGACAGCATCCTATAAAGTCACTACAAAGTTCATTTCAGAGTGAAGAAGAAAACGAAAAAGAGAAGCCAGTCACTGGAAAAACTGCTTCTAGGAGCTCCCAAGTTAGAAAGGTTCCATCACCAAACCGGAGCTCTCGAGTCACGAAACCGTCAGGTAAAGTTTCAAACACAAATACTAATCCTTCCGGGAAAGGACGAAGGACAGCAGAGACAAACTTGGTTGTTGCAAAATCTTCTCTTCCTAAATTCTCTGATCTTAAAAAGGAAAACACAAAACCATCTTCTTTAGCTGTTAGGAATACTACTACTAGTACAATGATGAGAACACAGGTGAGAAGTAATAAGAAGACTACAAAGGAAGATACACCGTCTCCTGTTATGCCTCGAAGACCAAGATCACTAAAGAAAAGCTTCTCTGCAAACATAGAATTCACAGAATTGACAACTCTGTATTCTGATGATATGATCAACAAAGAGAGGAATCATAAGCTGAATACAGACGTTGATGATGTATCAGAAGAGAATTTGAAAAATCAAGAATTTGATAACATTGACTCCGAGGCAGAAGAAGAAGAAAAAGAAGTTCTGGAGGATCATGTCAAAGAAGAAGAAGCTAGAGAAATGGAAACTCTAGTAGTTGAAGAAGAAAAAGTTGACGACGACTCATCAGATGATGAAAATTTCACTTCTTTGAGAACAGTTTCTCAAGTAGACTTACCAGTGAATACTCCACCTTCTTCAACACTGCAGCATACTTTTGCATCGTTGATGGATTCACCTAGTGACAGTCCTCTTTCATGGAACTCAAACTTACAACACGCCTTCTCTTATCCACACGAGCACTCGGATGTTGATGCTTCAGTGGATGATTCTCCAATGGGAAGTCCAGCTTCTTGGAGTTCAAGAATGAGGAAGAAATGGGGAACAACAACAGGTCAAATTCCTGTCATTGTTCCCAACTCTCGCAAAGATTTAACCAAAGGGATCAAACGTTTTCTTAAGTTTGGCAAGAAAACTCGTGCTGCGGATAGTCTAATGGATTGGGCTTCTGTAACAACATCTGAAGGAGACGATGACTTTGCTTATCGATCATCGGATGAGTTAAGGAAATCAAGAATGGCATATTCTCAAAGTCAGCTTTCTGAAGATGAACAAGGTAACATCTTTTTTTATTTATTCATGTTTTTTGTCTTAAAGTCTCTGATCATGTATAGCTTTGTGTTTGTAGGTTCAAACAACTCGATTCAGGGACATCATCATCATCAGGATAGCTTTAAAGTGAAAGATGGTGAATTTAAGAGATCATTCTTCTCACTTTCTACATTCCGTAGCAAAGGAAACGAGTCGAAGCCAAGATAGCAGAAGAACCAATCCAACTCTATATGTTTTCGTTTACAATAGTACAAAGTTTGTAGTGTTGAAGGAGAAGTACTTGATTCGGTTTAACTACGATATTATTGATTTGTTTTTATATATTGAAATGATATAAACATGATTTTTGCAAAGTAAAAACTTCAAATTGCTTACAACTCAAGAAAAAAGATTATATCAAAGTAAAGAAAGAGATAGAAGTTGATAATGTGCAAAATCGTGAAATCGTAGTTAACAAAAGAAAGAAACGTGGAAGACAAACCACAAACCCACAGCTACATGATAACATTATAACATAAGAACATAAGTTAGAAGAAAGGAGAAAGGGATAATAAAAGTCGTTACTCGTTACATAACAAACAAAAAAAAAGTCTTCACTCATATAATAACGGCTTCCAAGGAAGAAATCACTGGTAGTACATGAGCTGCTGTGCGTTCTGGAAACCACCGTCATATAAAGGCTGGCTTGAACCAGTGGCTCCCATGGCAGCTTGCTTAAGAGCATGTTGTCCCTGAGGGTGATGCATCATGGGATTCATTCCTGCAATCCTGCTCATGGCTAGTTGCCTCTCGTAAGCCAAGAGATCGCTGGCAGAGAATCCTGGCATTTGTGCAGGAGCTGGTGGTGGAAGCGGGTTTGAAGCTATTCCTGGTGGAGTTGGCTTGCTTCCCCAAGAACACTGTGGGAAACAACAAACTCAAGATTTTTAGCACTTCCCAAACCGAAATAATGGTTAAGTCACACAGAGTTAGTTTTTACCTTCATTTGTCTGCCACCGAGGAAGGAATGTGTATTTCCCATCTGAATAGCGAGAGCTGCCTCTGCATGAGTAGAGTATCTCACAAATCCAAAACCTTTATCTCTTTGAACACGGACTTCCTCGATGACCCCAGCACCAAGGGAATGAAAGTGGCGGTGAAGATCAACCTGCGAAATCTGGAAAATCGAACGGAAATATATTTGTTTGATCCAAGAAACATAAAAGGTATCGATGATATCAACAATAACCACAATGTTTTTAAAACAAATTTCACCTCTGGAGGAAGGTTGCCGACGTAAACTGTAGTGTACTGAGCATTGGTCTCAGGAGCATCACCGTTACTAGTATCTTTACCATCCTCTGTATAAATAAATAAGCCAAATGTATAAAAATTACCATTTGCTTCTCTAGTTTATCTTTAATAGTTAAAAAGTTAAAAACATACCAGACACACCACTACTTAGTTCCACGACACTTTTGGGATCAGAGCTCTGTTTGTCCTCACCAGAAGTGGCTCCCTTTGCTGCCCAGTTGCAACGTATCTGCCTCGAACCAAGCCATTTCCCTGAAACTCCAACCAATTACAATCAGCAAAAAAAAGATAACAACAAGATTGAAGAATCATATTGCAAAACTCACCGCCTATTTCATCTATTGCAGACTGGGCATCCTGCACAAGGAAACAAGAATGGCAGCAATCAATAAATGGCTTTAAGGTAAAAAGCCAATCTAAACACAAGGACTAAGAGTTATACAAGCTAGTACCTGTTGGTTACGGAACGAAACAAATCCAAATCCTCTTGAACGTCCAGTTTTCTGATCCCACATAACTCTTGCATCCCTACATACAACAGCAATAGTCAGGAGATTTTAAACAAATCTTTAACTTCAATTTTCAATACAAGAATGCTCAGGAACTCACGAGCAACTCGGGTAGACAGAGAAGCAATTAAACAGCATTGCATCAGTAACCTCCGGGCTCAAATCCCCAACAAATATATTGAAATGACCTGCACATGAAAACCGCAGAAGTGCGTTATTTCACCAATAGAATAATACCTAAAATCTTGTTTTAGCGAGAAAGTCTAAGCATAAGAGTGTGAACCAACTTGATGTATCCTCCCTCTGGCCACTAGCATAAGCCCAGTTAACCTTGATAGGCTGCCCAAACCTGCACATTACATTAACCAATGTGAGCTTACCAAAACCTTGGAAAACAGAGTATATTGTTCTCGCCAAATTTGCCAAAGGCATAATATACTTACAAATGCCTTCCATTCAGAGAAAGGATTGCTAGACCAGCCGCTCTTCGATCGAAGTAGTGGACAAACCCATAAGAGGACTGCTCGTTTTGACATCACAACATCAGAAAATATGTGTCAATCATGGCCAATACCCAAAGACTATAGCTGTTTTGTCATAACAGTGAAACATAACACTAACCTTTTCCTTACGAATAAGTTTACAGCTTTCTACAGGACCAGTGCCAGCAAAAACCTCTTGAAGCAGAGGTTCGGTGACTTGAATATGGATGTTTCCAACGTACCTGAAATTTCTCAAAGGTAGACCAACTCAAAACCTAAACAAGAAACAAAAACAAACAAAAAAATAGCAAGTCTGCAAGTTCCCTAATTTCAACGAAAATCACCACTAATGAGGGAGCATAATAACAAAGGATCACCTTTTTCAGACAATAGAAGCAAGAATTTAGAGAATATTTGTCGAATACAAAGACTTTTTGACAAACTAATTCAACTCCACAATCATTAACAATATGCATACAAGCTGACTAATTTTGAGAAAACTAGAGCTAACTACTGAGACAAAAAGCAAAAACACATAAAAGTGAAAACAAAAATACCGAAAAGGGAAAAAAAACCTAACACTCACACACTGCGGCAAGTACTTGGATCAAAACCAGGGGGGAGATTTCCACTTGGGATTGGTTCTATCTGCAAAAAGGCAAAAAAAAGGAAACCAAAGAAAATGAAAAAGAAAGAAATAAAGAAAAAAACTTACTTCCTAATGTTTCAGTGACTAACCTACGGTAACGAATCAGTTTCATCTCAAAGATTTTCATAGAGTTGTTTTACCAAAAATCATATAATAAGACAGACATTTATAGAAACTTTCAAGGAATAGACACACACACATATACAAGCTTTACTCATCACGAGAAACGAGTCTATTAGTGATAATCCATAAATTCCATAACTCACAAAAATCTTCGATCATATAAAATGAAATAAAGGAGATAACTTTGAGAAAGGAAAGAAACCAGAAATCTAAAGCTTCTAATTGGGGGGGGGTTTATAAAACAAAAGGGTAGAGATAAACACGAGAAGAAGCAGCAAAATCGAGCTTTGGAAACACAAATCGAGCATCGAAATGGAAGAAGAAAAGAGCAAACCTGAGGCGCGGCGAGAAGTCCAGGATGGTAGAGAGACTGTTGCTGCATAAGAGCTTGCTGAATCATCACTTGTTGCTGCTGCTGCTTCAACCTCTGCATTTTTCTCCGGCTAACTACTTATTGTCTTTGATTTTCTTTTTTTCTTTTGTCCTAGGAAATGAAAATCGACACCGTGTTCTGTCTTTTTTAGGGTTCGAAAGTGTTTTCGGTGTTCGAGAACAAATAAGAAAAAGAAAAAACAAAACAAAATTAAAGGAAAATAAAATGGAGAAAGAAGAAAATAATTTGGAAGTCTCTTGATAGAAAGCGAAGGAAAAGCAATCGAGTGGCTCTTACGAATTTTTTGGATTTGATTATTTTAAAAATAATTTTACATCGATAAGCTAAAGTCACAGGCTGTAACAATTTTAAAAACAGACAGCCAATGAAATCTTACCACGTTAAGTATAATAGCTCTCCCGCTCAAGCCCAATCACTGTCGAAAGCAGACACGCCTTCAATGAAAATGAAACCTGACAACTTATCACAAATAACACCCCCAACTTAAGAGTAAATAAAGATACAGCCTATCAACTTATTATTTTCACAAATTACACCATAAATAAATTAGAAAAATTAATTTGATCCACTTTCACGCTTCGTTTCATTTGCAATCAGATCTTAGTTAAAAGATTGTTAAGTTTCTAGTGTATGACAATTAAAGAAGACTACTCGACAAAAATCTTCATATTCAACCTGGTCCTATGTGTTCTCTTAGGCTTCTTGTGTGAGTCTCTTTAATGTATCTTCCTGTTATTTCTGGTTTCTTCAGAGTAATTTACAAGTTACAGCTCTAAGGTTAGGTGTGTCCTGGCATTTATGGTTTTTGTAGTTTTAACTCCTAATAGGTCTGTTATTAATGTATAATAGAATTACTATTGCGCTTACAATTATTCAAGTTAGATAATGATTACATACTTTAGTACAAAAACATAGATCACTTAAATGAGTCAGGGGGTCGAGACGTTAATCTAAAAAAATAACTCAGTTCCTAAAAATATATAGCGCAAATTTGACTATAGCCTTAGTTCGAGCTCTTTCGAACTTTGGCCTTCTTCAATCTCCATAGAATCTTTATCACCATCTGATTTGGGTTGGGTCACGGTTTGAACAACAGCATGATCAGGTCTTTGTGATGTATGTCCTGTCTCTAGCGGTTGACTGGCTTCCGTCTCTGGCTTGGGAGGATAACGATGATGACCCGCGTTTTGGTTAACTTGGTACGGAGCTCTAGCCACAGCTCTGTAACAGAAACAAAAAAAACAATAATGTAAATTATGAGAGCTTATGTTAAAGAATCCATAATCTCTTGAACAAACTAAGAGTGATTGGAACATGACAAACCAAAGAACGTTAGAAAGTAACGGTCAAGTTAATTAATATACCTGTCTTTCCGTTTAGCAAAGAATCGATGAAGCGAAGCTCTACGTGCTATACGTTCGACGAGCTGGTTTTGTTCTTGTTGTTGTTGCTGCTGCTGCTGTTCCTTAGTAGGTTGATTAAGATGAGTCTCAGCAGAATTTGTGGGCTCGTTGAGATCAGGAAGAACCATGTTGTTTTTGTTGTTGTTGTTGATCATGTCTTGGACACTGATTTGTGTTTCAATGTTTTTCACATTGACAGGCTTGGTTTGGTTTGCTACTTGCATGATCTCATTAGCTTTGTTTGCAGGGAACTCATTGTATACGATAACTTTTCCTCCGAAGAATATGGTCAGCTGCGAACTTCCTCGCTCTGTTTCACTGTAAACCAAGAACCGATTTCAGAACAACTTCATTTTAAAACCGAGATTAACCGGTTTTCTTTTCTCGAATAACCAACAAAAAAAAATCAACAACAACATTTTTCTCCCAAGAATCAAAACTGCAGAGAGTATTATAGATTGACGACCAAAAAAAAGAAGAGAGTATTATAGACCTGAGGTCAGCAGCTTTGACTTTGCCTCCAAAGGATGTAGAGGATTGGCCTTTTAAAACCCTCTGAGTGAAGTCGAGATCTTTGCTTTCCGAATGCTCGGCCTTCTTCATCCCATTTTGCTTCCCTGGATAATGATTAAAGAGATAACATAAACACTTTGGTGAACAATTTAATATATCTCAGCTTTATCAGAAGAATCAAATTTATATAAAACTGAAAAAATTCTTCCGTTAGAGACAGCATCTTGTTTGAGTTTCAAGAAACCTCATTTCAATCAATTTCTAAATCAACTAGTTTCTCTTTGTTCGTTTTTGTTACGTATATATCATCATAACTAAAGAAAAAGAAGAAAAAAAGTAATTCCAGCAAAAGAACAGAACTGAATTAAATCTATTATCAGTGGCGGCCGTGAGAGAGGAATAGATAAAGTACCTTGTGGATCGGATATTCCAGGCAACACGATATCAAAATCGGGTTTTGGGAGCAACCCAAGATCTATGTTTCCGAAACTTCCGTTTTCTTTTAAGTAACGGCTGAGCAAACTACATCTCCGGGTAAAACTGGATTTCTCCTTAGCATTTTCATTTCTCGACATGTTGAATATGATAAGAACAAATTCTCCACACTTCTTTTTTTATTTATATATTATCTTTCTTTCCCTTTTTTTTGTTTGCGAGCGTGGATTGCGCGTAAAATGGGAGAGTAGCAGAGAGATATGTCGAGCACTCGCTCTTGTTCTATGTTTTATAAACTCAAGTTGTGTGGTTTTAATAGCCTCCAATATATTTTAAAAAATACAAATTTTTATTTTTATTTTTATTATATTTCAATGCTTTTTTTGAAGGCGAAAAACATATTGAAATAAAACTTTCGTGGTAATTCTAGTTTGATTGAACAAATCAAGTTATCCGTATAATTCATTAACAATAACAAAATCAATAAACTACTAATAATTGGAGTCATTAGGTTATATCAGATTTAGTAACATTCCATCTTAACACAGTTTTTACTAAAAAAAAGTATTCATATATCGGAGACGTGTGAAGGAAAATATTTTTTTCATTCATGGTTACTATGCAAGCAATTTATTTATTTTTTCCTAATTAAGTAGGTATAACAAATTTATTGCCTGTCTTATCATCAGAATATGTTCACCTTTCTTTTTTTTTGGTGCAGTTCATTTGTTGATCGACGGCCAGATTTTGAAATTGGACTAAACAATTTTGGATTTCGGTTGGAATTTTCCGCACGTTTTCCTGACGCGTAAAGATTAAAAGAAAAACAAAATGATAAAGAGTTCAGAATCGACGGCAAATGGCGTTAACTAATATGTCAAAGTTCTGTAAAGGATTCATATATTTGCTCGTATTTACAAGGCTTGCCCTTCCACATGAAGTAGTAATTCCAAGCCCAATACTAACAGTGCCATCACCGTAATTAAAACTAACATTATGGCCTTTTGAGACATTAGACGCCTTGGACATTCCTCGCGTTAGTTAACGACTTAACGGCAAATTCCAATTTAATAGTATGTGGGCCCCAAGTGGGTCCTGGTGCCTAACCCCTACGAAGTTTCATGTGCCAACAAAATTCAAAGTCTCCCGATGCGACAGAATTTTATAAAAACGTGGTTTAAATAGAATAGACCGATAAGATTACGACACGTTTCGCAATCTGTACGGCGCACTCGTAACAGTAACGTGTGATTCGCGTTTTTCCCACTTCCTAAAGAAAGAAAAGGGGAAAATCTTTGGATCACCTAATCAGTTTGGTCAAAAATAAATTGATGGCTCAAAGAATTAATTACCCGACCAATACGTTGCTTAACAGATACGACTTGTTCGAAAAACACGTGTTTGGAAAACATTTCCAAATTAATTAGACAGAATAAATAGAGTTTGAAAAAAGTTAAAGAGTATTGCTGTTGGGAAGCCTAGGACTAAATGAAGTCATTGGAGCAAATCGAGCCGACTGACCACTCGATCGAACCAATAAATTGTTGAACCGGTTTGGTAAACTCGTTATACGTACTCCACTTGCAGGACCCCAAGTGGCTGGTTTGTTGGAAGGGAAAAAAACGTTTGAAATTATTATTGGGGTCCTTTTGAAAGTGACATATCATCGCATCTAATCCAAACATAACTAGAGATGTATTCAGTCACAGATTTAACATTTTTATATATTTTAAAAAGAAGAAGAGGGAAATAACCGAAAATGGGCTTGACCGAAACCTTACATTGATTTTGGGCCAACAATAACCCACAAAGGCAATTTTGTGGTTTAGGATTCACTTAGCCTTTGTTATCAAGCTTGACGACTCTTTCAAATTTTAATGAATAATTGGCATAAGCTCCAGAGCTTTTTCAACCTTAGCTAATAGCCCAAACCTTCAACAGTTGACTTGTCATAATAAGTAAACTAAAGGCACAAAGAATGTAACAAAGAGAAAAGTATATTAATCTTTATAAGCTGAGGTTATCCACCTTAAAATTTTCACAAATCATACGCATACATGTATTCATATATCCACTTTGACGTTTCATATACATATATACAAATGTATGCTATTTTCAAGAACATGTTTGGTTCTATGGGCCCAAATGCCCACAGCTCAAATCATGCAAAAAAAGAAGAAGTCAGAACATTCTGAAACTCGAGGGCTTAATCTGTAGACTGTAGATGCACCAAAATTATCCTCAGAAATGAGAGACTCATCTCATTATTTATTTTTTGAATCTGCATAAATGAAAGAGTATATCTTACATGAGTTCTGACAAAAGAAAAACTTGAGAGATATATTTTCTTGTTGTGTCTTAATTACCTGTACTTTGAATAGATTACTGCAAGAGCTTGAAAGACCAAGGTTGGATCATATCTCAAGAACTATGACTGTAATCAAAAGATGATCGAATCAGCTGTTTTGTTTTTGAGTTTTACTAAAAACTTAACGAGGATCTGATGAAAACTCACAGTCAGAATCTGTTTTGACCCATTTATATCCGTCGCTACTACTTCTTCTCTCGTTGGTTTCTTCTTCTTCCCCACTCTTCAATGAGAGCGGTTTCTTGTCATGCAAGTATCTCTTTGTTGTAGATGATGCTGGTTTCGAGGAGGCTTGAGCATTAATCTTCTTTCGTAGCATCATCTTCAACAACTGTAATTGTCTTTTTGGTCAGAGGCTGAGATTAAAAAACAAACAAATATTTGAACATCAAATTGGTCACTTAGTTGTTTACCTTTTCCATTCTTGATTCTTGAAGCCTGTCTCTCAAGCTAGGGTTGGAAGCTGTAGAAAACCCATCTGTGCAGACAAATATTTTTTTGAAAAGATATGAGACAGAGGTCTTGCTTACGTCTCTCTTCTTCTTATTCTTCTTACTGTCTATTGTTATCTCTTTGCATCTACCTAGAATAACGTTAATGGTTCGCTCAATATCTTCATCCTTGTTCTCCTCAGACAAATCCACTGCAGCGCAAAGCACATTGCTGATTCGCCTATCGATCTCTAAACTCGATGGACAGTTCAAGAATCTATCCAAAGGAAGATTTTTCAAGAGCTCTCTGTTCACATCAGACGCCCTTTTCTTAGTTCTAGACAAGATCTTCATCAATTCTTTCTGCAGCTTTCCAACCTCCTCAGGAGTGAAATCTTCAAGATCATCAGAGGAAGAAAGCTCTTCTTCTTGCTCAGATTTCCCGGCACATGTCTTCTCCGGTTCAATATCTTCATGAACATTCCTGCTCTTGTGTTCGCTCACATCGTTGCTTGTTGTACCGAATGTTCCAATGGCGAGCAGCGCATGAGGCCAGTCGCTAAACTCCTCTCTTGGCTCTTGCTTCATATGATCTATTAACAAGATTTAAGACAGCACAAAAATCTCAGAGGACCAATCATATATTAAAGAAGCACAGACAAGAATCTTATCAAAATAAGGCCCAAAACCGAGATTGAAGACAGTAGTTTCTAAGAGAGAATAATCTTGGGGCATTGCTTTCACATATCCCTAGTAGACAAGAATCTTGAAGTGAAGGTTTTATGAAGGTGAAAACTTACGAGATGAAGTAGAGGAAGAAGTGCTTGTTCTGCTTTGATTCACATTTAGCTTGTTTTGCATCCACCCGAAGAACTGAAGATAAAAAGCAGAGGAAAATATTAGTTTCAAAAATCATCCGAGGAATAAAAACAATGAATCGCCTTTATCAAAAAAAAAAAAAGAACTATTTTATATATATGATAGAACAAAACACAAAGGATCATGAATGATGAAACTAACCTTCATTTTTCTTCTTTGATAATCTTCTGTAACTGAGAGAACAAAGTATATATATATATATATGTATGAACACGAGTTATTGGTGAATCAAGATTGGTTTAGGCAAGTTGGAGTAAAATTGATGAATTTGATGGTTTTCAAGTTCCGAACATTGACTACCTCAAAGAGAGAATTTAAAGTAAAAAACTTTTAGACTGTTCTTTTCTTTGTAATCTTGTATTCAGATTTTATCTCATAGTTGCTTATTTATACAACTCACAAACCCCATATTAATGCACGTATTCCCACGTAACCAACGGAGTCCACCAACATTCTTCTATGCCCCATTGATTAATGAATTTAACTTTAAAAATCAACATCAAAAATTAACCCCCAAATAAATTAGTTAATTATAAATCCGTGTATCGTAGAGAACGTCACGGCTTTGATCTCGGTTCGTACACCATGGAGCCACCTTAACGATTTATATAGACTTAACTTTCGATCTGTTTAACAGTCGAAATTATAAGAACGAGAAAATGAATCCCTAGAAATGCATAGCACTGAATGGTTACTATGGTGACACGGAGAGGGTTGTCTAGAATTTTGTTTATTACATATAAAATGGCTTACGTATAATATGAACTTGTGACAAGAATCCTGTGTCCCAGGTTTCTGAATGTAACTTTTTTTTCTTTTGTGATCCGATATAGAGGTTGGTTTCTGGGCACATTCCTATTTCCCGCTTGAGCATGGGCATATGCAAAACAACAAAATGAAAGAATATTATAGTTTCGAAAGCTGTATTTCAAAAAAAAATTGACATTGTTTGTGACGATGGAAATTCACTTTTTAAATATATTTTTTTATTTGCACCAAAAATATATATATTCTGTGATTCCAAAACATATTTTCGGGCTTTTTTCTACTTTCCTTCTAGCAGTTCTATTCATCCAGTCACCTCAGCTATTTTTTTTGTTAAAGAGTTAAAGTCAGCTATTAATTTAGTAACTCACTTTAGAGTCGATCCAATAAATCAAACTTATGTTTTTTAAAAAAATTATTATGTTACCGATCAAAACTATAAACTAAAATTATATTAAAACTAAACTAAAATTATTTGATTAGTTGTCCAATCTAAACATAAAATTATTGATTGAGCTACCGATCAAAACATTTCCTTGTAAATTAAATATTATGGGTTTTTAATATCTTTTTTTTTAACATCAAAAAATATCTTATGTTATCTTGATCCCAGAGTTCTTAAATTTATTTATATATATGTTTTTTTTTAATGTGAAGTCGATTAATTGGAGAATCTTGATACTAACATATTTGCAAATACAATTTTATAGATCTCGTAAATTATAGTTTGATTTACATTTTTGAGATATATATAGCAATTTCGATGATCATTTAATTATAGTTGATTTGCATTCTAATGTCTTTTCGAACAAGTCATGCCAGTTCTTATAATTTTATTTTTGATTTAAAATTCTCAAGTTATAATAATGCATTTAACCTAGACGATGAATATTCATGTCAATTCAATGTCAATATGTCGTAAATCATAGCATATAAACTAAACGTCAAGTCGTCAAGCATTGTAGAATAGATACAAGCCGGTTAAATCCAAGTTTAGAAATATATATGCAACGTATTATTGATCACCAGACACCAATTATGTATCCACTATAGTCTTAGATAAATATGGGAAATATAATAAAAATGTAAATACTGATACAGCACTAAAATAAAAGAATGCATACAAAATCCAAAGGAAAAGAGTCAGAAAGAAAGAGCGAAAAAATAACGAAAATCCACGAAAAGAGCTCGTGTCGATGTCCCCTTAAGTCTTAACCCTTATATATATATCTGTAAGGGCCTGTGTCCTATAATTTTGTTTGGGCAACTGTCCTATATGTTTTAAATCTTGTGCTTTCGTAAAAAAAAAAAAAAAAACCATTTTGAAATATTCATTACTAGCTCAATTTTCGTGAGTACCCTCGAATTATTGAATTTACGAGACCTAAATAAACGTATTAAAATCATACCCCCTACATCTTTACTTACTAGAAAAGAGTCAAGAAGTAGTAGACAGCTGACAGGTGGAAAGTAAACACCTTTTCACTAATAAAGGAATACGTGGAAGGTCCCATCATATTTCCCCAAATCACCCCGTCATCCAATGAAAGATTGCCACGTCATATATGCATAAATAGCAAATTAATAGAGAGTTACACAGATGTTAGAAGAAAAGAAAAAAAATGTACACGTGCCCGAGAACATTTTGGCAAATCTTCTGTCGGTCCAACCCTTTACCCAAAGAGGTGGGTTTGACTTTGAAGGAAATTATATATTTTTTGACAGTAGAAATCTTTTAAATAGTGTCTCTCTAGTGTCTACAATATGATCTCTATCGGAAAAGAATCACCTATCAAATAAAGCAACAAATCCTAGAGGTTCACATTTTTTCAGTTTTAAGGAGTTTCGGATTTCTGGTTTTCTGCTACTACGAGTACAAGTTATAAACTTATCTTAATATATAAAAATGAATAATTCGTCGTGGTTATCAGATTTTGACATGTTTTAAAAATGAAATGCAATTATATAAAGAAAAAAAAAATTAACTAAAAAACAAAAAATTAAAATACCTATTTAAAAAAAAAATAAAAAAAAATTTAAAATAAGAATACAAATTATAAAAGGAAAAAAATCTGTTTTATTTAACTTAACATAAAAAATACAAAAAAAAATAAAAGTAGAAAAGAAAATTACATTTTGACATATTTTAAAAATGGAATGCAATTATAAAAGGAAAAAAATAATATTTTATAAAAAGCAAGTAAAAGTAAAAAATAAATTTATTTATGTAATTTTATAAAAATAAAGTAAAATTTTATTTAATTAAAAATAAAAAAATAAAATACCTATTTAAAAAAATTAATAAACAAAACCAGAGATTATCATAAAAATAAAAAGAAATTTAAAATAAAAATACAATTATAAAAGAAAAAGAATTCTATTTTTTTACTTAACATATCTTATTATATGAATAAGTAAAAAACTATCTATTTAAAAAAGTAAAATAAACAAAATTTTAGATTAAAAATAAAAAATTTGAAAAAGGAACTAAATTTTAAAATGAAAAGAATTATATTTTCCCACCTATATAAAACATGTTTGATATCTATTCAAATTTAAAACTAGAAAATCCATAGCTTTATAAACTTCATAAACGTGAGATAGTTTAACATCGATATCTACTCCATTCATATCTATTTAATTACTATTAATATATAAAATATATAATTAATATCATATATTAATTTAACTAAAGTAAATTATATAAACATGTCCATCGAGCAGACCCTAATCTAATAAATTTATAATCTGCAACTTTAAATATTTGACAATGCCAATATGGCAATATTCATAATGGAAATTCATCCCACCTATCTGGATTATGGACCAGGCAAAAAGTCTTTCAACTTGCTTACAAAAATATGTAAATACACAAAATATAATATGATTATCAAACTCCAATAGAATTGCATGTTACCGTGAATTAACATCATTGGTTAGCAAACATTTTCTTGGTCTCCGAATAACTTTGTCTTTTACTTCAACTTGTTCTCCCACCACCAGCTTCTCCTTCTTTCTGAATACTATCTTAAAACCATTTGATAATTACTTACAAGTATCTTTACCAATAACGAGATTACCTAAGGATAAAGAAACATTACTCCGAATGTTTATAGCGACATAACACTGACACGCATACACAATTGATTTAAAATGTACTTAATTAACAAAAGTGAGGGACATTGGAACAAGAAGTAGGATTAGGGACCACTTTAAACAGTGATCAATATGTGGTTTATACAGTTAATACGTTGCCTAAACTCTTGTGAATTGGGATTTAACACAAAATCTAGGGAGTTCTTAAGATGTCTTTGTGATTTTCAAACTGTACACGTGTTTGGCATCTATTTTTTTTAGCAACACTTGGAAATATATATATATATATATATATATGTATTTTTTAGGCAGCTGGAAATATAAAAGTATATAGAATCAAATTTATTCTGTTGTTAATCAGTTCATGGGTGCTCTAGCGTCACGCAATTCGTCAGCACTTACGGGACAAGAATTTTTCTATACCGAATTAACTTATATCTTACTTAATCGGCTAAAAACCAACAAGAACAAACAAAAAAAGTCCCTCCAATTTGTAATGCAATTTGGGCTTAAATCAGCCTATAATATATATATATATATATATATATTTACCGCTTGGTTACATTTACTGACTTACTGTATATATGGATATGGAAAATAAAATTTTCATTTTTTTGGGGTTTTTTAATTTGTTTTTTTCCAACCCCTTTTGAATCCGGTGCATATTAGTTTTACTGGACCGGAGGCAAATTTCCGTAGATGATAACCAAATAAGCCAAAACGGTTACTCATTGACCAAATGTCCAAATATATTCGTCACTCTAGTCGTCAAAAAACAGAAAAAGGGTATTAATTTTTTGTTTAAGTGATTGGAAAAAAGGAACTCGAGATCACAAATTCACTAGAAACGAGGAAAGATGATCGAAGAAGAAGAAGAAAGGAGAAGCACGTGAGGATCGTTGGGAGAAGAGGCCCTTTTTTTGTCAAGAGCTTTTTCTGTAAATTTCTTAAATTTCTATTTTGGGACTAATGTTTTCCATTTCGGGAAAGATTTCTCTCTTCTGCTTCCATTGTACGTTTTGTAGTAAATAAAATAAATATTTTAATATTTATCATTCTTACAAATTTCATCAGAATGTATAACCAAAACTATTAGGCCTTTGCTTTTATTCGCCACTTACTTGGGCTAGGCCTGAGTTACGCAAAAAAAAAAACTTTGTAGTTTGTATTCATGTCTCTTGGGTAGGCATTGGCATTAAAAGTAACAGATCGGATAATCACGGATAAGGATAGGATAAGGATAATAAAGGTATCGAAATCATTACTCGAAACATACCCTTAAAAATAAGAATTAAATAGTTACGGGTAAGGGTAATAAAAGTAAAGAATTTCATTACCCAAATGAATTATTTATATAATTAAAATATTTATGCGAATGGATAATTTGGATAAAGTAACTAAAATATATTTTAATTCAAAAAACAAAAATCGTTATTACGTACCAATCCAACTAACACTAATTTTCAATTCAAAATTTACATCTAAAACATATTTTTAATTAATAAGTCAATTCTACATATAAAATTTATATTTATTAAGTAATTTTCAGTTTAAATTTGTGAAGATGATAGAAAAACAAGAGAACAAAGCAAAATAACTTTGATATGCAAAATATCTAAAATTCTTAACTACCAAATGTATTATTTTACATAATCGTAAAAATGTAATTACCCTTATGAATAATATGGATATCCTGGGTAATACTCGACCCATACCTTTATCCGAAATAATAAAATTTTGTTATCCAAATGGGTAATTAAGTATACCCTTACCCGAAATATTTGGGTAATTAAAGGTTGGGTCAACCCGACCCGAAGTGCCCATGCCTACTCTTGGGTGATTAAAAAATGGCCCTCTCTACCGATGGATAAATTCATTACCCTGATCTGGATAATTGCTAGTCGCAGCAAAATTCAAAAACTTCAATTCCAATTTCCAAATCGTTACCACTTGTCATGAAACAATGTATGTGAACATAGATAAGATCAAGCAAGAGTTAGAAGACTACAATCCAAAACTAAACGATACATAACATGGCTGAAGAACTTGTATTGGTGTGATTCTTACTTGAGTTATAGTTCATCATGTTGGGATGCACTGTCACCTGGCATTGGCATGGGTTTGGTTAGTCAATAATTTATACCAAATAATACGAAATTTTGAGGCACTGGAAAGAGTTTTAAGAAGCAAGAGGGGGTGAAGAAACTAAACCTGAAACTACATTCTTGAAGAAAAACTTGATCTCTCTTTCAGCTGATGATGTTGAATCCGAACCATGTACACAATTTCTTTGTGAGTCTTTACCACATAATGCTCTGATGCTGCAAGAACATATAGTACACAACCCAATGATCCATAACAAGTCAAAATCAAACGATACAACTATGTCCATTTTAGATGAATAAAGTCCCAAACCATCAATGGTCAGACCAAAAAAAAAAAAAAAGGTGTTTAGGAACAGATCAAACCTATGAGGATGAGAGATCTTAGCCTTTCCTGCATCTGTTGGCCCGATTAAACCACGCCAATCCAAAACTGCGTTACTCTTCTCCAATACCATCACAAACACCGGACCACTTAATTTCAAAGATACAGTTCAAACACATTAGCAAACGTAGACATAGCAGAGATGAGCAAAGGTAATAATGAGGGCACTAAAATAGAACTTACACACCTTGTCATGTATGTAACAAGATCAGGGAAAAAGCTCCTTGATGAATGCTCCTCGTAAAACGAAGAAGCTGTCTCTTTGTCTAGCTGAGTAAGCATCTCCTTGACGATACTGAAACTAGTCTCGACAATGATTCTTTTGATTTCGTCAGTGTAGTTACCAGAGACTCCATCTGGCTTTATCATAGCCAATGTTCTCTCTTCACCACTTGCTCCATTACCTAAACACCTAACAGTTTTAGCTCATCAACATCGGAAATTCATACAATGAAACAATGTTTTTTTCAATTGGATTGAAACCCAAACTCGTAGATCTATTATTTCAATCGAGATCACAGACAAACCGATAAGTTTGATTATTCATACTAAGGAAGATTGCCAATAGAAACGAAACCATAGCTTTTCTAGCTCACCTGACCGGCGACAAGGAGACAGAGACGAGAAGGAGGAGAAACACAATTTGATACGCGAATCCTGACATTTACTTGATCGGATAACAGAAATGCGGCGACTATCCGGCGAATTTTGGCGACGAAATTTCGAGAAATCAATGCGGGAGAGTAGACTGGGAGTTTGTTCCTCCGACCGGCAAACAGTGAGACGCGCGTTTGATACAAATCACGATTCGAAATCTCTTTCCCTATAATGGGCTAATACCCGAAATCTTATAAAATTAGCCAATTTGGGCCTACCTATTATTTTAAAGGAACAGAAACACCATCATTTACATTTTACTATTATTAGTTTGGTCAAAAGTCAAAACCAACACTTACATTCAACTCTTTTGTTTTTTTGGGGATAATATATATGTATATAAAACAATAATTAAGTGATATATTGACAAACGTTATACTAGTAGGTGGTGAAAATAAAGTGGATGAAGCCAACAACATTATGGAATACAAAGTCCGAGAAATACAACACCATCAAAAACAAAACAAACAAAAAACACGTCATATAGCTGAGCTAAAAATAAGTCTAGCCCTCACATCTCGGAGAGCTGAGCTGAAACAAAGTCACTGAGGTGCATTCTGAAAACAAAGCTCATTGAGGTACATATAGAGATTGAGACTAGCTTTGTAAGATTAGGAAACCGTTCTCGTTTATTGGAAAAACTGTAATTTCCACCGATAAAAAATAAATTATTTGTACCTACGTTTATGATTTCTTTCGTGAACTATATTGAGGGGTACTTGTTGTAGCCAGTAGCGGACCCAGAAAAAAAATTTGGGTAGTGCAGAATGATTAAAAGGGAAGGGGAGAGGTTTCGAACCTTGGAGGAAGGTGGTGCATTAGGCTTATATTACCACTTGTGCTACAGATATTTTAGGGTCATTATATACACAACAAATAGACATTTAGATTTTAGGTAGGTCAGCTGACACACCTTCTTTCTTCCTAGGTCCACCCTTGGTTGTAGCTGCAATGTCTACGTACAGTGTTAGTGATAACGGTCTCGATAGGTTTATTGCGAAGCAAACTAATCTTGGGAATTCCTCTATGGCATTCCGGGTTTTTCCGGTTGATGGTCCTAGCATGTCGACGTGTTAATTCAGTTGTGATTTTTGTGATTGTGTCTCGTGTGTCTTCTGTCATAAGATATTTAGATCATCTAATAGGTTTCTCTATGTTGTGTACAAAGTACAAAACGTTGTCAAATATAGTTTAGCGACATGGATTGTTGTATCAGCAACAACATGGGAGATATACTATGGGGGAGCTAGAAGGGATTTTAGATACGAAAGTGATGAGAGTGATTGAGAAGAAAAAGTACTAAAAAAAGAAAAGGACGGTGGAAGACGGAGGACGTGAGTCACGCACGTGACCGTTAGAATGAATAAATCATTGGCCGAAAATCAGAAAGATGTCTTATTCGTGTAGCATTCGAACTAAGATCTCATATTTTGCTTTATTTTCTTTCAAAATATTGACTTCTTGATATCTTGTTCTGATGCTGTTTTAGCTGGACGGTGCAATTTAACCATGCACTAACGTGGGTAATTGTTAGATTATTACTTTCTGGATTGCATTTATACATTTACTCATTTAGTAAGTTCTTGATTTGTTTAAAGCCGCAATCTTCATGGACGGTGCAAGATATTTTGTTTTGTTGCCTCAGATGATTCGAACTTAAATTTTATTTGTTTCATTTGTTGTCTATCTTTGGTTATGTTTTGCTTCTAATTTGCTTATGTTTTGTTTAAGTTTTTTTTTGTGATCTTATTTATTTATTCAATATTTTGAACAGTTATTAGTTATATATATATACATTATTATATACTTAAATAAAGTACTAAAAGACACAAAATGTTCTTCAAACTCATGAATACATATTTCACATAGATTCTGAACCATTTCATAATTCACATAAACAAGAATAAATAGTCAAAATATTTGCAAAATAATGAGTTTAGGTAGTTTTAAGTTTTTTTTTGCAAAATAAGTAGTTTTTAAGAGAAAATATGGGATATTCAAGTGAAACTACCCTAAAACTTAAACTATCTAAAAAATTACCTAATCTTCAAATAAAAACATAAAACTACCCTATTTTAAATTTCCTCTAAAATGTATAGAAAATTTTCTGTATTTGTTGTGTCCATGATACTTTTTGCGACACACCATCTCTATATATATAGTGAAACATTTTACATCAGTATCATATATTAAAATATAAGAATTTATATATGCATTTAATAGTTTGCAGATTAGAGTGCCTTGGGCTGCTTGCCCACCGATCCAAACTACTTATCTGGAAATTACCAAATCAAATTGAAGTGAAACAAAAAAAAGCTTTATATTTAAATTCAAATCAATTTTTTTTGTTTGAATTTTCAGAACATAATCATCCATGAGAACCTCACATAGTATCTTAATTTCTTTTAATATGAACTAAATATAAAATTAAATTTTAGTTAAAAACACTTATTAATACTTCATATGTTTCAAAAATATCATATTCTTAGGGTTTTCACAGATTTTAATTTTTTTAAATTACAATTTTAACCTTATATTTATGAAATAACTAATTTGAATTAAGAAAAACAATTCTGATAACCTTGTATTTATGCATTAAACACACATAGCAAAGAAGTTAAAAAGTCACACATCTTTAACAAAAAAAAAAAAAAGTCACACATTCTAGTTTAAAAGTCACACATGTTAGATGAGATTGAAAGATACATGTTAGATGGGGTTCTCATGAATCTCTCAAAAGATTTTTATTTGAAAACCTCTTTTCACTCTATTTTTTCCATTTTTATTATTTTACTCTTTTAATTAATGGTGAGAGAATCAAGTTAAAGACTCACACTAATAATGCTCTTAGAGTAATTCTATATCCTCACTTATAGTTTAAACCTAAATAAAAGCAGAGTTAAACATAGTACTTTAATAAGGTTTTCTTAAATAATAAAGGCTTATTAATACTTCATTTGTTTCTAACTGATTATATTTTTATCATTTTCACATATATTATAAAAGACATTAAAACTGGTATAAATATATCATTTTATGTGGTTTAACATATTTTAATAACTCCAAACTAATTGTTATATGTTTGAAATAAATTGTGCAAACTTCGTCTCCATGGTGCACTTTTCAGAGGAGCGGTCCGCCTTCTCTAATCACTTTGAAGATTTTGCTCATATAAGTGATTTCATAATATACAAGTGGACTGCTTAACACAATCTTCAAGAATTTTATTTACTAAATTTACGTTTGTAAACAATTTTTCTCCAGTATAGGTGACCAATTTTGGAGTGAATTTCTAATTATTTTAATATTTAATTAAAAAAAATAACTCTAAACTAATAATATTCAGTTATTTTTATAAAAAAAAATTTATAATCCATCATCAATATATAATACAAATTACATAAAAATATTAAAATGTATTTTTTGAGACAAAAATTTTTCTTAAAAATAAGATCAGTTAGGAACAAAAGAAATATGTAGTTTAAGAATTTTGCACATTAATTAATAAAATGTTAACTTTTCTTTTTTATCCCTTATTAATATATTATTCATTTTTTTCATTGGTCATTACTCATTACATTAACTTAATAGGAGTATCATTATAAATTTTGCCAAGAAAATGCATTTGAACTACTAAACAACACTTGAATCAAAATTTAAAGTACTTTACTACTTTTTCAAAACATTAAGTACATTTATGTTTCATCTATTTCCGGTTAGTTTAATTCATTTTGTGTGTAAAAGTAAAACAATTCATAACTACCAAACCCCATCTCTTATTTTTTTCTTAAAACAGCCACCAACCGATCTTCAAAGGTCATTTTCTCGAATAATTTATTTACTTCTCGTGGCTTTTGTTACTTTGTAGTGATAAAGGCGATGGTCAACATTCTCTGGTGAACCCAACATGTAATCTTAATTTGGGAAAACTGGAGGGTAAAATAGTAATCTAAAGGATTCCGACCAGAGTTTCTCCCTCGCTTCCTCGCCTTAATATACGCGTCGTGTCAAACTCGGAACTCTTTTTGACTCGATTACCCCCACCTTTTTCATTCCATCATTTCCAAAGACACATTTGATTTTTATTTTTTTAGTTGTTCAACAAAATTAAAATAATTTAAGTTATGCATAAAATATAAATTTCGGATATGTACTATAATAACTATCGTACTAAAATCATACTCTATGTAAAACTTTGTTTTATAACTATCGTACTAAAATCATACTCTATATAAAACTTTGTTTTATCCAATCTTGCTTTTAAAATTTAAGGCATATTTTGTATTGGGCAAGTAACAACACTACTATACGCCACGTAAATACAACTTAGTTCTTTTCACGTTAATATATTGTATTATTTTTATATCTTTTCCAACAGTTAAAAGAAAGACATTTATCATGCAAAGTGTCATAATCATAAGTTTGAAAATCTAGCTTGTTGACAAAAAAAGGAAAGAAAATTAGCATAAGTGAACATGCGTTGAGGATTCACATATTATAAAAGGAAACTAAAAAAAAAGAAGGAAATTAAAATAAAACATTATTTTTGCGTAGACAATTTGTCCAATTAACAAAACGTGTGGACGGCAAGAGTTCCCTCTATATATATATCTCTCACACTTGCCGAGTTAATTAGAAACCAGAACCTACAACGACTAATAAATTCTCAACTTCATCTTCTTCACCAATAGTATACCACAAAACATCAAGATTCACTCAATTTAATACTAAATCGATCAATTATATTCATCGTGATGGCCTTAACTAAAGAGTTACTGAGTTATCCTCTGATCTCACTAGAAAGGTCATCACTTGCGTCGTCCTCGTCGCATTTTACAAAGACGACACGTTCAACACAGTTCTTGATCAACACTTTTGATCGGAGACCAAGAAAAAACAAATCGGGCGTCGTTGCAGCCATCAGCGAAGATTTGGTCAAAACGCTGCGTTTTGCAACAACCACCGGTGACAGAAAGAGCGAGCAGGAGGAGAAAGCGGCCGTTAAATTTAAGGTGAGAGCTGTGGTTACGGTGAGGAACAAGAACAAGGAAGATTTTAAAGAGACTCTTGTTAAGCATTTGGATGCTTTTGCTGATAAAATCGGCCGAAACATCGTCTTGGAGCTTATTAGCACCGAACTTGATCCAAGTAAGTTGTTTTTTTTTTCCATAAACAGATTTTAATAATTTAAAATGGGTCCGTCATAAATATTTTAATCTGAAATGAGTTTCCAAATACTAAGAAAAAACAAATAAATTATTTGATTTAAACAGAAACGAATATGCCGAAGAAGAGCAATGCGGCGGTTTTGAAGGATTGGTCAAAGAAATCAAAAACGAAGGCGGAGAGAGTTCATTACACGGCGGAGTTCACCGTGGACGCAGCGTTTGGCTTGCCGGGAGCCATCACCGTTTTCAATAAACACCAGAAAGAGTTTTTCCTGGAGAGCATAACCATCGAAGGTTTCGCAGTTGGTCCTGTTCATTTTCCATGCAACTCTTGGGTTCAGTCCCAAAACGATCACACGGACAAAAGAATCTTCTTCACTAATCAGGTAATTGATTAATTACAGAATTACAGATATTTAAAACACGTCATTTTCGATCTCCCACGAATTGATTACATATCTTAATCAGTTTCTACATCGTGTTCAATATTTATATCATGGTGGGTCCATAAATAATTCTGTCACAAAAGTAGCTTGTTGACAATAATTATGTCATCGCAGCCGTATTTGCCGAATGAGACACCAGAGGGATTAAGAGTATTGAGGGAGAAAGAGTTGAAGAATCTAAGAGGAGATGGGAGTGGAGTCAGAAAATTATCAGACAGAATTTACGACTTTGATGTTTATAACGACCTTGGTAATCCCGACAAGTCTTCTGAACTCTCTCGTCCTAAACTTGGCGGCCCAGATATTCCTTATCCTAGACGGTGTCGTACCGGTCGCAATTCAACCGTTACCGGTACTACTCATACTTATATATATTTCTATGAACATTTTTGAGTACAAGTAACAAGATGTTCGAAAAATGTTTCAAATTAAACAATTTTGGTTAAGTACATATGGATCTCTAATATATATATGCATTGTTGACAGATAAAGAAGCGGAGAGCCGAGTTGAAAAGCCTTTACCAATGTACGTGCCACGAGACGAGCAATTTGAAGAGTCGAAGAAGAACACGTTCGCTGCAGGGAGGCTTAAAGCGGTCTTACACCACTTAATCCCGTCGCTCAAGGCCAGCATTTTAGCTGAGGACTTTGCTGACTTCGGCGAGATCGATAACCTTTATAAAGAAGGATTGTTACTCAAGTTAGGGTTTCAAGATGACATATTTAAGAAGTTCCCTTTGCCTAAGGTCGTCGTTGATGCCCTCCAAGAATCTACTAAAGGACTCCTCAAATACGACACTCCCAAAATATTATCGAGTAAGAACACTTAATTAACAACATCTTCATCATCTAATACTTTCAAGACTTTTACGTTATATTGTTGGTCTTTCTTTTTTGACGATTTGTGTGTCTGTGGTCAATGGGACCCATTGTGAAAATTTCGTCCCACCAAAAAAGAGAAAAAAACATCCCTTTTAGGTCTCAAAAGCAGACAATTAAAACTTTATCAACTCTCAAGAGAGTACAGAAATAGAACAGATGTTCCACGTGCTTTTCTTAACTCGTTTTGCGAATAACAAAAAGCGCGTTTGCCTTTATTTAATTAAACCCTAAAACATGCTTATTACTTTTAATGCAGAGGATAAAAACGCATGGTTACGAGATGATGAGTTCGCACGTCAAGCCATAGCTGGAATTAACCCAGTCAACATTGAGAGACTCGAGACTTTCCCACCAGTCAGCAACCTTGACCCCAAGATCTACGGTCCACAACACTCCGCTCTCACTGCCGACCACATCATTGGACACCTCGACGGATTCTCCGTACAACAAGTACGTTTATCTAAACAAATCCACATACAGTACAATGGATTAACTAATATAAACTAATCAAAAGTTGATTAAACTAAACTTTACCGTTTCTAAAATATTCAGGCGTTGGAAGAGAATAGATTGTATATGTTGGATTACCATGACACATTCTTACCGTTCCTAGACCGGATCAATGCGCTAGACGGACGCAAAGCTTACGCTACTCGAACGATTTTCTTCTTGACTCGTCGCGGCACACTTAAGCCAGTAGCCATTGAGCTAAGCCTCCCTCACCATGGTGCCAAACACCGGTCCAAGCGAGTGGTCACACCTCCAGTCGATGCAACCTCCAATTGGATATGGCAGCTCGCTAAAGCCCACGTTAGTTCTAACGATGCTGGTGTCCATCAACTTGTCAATCACTGGTTAGTACTCAAACAAAAATGTTATTCTACATTAACGTAACAAGTAATGAATGAGTATAGAGTCATATATTGACATGTTTTGTTATATTTGTTTGTAAAGGTTACGAACCCACGCGTGCTTGGAGCCGTTTATATTAGCTGCACATAGGCAAATGAGCGCTATGCATCCAATATTCAAGCTACTGGATCCGCACATGAGATACACGTTGGAAATCAATGCATTGGCGAGACAATCGTTGATTAGTGCAGATGGTGTTATCGAAGGAGGCTTCACTGCTGGTGCATACGGCATGGAAATGAGCGCCGCTGCTTACAAAAGTAGTTGGCGTTTCGATATGGAAGGTCTCCCTGCTGATCTCATTCGCAGAGGAGTGGCAGTTCCTGACCCAACACAACCGCATGGCCTAAAACTTTTGATCGAAGACTATCCATATGCCAACGATGGTCTTTTACTATGGTCCGCAATCCAAACCTGGGTCCGAACCTACGTACATCGCTACTACCCAAACTCGAACGTAATCAAAACAGACTCTGAGCTCCAATCATGGTACTCTGAATCAATCAACGTTGGCCACGCTGATCTCCGTGACGCCAAGTGGTGGCCGGAGTTATCAACCGTTGATGACCTCGTCTCGATCATCACCACCTTAATATGGCTGGCCTCCGCGCAACACGCTGCTCTCAATTTCGGACAATATCCCTACGGTGGCTACGTCCCGAACCGACCACCGTTGATGCGGCGGTTGATTCCCGACGAGTCGGATCCGGAGTACGCGAGCTTTATCTCTGATCCGGAGAAGTATTACTTCTCGTCGATGCCGAGTTTGGCGCAGACGTCGAAGTTTATGGCGGTGGTTGATACTTTGTCGACGCATTCTCCGGATGAGGAATATATTGGGGAGAGACAACAGCCGTCGATATGGACTGGAGATGCGGAGATCGTTGATGCGTTTTATGGATTTGCGGCGGAGATTGGACGGATAGAGAAAGAGATTGAGAAAAGGAATAGTGATCCTGACCGTAGAAATAGATGTGGAGCTGGTGTTTTGCCTTATGAGTTGTTGGTTCCCAGTTCTGAACCTGGAGTTACTTGTAGAGGTGTTCCTAATAGTGTTTCCATATAAGTAAGAACAAAGAAAGTATAAATGTAGAAATTAATCGCTATATTTTTGAAAACAATATATAAATAATTTTTATTTGTTCTATGATAATAAAATAGAGACATACATTTAAATTAGGATTTTTGAAGACAACTAAAAAAAAAAAAAACTAGGTTAGGTAGCATTTTGAGGGAAAGAGAAATAGGTTTGTACCTTTTCCTTCTGGTAACTTAAGGCACACTCTAGAGTCAAGCCAGAGGTTTCTTATTGGATTTTAACCTAACTTGGATATCAAGCCATCATTTCAGTGATAAGAGAATCCAACGGGTAAAACTGTTTGTCTTTGTTTGGCTGACTTTTGATCATCCGATGCAGACTCACCAACAAGAGCCAGCGACTTAATCGAGTTAGGCATATTAGTTGACGTAGAGAAGACGACAAAGAGACGATATATTTGTACATCTATACATGTGGTGTCTAATCTTAGGAGATTCTTTAATAAACCAGCTGTAATCATAAGCTCAACTTTAGACTTAAAAAAATAAACATTGAACATGTCGAATTTTAGATGTCGAAACTGTTAACATGCACTATGCCACGTTTGAACCAAAATTAAATCAACATCACTAAAATAAAATTTAACCGGACATAACTGTAATAAACCAAACCGGTAGAAGCTATGTTTTAAATTTAAAAACACACTCTCTGTCGCCCACACACCATTCTCTGTAAAAGATCTCCACTTTCTTAAAAATGGCGTCCATGAAACTCGTTCACCTCTTCCGTCGTTATCTCTTAATCGCTCTTACTCTCTTTCAACGCCTGCTTTCGTGTTTCTTAGATTTCCCGATACTGATCAAAATCGCCGATTCCTTCTTATCTCTGTATTTCTATGTTTTCTGTGATCTCCGACCCGTGACCGTCGATCTAGACGACGGAGAAACCACAGTCCATTTCTGGATCTCCGGCCACCGTAAAATCTCTCTCCCTAATCTCGTCATGCTCCACGGCTACGGAGGAAACTCCAAATGGCAATTCGTTCATCAAGTTTCCGATCTTTCGAAATCGTTTAATCTCTTCATTCCCGATTTGGTCTTTTTCGGGAAATCGTACTCTAGGAATTTAGATCGGAGCGTTGATATTCAGGCGAGGAGCATCGCCGGAGGATTGAAGAAACTGGGTTGCGTAGAAGAAGGAGGGGTGTCGGTGTATTCGTTAAGCTACGGTGGATTTGTGGCGTATAAAATGGCGGAGATGTGGCCGGAGATGGTGGAGAAATTGGTGATTGTGAGCAGTGGAGTGGGGTTTACACAGCAGCAGAAGACGGCGGAGCTGAAAAAACACGACGGAGATTGTTCGAGGATTCTTGTTCCGAAAACTCCGATGGATCTACGGTTGCTTATTAAGATCTCTATGAACACCGGTTTAACGTTCGTTGATTGGGTTCCAGATTTTGTCCTCTCCCAATTCATCACTGTAAGTGTTTTTACGTTTCTGTTTTTCTGTTTATTCTGTTTATTTGCGAATCTGGTCCTGTAAATTATGTGTTAGTTAATTATAAACCCAAAGGTTTGAAATTTGTGTAATTTGTCACTTTATTATAGGTTATGTATGAGAAAAATCGGCAGGAGCTTCTTGAGCTAGCTAAGAATTTGTTGGAAAGAGAAGAGGAACCGGAATTGCCTGTAATATCACAGGTAGTGAAATATTTTGGTTGAATCGATTTTAGTGATTTTACTATCTGTTAGTTTTCTGGTCACTAGTGATTTAACTTTTAGCATCAATAAGAGTAATTTAATATCAACAAGTTGGCGTGAGAAAAAAAAAACAAGTTGGCGTGATGATTGATGGATTGCTCTTACAGTATGGGGAAAACATTAATTTGTGTTTGTATAGTGTCTGAGTAAAGTATTCATATTTTGGAGAGTGGAAACACTATTCTTGTTTGTTTCCTTTTTTTCTTTTATTTTCTTTTGTTTGTAGAGAACAACACTATGGATCGAGACCCTTTATTCGAATCTGCGAATATAAAAAAAAGAAAACTCTGATTAATTTGATATTTTATAACTCAGAAAACGTTAATCGTGTGGGGCGACAAGGACAAGGTATTTCCCTTGGAGCATGCTTATCGGTTGCAAAGGTAAATTATCTACACATTATCGATCTTATGATACAATCATACAAATTCATAATAAGTGTTATATTTAGAACTACATATTGTTTTCATTGGCATATATTCGTAAACAAATGGTGAATTAATGTCGAAAATCATAATTTGTATACTTTTGCAGGCATTTACAGAGTTCAAGATTAGAGGTTATAAAAGAAACTGGACACGCTGTTAACGTTGAAGCACCAACTACTCTTAATAATTTGATTACTTCGTTTGTCTTAAGTGTTTGATTTCTATTTTGTATATACTTCAACGAATCTATTTGGCACTTCCTTCAAGTAATCTATATATATATAGACATCATTTAACGCATCAAATGCAGCAAAGCAAAAAAAAAAAAGGGAACTCGCTGAGTCATTAAAGGACTACAACTTTCAACTTTCAAGCTTTAAAAAATTACAAAGAGAAAAAACAAAAACCCACTAAAGATGAAAAAGAAGAAAATAATTAGAAAGTCACAACTATGAAAAAATAACTGTATTATTTGATTCCCTATAAGACTCATAAACTTTATATATAATACATACAGTTTGACTCCTTGTGCCTTCACTCTCTCCATTGATGTGTAAACTTCTGAAACCTAGAAACGCAAAAGTTGAGGACTATTACTATAAAACTCGAGCTTTTCTTCTTAATGAAAAAGATGGTTGTGTATAATAGATTGTTTACCATGAAGATGCACATAGCAGCGAGAGCTGGCTCAGGCATTTATATTCAAGTCCTTTAGTAACGTGTCATATGTTGTAATATGTGAGAACCGGATGTCTGAGAAACCAATTGCTCTGAACTTGGTGATGGTCTTAAGAGATGATTCGAACCATTTGGGTTTACCATCACTTGTCTAATACTTTCCTTGGAATTGCTTGCATTCGTCTCTGGTTTTGAGGATTCTAACAAAGCACGCACCTGTCAACCCAACACAAAGAAGAACTTGAGAGGTCCACAGATTTGACTCTAAACAAAGATATGTAATGGATAATATAATTTAGCTTACCATTGCAAGTCGCTTCTTGTGAAGATCAGTTGGTACCTACAAATTTTTACTTGAGATCAGTATCTAGCAGACGCTTTTTTGTGTGTGTGGATGCACATTCACATATACTACGTTCTTGGAGAGTATAAAAAAAGAAAATCACTTACGGTTTTTGTTTGGTGTTTATCCTCACTTGAGAATCCAGGAATTGTCAAGTGCAAGTTTTTCTCTGCATAAATTATAACCAAGCAAACAGCAAAATAAGTAACAATAGCAACTACATGGACCTGAATTCAGCACCCAAATTATAAACCTGAGTACAAACCTAGGTGGAGTAATATATCCTTGGGTTCCAATATAGATGATTTACGATGCTTTGCCAAGCTACATGCAAAAGCAGTCACCTGCAATCAAGTATAGGTAAGATAGAGATACTTTTCCGCAAATATGTAAACTGAACAAATAAAGTTAATACTAAACAGTGGATATTAGCTTCTAACCGAATCAATGAAGTCATCCGCTACCTCCAAAAGGAGGTCTTCAACATCAGGATCCAATTTACCATGTACATCCACCTGAACACCATAATGCAACATGATGAGTCATATATTCAAACGACAATGAAGAGAAGAAAACAGATACAAGTTGAAGAGTTCACTAGGGACCATCACCTGCGAAACCAGGTCCTGTATCTTTCTTTTACCAAGGAGTTGGTTTGTTGCTTCTGTTCCCTGGCTTGAGCTACCACCTGGTGTCGTTGTACCCGATTGCGTAGCATCTGGTTGTGAACCCGTTAAACTGACAGATTTTTGTCCTGCATGATTCGATATCCTTGGAGATGGCTGTTGTTGATTAATCTGCATCTGCTGTTGTTGTTGTTGCTGCATCTGCTGTTGTGGTTGCTGCTGCATCTGTTGTTGTGGTTGCTGATGCTGTAGCTGTTGCTGCATCTGTTGTATTTGCTGGGACTGGTTCATCTGCGCCTGGCCTAATTGTGATTGTTGCTGTTGTTGATGTATCATATGTGATAACTGCTGCTGACTCATGGACATAGAAGACTGGTGTAACTGAGAAGAAGGCAATTGTTGTTGCTGCTGTTGCTGCTGCTGCTGTAAGAGTAGCGCCTGCCTTTGACTCTGTTGGAGTCGAAATGAATTGGGGCTCGCTATTCCAGACATTTGCTTCAGCCATTGCTGCTGCGTCAAGGAGTTTTGCATCATACCAGCTTGTCCATTCTGAGCAAGACCCGATAGCTGAGGATTCATGAATGCGAGAGATGATGTTCTCTGGAGATTCTGGACCTACACATAATCCCAAGTGCACGAGAAAATCACTTGTATCTATGAGCCATGAAGTAGCTAATGATCAAATTCCCACTTTGAGAGAAAGAAGTGTAAGTGAGTAACATAGGAAACATACCTGAGGTGAAGTAAGAGAGTTTTGCTGTGACAATTGCTGTCTCATCTGGGCCGGGTTGATTCGCTGCTGAGAATAGAGAGCAGGGTTAGCTCTCATTTGCGAAGTCAAATTCAGCGATCCCATCATTCCCATTGCTTGCATCCCTTGTAACTGTTGTCCTGAACTTCCCGGATGAAATTGCGAACCTTGAACCATGCCAGACTTCTGCCTCGGCTACAACGGAAAGCTCATTTGTCTCAGAATAAATAAAGTGAACACACACTAAGAGAAACCACAGCTTTCCTATCCCAAATCTAAGAAGATATCAATATTCAAAATTTATAGGAATATAAAAAGCTACAATTTTGACTACAAGAAATGAATCAATAAAGGGAAAGAGAGTAAAGTAAAGAATGTAGTACCGAAGCAGCTAATAACTGAGGTTGAATATTCATCTGAGCTGCTCCAGCTGCACCGTTAAGCATTGGCAAGTGACCGCTTTGGCCAACCAAAGCTGCTCTTGACATATTAGGGTTACTCATCAGCTGGTTCTGCTGCAAATTTTGCTGGCTCTGTTGAACTGAGCCAGAGCCACCAAAGTTCATGGTACCGTACAACCCAGCTTGCTGCCTCAAAACGTTGCTGTATTGACTTTGATGTTGTTGTTGTTGCTGCTGCTGCTGAATTTGGTTAAGTCGAGAAACAGAAGGAGATCGCTGAAGAGATTGAGATATTTGGTAACTCGACATTGGAATTTGCTGTGGACTCATATGTTGTTGCTGAAGAATCTGCTGCTGTTGGTGAGATAATTGAGGAATTGAAGAAGAAGAGATTTGTTGCATCATCTGTTGTTGTTGTTGAGGCAATTGCTGAGTCTGCTGAGTTTGAACGAGTTGCTGAGTCTGTGTTTGCTGATCCAAAGATGGAGAAGGCGACGGGATCTGAGCTCCAACGGTGGTTGGATTAGAAGTAGGGTTCGGAGACGCCATGTTTGGCTGCGAATTGTTGGTACTATTGTTCTGCTGAATTACACCTTCGGTTGTGGTTACAGCCATCGCTGGAGACGCAGCCGAATTAACAGAATTAGAAATCGGAGGAGCTGATGACATGTGTTGTTGTTGCGATGATGATGAAGGTGGAGGTGCAGAAGATGCAGCAGGAGAAGGTTCCATAGGATTAGGAGATTGTAGAGGTTTTGGAGATGAAGGATTAGGTTCCGCCATTAGAAACCAGGTGTCTCAAGGTGTATTTCGTTGAGGGGTTTTTGTCGATTTTCTTGAATTTCATCAATCGTCAAATTTTTTCCCAGAAAAGAATTTGAGCCAGAAAATATCTTTTTTTTTTTTTTTAATCTCACGGTGGGAAAGAGAGTAGAATAATCTGGACCGTACACGTCAGTAGATTTAACGGAAGATGATCGAAAAGAATTAGGTACTGTACTCTGTGTTTCATTATTCCAGACTCTCACACAACTGCTAACACTTTTAGTACTGTATATATCATTACACCATTTATTTTATTTTTGTCGTCTCAATAGTCAATACACGATCGTTTGACCTTTTTTGCACCAATTACATCAATTTATTTATTGGTTTGTGGAAAAAACAAACCTCCAAAAAGTAAATAAAACAGTTTCTTTACTGAAGTGATGAATAGTGTGCAGCGTACAAACTAGAAAGAAATAGGAGAAATAATTAGTCTTGTTGGTCATTTAATTCATATTTATTTGTAGAAACTTCTTACTAGTTTCAGTCATCCCAGTGGTAGTGAACTACAAAACGTTGATGAACTATTTTTTCTGTTCATTTAAATAGAAAGGAATAAATCATTACAATACCAATATTTTTTCAGCTTTAACTTATAAGTATAACAGACCGTTTAGTTGAATCAAAAGGAAGGTCTATCTTTTCTAATAATATCTTTTCAAAAATCACCTTTGTAGACTATATACATGAATCTAGAATTAATCATTAGGCCAACCATCAAACTTACAGCTGTACAATTACAACAAAAGTGCAGATTTCAAATCACAAAACTATATAATAATTTCCCATCATACAACAATAATAATTTATTGCATCGAGTTTTGGACTGAACTAGAGAGAGCTTTTCCTACATTACAAGGCAAAGAGTCCCTTGGAGTTGGCAAATAGGTGTTTGCGCCGGATAAGCTCCGGTTTTCTAGGACTAGTTAAGAGAAGGCCGGTTAACAAAGACGGAGGACCGGAGAATTTGGTTTGTACCATCTCCCTCACTTTAATATACCCGTCAAGTGTCATCAACTCCAGAAGCTTTCTACAGCTCTGTGATTGACAAAAAAATGCAGTATGTTATCAGAGAGCAAACACAGATCGTATATGATACGTTAGAAGCTGTAAAAGATTATGATCAGTTTCAGTATATGAAACCATATGAGAAGAGGTTTAGGATACAGAAAGATTGTATATTACCTGAGGATTTAATATGTCCATTAGGTTTATGATCTCGTCCTGCCACAGATGAAATGTTATGATTAGTATTTTCATAGAGCTTCAAACCATGATAGTATGAGCTTATTGGGTGGAAGATGGAGAAGTAATTTACCTCTGGTATACCGGGATTTTGCATTACAGTACCAAGAACACGACGAACTAGTCCATCAAAGACAACTTTATTTATCGACCCATCTGCGTTTACCCATGGAAATATAGGCACAGGTAACTTCTCAGGAGTTGATTCCTTTGTTTCACCTTCGATACCCATTCCAAAAGTAAAAGATGGAGCTTTGATAGATGCTTCCTGCAAACCGCTCGTTTGAGCTATTTCAGGAAGGTTCAGAATTGTAACCTTGTGAAGGCTGTTCCCAGCCACATGCTCTCCCTTGTTCTGTGAAGTACTGTAACCGCTAGCAACAGTATCTTTTGACCTATGTTCCCCCAAAGCTCTCTCTAGGTAGTTTGCTGGTAGTGATTGTTGACCTTGTTGGGAAGTTCCACCCTCCCCCAATGTCAAGAAGTATTTTGATCGGTAGAAGGAATGGACAACACGGAAATTATTATGGCCATTTACCTGAATAAGATTGTCCATTTAAAAAGTTACTTGTAAATGGTGTAATATGAACAGAGTTCACAGTCCAGGAAAGACAAATTAGTAAAACAGGCACTGGAACTTTTGTCTTAGTAAAGGCAACAGTGTTTTATACTATAAGAGATAGTAGACAAACCTTCAAAGCTACCCCAAATGTTTGAAGTACATCTACAATGCAGTCACAAGTTTCTCGGCCTGCAGATGAATAAACAGAGGTTAAAAACAACACTGAAGGAAGTCGCCAACACATCCAAAAGTATAAGCCAGTTAAAGGCGTTTGCCTGATGCTTACTTGGGATATCAATCAGACGGTTGACTTCTTCAATGCTCAGTCCTTGGTCACCAGCCTTCTGGAGGGCATTGGCAACAGTTTCAAAAACCTCAGGACTGAATAAACTCACTTGCTCGTCTGCAGATTCAGACATACTACTACAACTAGCAAAACTGGCCATCGCTTGCCAGGGAGAATCACCTAGACTGCCTGGTACGACAGTAACATCCGTCGAGTTGAAAAGTTCTTTGATCTCATCAGAATCACACCCACTATTTGTTTCTCCTGACCTGATATGAAGTTCACCGGTGCGAGAGTAATCATCCTTAAACAACTCTATTGCGTTGGTAGTTGGCAGAGTTAAACGGCGAACAGATACTCTTATACCAGGGAAACCCTTTTCTTTTCGGAAGTTGATTTCACCTTCGCCAAGTAGCTTAAATTTCTTAGCACTTTCAGCTTCAGATTCTTCTGTGTCATCAGCTCTACGTTTTAAACCTCTTCGGGCTCCAGGTTCTCCAACACCTTCTTCAGGCAAGGATACAGATATAGAGAGTTCACCAGACGAAACCAACGAAAAGAAATTTAATACATCGCCACATTGCAAATCTGAAGTAAGAGCGACTCCCCCAGCTATAAGGTCTCTTTCATGTTCGAGAAGCCATCTAGAGAACTTGGCTGCTCTTGTCCCAGTATTAACCGGGAATGGAGACTTTGAAATACTATGCAAGAAGTTTTGAGAAAGTACAAATGGCTGTCCACCACTTCCACCAACCTGAAACGTTCTCATAAAAAATAACAACTTTCAGGTTTCTTTTACAAGTACAATTATAAGGTTCATCTAAACAAATAAATATATTTGATTCAAAGAGAGGTGAAGAAAACTGTTTCTTATTCACCATCTAATCCAAACACCAAGCATGCTCATAATGCGATTTTGACAGCAAAACCAAATCAACAAAAGGAAGATAAGATGATACTCTAAAATTAAAAATGCTATCCTATTAAATAGAGCTTCACATGGACATTCACATGCCTCTTCATAGAATCGATAAGCATATAATAAAAGCCAGTAGTCAGTAATTTTATCCCAGCAATAGGAAAGTAATAGGTAGTTTACCAGGAACTTCTTGTCTCGGAGGTAGCTATAGGCTGTAAAGAGGTCTCGCTCTGAATATCGTTGTAAGGTATCTTCCAGCAAATTTGGCATACCAGGTGCAGTAGGCATGCTCAGAAAGACAAGCTTTAACAGTTCTACAGCAGTAGAAACTGCCAGAGATTTCCGTACCTGTATACTACAATTGTCCTTTTCATCTAAAGGCTTAAAATTCTGATGAAAACGATAATGTCCAGATCGTCGAGCTGTATCTTTAACTTGATCCACAGAAACATTTTGCATGTCATCTGAGTGAATTGCAGGTGGAAGCATCTCACTCTCCTGAAAGTTCATCAAAAATGAAAGAACCACTGAAATTAAGACCTTCCAGATCAGGGTGAACGAGATTGTACATGTTTCCAGTAAAATTAATATACGAAGGGTTGTAACAATAAAAGTGAAACATCAAAGCGAGGCGAAGAATCTGTAAGGATGGTGTCAGACAAAAGAAAAGCAAGCAATGAGGATGTACCTCATCAACTATATCTCTGTTTGACCATTCCCGAGAGCCAGGTCTTGTCCGTTTAGGGGCTACCAGTTTAGCCAGCTTCTTGAGCTCAAGAGCATCATTAAAGGCTTGACTTATACTCTTTTCATTGAAGTCATCCCATTTTTCTTCATCAAAACAAGTATCATTACCATGCTCAACAGAACTGGAATCTGTTCCGCCAATTGCCTGGGATAAATATCTAACAAGAACATGTGAACTGTTGCTCTTGGGCAAACATTTCTGTTTTGTTTCTAGATGCTTTGCATAACGCTCGCTGAGTAGATTGCAAAGCCTCATGATTGCCTTCCGAAATTTATCATTCTTCATCAATACTTGAGTCCGTCGCTTGCACGCTAAAGGAGGCGCAGGCAGTTCTGGAACTGAAGCCCAATTTACTCCATGAAATTTTGCCCCAAGAGCTGCGCGGTGTCTAACATATTGACTCAACAATTTCCTGTCCAGAGAATACTTGTGTTAGTGGTGTAAATCAATCAGATATGATAAAATATTTTAGATAGGAGAATGTTAAAAGAATGAACTAATGAACACGCAATCATATGGAAATTAATTAACAATATAAGTTCACTGAAATTGGCTCAGTAAAGGAACTCTGAAGAGAGACTCCTAAAATCAGCATCACATTGAACATTTACAACAAGATCAGATTTGATATTATGATCAGCATTCATACCTGTCTGCCTCATCTGTCCACGAAAATCTTTGTGAAGGAGTTGATGTGGTCTTTGAACTTGCATGCTGGTTGATGATAGAAGAACACTGGCCTTCATCTTCAGTAAGACCCCTTATCTCTGCATTTTCTTGTTGACTGTGCTCCTGATGCACCGGAACGGGGGTTTGATCCTCTTCTAGTGAATTTAGACAATTCTCACTATTTGAGGCATCAATGGCATCAGAATTTATAACCTTTTGTCCATCTACTATTATGGATCTGACACCTTCTCCTGTAGTTTTTACAAGGGTTGCTCTTTTTCTTTTCCCTGAAGATGAAGAAGGGCTATTTTCTATAGCATAATTTTTATTTATAGATTTGGATCTCACGCGTCTACCATGCTTCCCACGATAGAAATGCATAACCTGGAGTATGCAACCAAATAAAAAGTATTAAGCTACATCACCCCAAAATACAAGATGGAAAAAGAGAACATTCAGGTCAGTCTCTGTCCGTGGACCAGAGACGAGAGAAAGCTTTAAATTGAACTTCAATTAGCTTTATGGTGAGTGTTTTCAAGCTGACATATTGAAGAAATCAAGAGTCGGCATGATCTCTAAGATCAAGGACAACAAGAAAATTAATCGCCAAACTACCACCTGGTCTTAAATATTTTTTTTTGCAAATAATTAGGCAGGTGAACTAGAAAATATAAACATATATTTACCTGTTCTAAGGTCAGGTTAAGATCCTTAGCAATCTTCTCACATTCTCTGAATGAGAGTTTTTCCTTCTCATCAGCTGCAATAAGCTGAAGGAGCTTAGCACGCTGTTCTGTTGTCATGACGCGATCTGAGGCCCAAGAGCGGAAACGAAAAACCTAGAAGAACTAACAGTTAGAAACTATTTTCTGAACACTTAGCATAACAGATAGGCAGGTGGAAATTATTATCACAGGAGAAGATAGCCGATAGACATATACGCGTAACACAATTACATATTTTTAGTTTAGTAGGTTATAATGATTTTTCTTTTAGTTTGTTGCACTCGATTGTTGTATACATAATAAGCTATGATATAAAAGATCAAGCTTATACCTCTTGAACCACCGATCCCGGAAATGCTTGCTTAGCAGCTCTGTGATCAGCAGCAGCATAGCAATATTCTAAAGTTAGCCAATATTCATCAACAGCATCTCTATTTGTTAGAATGAAGTCATGTCGAATACGTGGACGAAAATCAAGAGACATAACATTGGATGTAGCAGCAACAAACACAGGTTCCTCTATGTAAGGCTTAAGCTCCATTGCATGCGTTAAATTAGCATACTTCTCCTCAATTTCATCGTGTCTGAGTCTACTACTTACCATCTGAATTAACTACGAAATAAGAATAGGCACAGGCAACAGAATTATTCATTTTTTTTAACTGCACACTTTTATGAAACATGTACTAAAATATGGTATTGGAAGTAATTTAATTTTTGATATTACCTTCAACCGGCGTAAAATATTAATAAGCATCGATAATCTCCCAGTCGCAAGGGTATCCATTAGAAGCTTATACTCTTCACTAGGAAGCTCAGAAAGATGCATTACTTGTTTGCATTTCTTCATCATATCATCAGCCTTCTGAGTAGATCCAACAATTTGTAAAAATAGTTCGAGGGGCATGGCTCTAAAAGCATCTTCAAGTGCAAACAAATTCTCAAATTTATAATCATGTATAGAAGAAAAGGCATTGTCCCAGCCAGGCAAAGAACTAAAATAGTCCCAAAGGAAACAGTGTAGGAGCTTCACACGAACCATCTTTGCAAGCACAAACCCATTGGCTCGCATGGCTCCTGATTTGCTAGCTCGCGCATCCAAATCCACATTAGCTTGACCTCGCTGAACGTCATTCAATATCGGAATTGGCTCGTCGCTTTTCCTCTTTGATAAGTTTTGGCCACGGAGTCCTAGTTCAAAAGACCTAATCCTATCATGAATTTCACCAGCTATGTCTTCAGTATTTTCTTGAACTGATGGATGGAAAACTATCACAGAGCTACGATTACGACCACAATTAGTTACATTTGGGACATTAAAACACTTGCATTTGCAGAGCCCTTCTTGTTGAAGCCTGTTTAGAATTCTGTCGATAGTTTTCCTATCCACCTTGGTGCTCCTGTCTTTCTCAAAACTGAGAAGCCATTTATGTAGCTCGGCTCTCAAAACAAACTTCTCCTCCTTTGGCCAGCCAAGAAAGAAGAAACAAATAATCAGTTGGAAGGGAAAAGGAGAAACAAATCATGGCAATGCAACAAGTATAAAAGAAAACAGTAAGTACTTTTAAGCGCTCAAGTATCCTCCTCTCTCTTCGAGAGTTTTCAACAGTAATCGGATGAGACTGCTGCACTTTTGGTTTAGCCGGCTTCGTTAGAGCAAGATGGTTCATTTCTGACAAAGCCAAATCAGGGGAGGCTATTGCAGCATCAACAATCTTATCACCGATCTCATGGAATGATTCTTGTAAGTTACGACGTGTAAGCATGTTTCTTCTTTTAGCATTAGATGGGGAACAATCGAGAACTCCTGAATTGCTTTCAGAATCAGTTAACCTTGCAGGCGTAGCAAAATCAGCATCTGAAACTGCAGGACTGTTTTCGATGGAGGTCTGAGCCAATCCACCAGTACTCTGAGGAGTGCCAAAACCATTATTTGCCTTGCTAACATTCTCAGCTTTATCAGGAAACAGATCACAAGACTCGGACCCAGCATGACGAGAAGTCCAAACTCGAAATACTCTAGTCTTCTTGTGGCTTTCTGCCTGTAAATGCATCCCGACTCTTGAACAAATACTATAAAGCCGAGAATAGCTCTTCTTCTTATCAATTCCAAGTCTTTCGCATACCTGGTAAAAATAAATAATTTAATACACATTGTAAAAAGAAGTCATGCCTCTAGGAATACCAAAAAGATTACTCTTTCAAGTAAGAAATTTTCTCCAAAAAACTGTTAGCCAAATCCAATAAATGAATACCTCCATAACAGCCAAGCCTTTAGATCCTTCAGCATCAACCATATCATAAATTTGATTATCTATTGGAAGCTCCAAAGTTTGTTCTGTTTTAAGAATACTCCTTCCGAATTTTAGGAGTTGCTTTTTCCCAGAGTAGTTAAAATCTTTTTCTGAAAGTTTTTTTAACAAACGGAGGCATCGTTCAACCTGCGAAAGGGACAATCCACATGAAAAACAGTTTTATATCCAAACAAAACAGAACATAAATGCCAAGTATGAGCAGTTGGCTAGAAGTTACAGTGAAATGTATTCGAACGATGGCATGAGAAGCAGATTATAGATCACCTTATTGTTCACCACAGCATCAAACTCCTCTACTACATGAGAATCTATCAATCGGCGACAAACCTGATATTATCCCAGAAGAAGATACATTCAGAATATTAGATTGAACATGATTTATCTATAGACTTCAACCAGGAGGGGAGAAAGAAAAAAAGAATTTAAATTGGCAAAGTGTTGAAAATCTGTTTTTCCTCCCAAAAAGATTCAGCTCCAAGTGGATGATAAGTAAGAAGACAAGAAAAAAATATATTACACTTCTCCAAGCTCGATGCCTTGAATGTGATCCCAGATAACCAAGGTCTTGCTTAACGTCTGACACGACTAAAACCTGCACAACATGAAAATGAGTAAAACTCTAGGAAGATCCAGCTAGATAAAGAAATAAATGCTATGAATTTACTAACCTTGTCGTTAGCTTCTTCGAGCTTATCACAAATTGCCTGCATTGCTGGTAGAAAATCTTTAATGAGCGTATCCTCTCTTATACTCTCAGATAGTAGACTATCTCCGTCGGCAGTTGCCTCATGCTCCTTCATTGGAGTCTCGCAAATTTCAAACCTCTGCTGTGAACCTAAAGGCTTAGCGTAGCGACTTAAGTATATCATATTGGTGCTAATGCATGAGGTGGTTTTTGAATCCCCTTCACCATCAACCTCCTTTGTTCTCACAATTGCTGGTTGTCTAACAATTAAACCTCGAGACTCAAGTTGCTTTACAATATAAAAGAAGTTCCTCCCTTCGATACCAAACTCTTTAGCAAGCAGATTTTGTGCAACTCCATTGGCTCTGCATCAACACAGACATTAATTAGTTACAATAATCACAACATACTATTATCAGAGAGTAACTAGGAGCGAAAATTGAATTTGCTTACCGAGCAACAGCCAAACGCTCAAGAACGCGACGCTGAATCGCGGAAATAGTCGTGCTATTGGACTGAGCATCGTACAAGCCAACGAAGTTACCTCGGAGCTTCTCATTCGCGATGATCCTCAAATCGAGTCTCAGAGCATCTTCCAGCTGTTGAATCGAAGCATCTGATGGTCCGTACACAGTGTTCTTTGCTTTGAATTGGAGCTGAGGGACAGCGAGAAGATTTCTCCAGACATGAGCCTTGACGGAAGGAGGTAGAGGAGGAGGAGATAGCCGTGACCAGAGAGAAACGAGTGGGACCCCTGAGTTTCCCTGACAACAGATTTCATCTAGTGCTGTGCATACAATTGAGTCCATCTTTCACAATCCACGGTGGTCAGTTAGGTTAGGTCAACGGAAGATCTTCCGCCAGTGAATTAGTCAGCCGATTTCTCGGCGACACGTAATTCTCGCCGGAGAGGTTTGGTTTGGTAATTTATAGATTTTGGAGTTAGGCGAAGATGGCGGGATCAGAGAACGATCGGGAGAAAGGTATCCCACGAGTCCTTGGTGACGGGATCGATCTCAGAGAACTGCGAAACAATATAATAATTTAGAGATAATTTAATAACTTTATAGTGAGAGGACGGAATTGACGAGAATACCCCTTTATGAATCGGTTGATCGTTGACCTATTTAGTCTTTACATATAATAACTACGTGCCGCTTATTTGCCTTTCTAACGACATGGTGTTCAACCGAAGTACGGAGAAACAACAGTACAAATCTTTTACGGGTGGAGTTTTAAATTTCGGGTCAGTGTTCGATCCAGATGTCTTGGCTTCTTTAAGCTCTCCGTGTATCTCTGCAAAAATCGAGATTCAGAGCAAGTACAGGCAAAATAATTTTTGTTTAAAAGGGGAAAAAAAGTTAGAAAAGTTTGCTCAAATATCTGTCTCAAAAGACAAGTAGATTCTTTTTCTTTTTTTTTTAAACACAGTAACCAATAATTGCTGTCATATATATTATCGGTGAAAAAGAAGGATTCTTTGTTTGTTTCGTGAGAAATATAATCTCGATTTCCATCACTTATTTGCCATCGGAGCTATTTCTTTCTGCTTCTGAAGGTAAGGAAACTGGATCTCAATTTTGGATTTGCTTAGGGTTTATAGATTATGCATTTGCTTGGTTTCTGTGTGTTTTTGAGTTACTGTATAGAGGATTACGAATCTTATCTGAATCTGTTTTGTTTTCTCGTTTAAGGCTATTTCTGAGCAGCTTTTACTTTTGTTCTTTATAGATCTCTTTCCCTCCTTGGCTTATAAGAACAAAATCCTGTTTTTTTACCCGCTTTATACGATTCATAACTTTTTCAGCTAAATCGTTTTGGGATCTTGTCTGAAATTGATGGTTTTAAGATTGGATTGTAACTGGAAAAGTCTCTTACAAATGGAATCTTATGTGAGATCAAGGAATTAGAGCTCTGAAATCAAGGAATTAGAGCTCTGAAATCAAGATAGAGTCAGGTCAACGCGTAAAAGAATAAACTTTGTTTTTGTCATTATTTATAGAGTCAACATTTCCCACCTAAAAGATGCATCTTTCATGTAAATTGAATCCCTTTCTTGGCTTTGACATGATTGTAATGATATTGCAATTTACAGGAACAAAAGATCAATCAAGATTTCGATTTTCATCGAAAAACCGAGAATGGAAGGAGATGTGTTTTCAGGATTTGGAGACAGACACAATATGGATGAGAAATTGTTGCAGAGTTTCCAAAAGAGCTTTGTGGATGTTCAAGACATTTTAGATCAAAACCGGTTATTGATCAACGAGATCAATCAGAACCATGAGTCGAAACAGCCAGATAACTTGGGTCGGAACGTTGGTTTGATTAAAGAGCTCAATAACAATATCAGAAGAGTGGCTAGCCTTTACGGTGATCTCTCTCATTCATTTGCAAGATCAATTGATGCTTCATCAGAAGGTGAATCTAGTGGAACTTTGAAATCTGATGGGAAAGCTAACCAGAAGAGATTTAGATCCGGTTAGTATAGAACCAAGAACACCACCCAGAGTTGATTATCGTAGATTCATATTCAAGCTAATTGTGTGAGGAGAAACAAGGAGAGTTCTGTTGAAATGACTACACCATGTTTAATCCGAGAGTTCTCAATTATTTGTTGGTTTAAATTTTAAATATCTTTGAAAAATGAAAACTCCAGTTCTTCAATCAAATTGAAGAAACTTATTGTAAAGTTTACACATTTGGGTTTTATAATTCTTCTGTTTTCTCTCCACTATTGTTGTCACTGCAGTGCTGTGTTGTGTAGCCTGTGTGATTCAAAGTTCAAACCAGGCTATATTCACATGGGTGCAGTTTTTTTGAACTCTAAGGCGGCACGTAATTCGAATCCGGAATTGTAAGACGGCACGCAGTTGTGGTGCACGAGAGTCGGGACGGAACGTAGTTTGCTCTTTTTCGGCAGATATTTCGTTATTTGCTGACGTGGCAACATCTCGGAGGTTCCCGCAAAACTATGCGGATCCCAACTGGCATTCTTAAATCAACTTAATAAAAGCTTTGGAATCCGGACCTGTATTGCATTTGCAGCACTGTGTATTAAGGGAAAATAAAAAGCCGAAAGCGAGCCAAAACAAAAAAAAAAGCAGAACCAAAAGTTTTCTAAATTTCCAAACTTTTTGCTTAGTCGCTCCTTCTACTCCGACAATTCTCTCCGATGAGACTTCGAGCTCACTCGAAAGTCTAATTTTTTACTTCTCTGGTAACTCTACTCGGTACTGGTTTTTTGCTTTTCTCGTTACTTTTAATGTATCTTTCCTGAAAATTCAGTATTGGGTTTGTTTGATTCACTGTTCTGCGAGTTAAAACTTAGTAAATCTGTCTAACACTTGATTGTGAGGACTGCAATATGAAAATTTGTAAAAGGGTAGCTCAAATTTGAAACCTTTTTGTTTGTTTGTTGAGTATGTACTGTTGTTGTATCTCTCTTTAATGGTTTCTAAGGGTGAAACTAGGATTTTGTGTATCAGTTATGATATTGTATAAAGAGATAAGTTTATTTGCTTATTCCTTTTTTTCTTTTTGTGATTTCAGTTTGTACGCTTGAAGTTGCATTTGGTAGATTAATCTACGGGAACAATGTTTGGAAATGTGGAAGACTATGGAGAGATTTTTCAAGACAGTATTTTTCAGACAAGAGGTGGATCGCTTTCTTCAACAAATCAAGTTGGAAATCCTGTAACGTACAAGCTTGTTCGGGTATGTTCATAAATGTGTATCTCAGAGTTATAGAACAGTGAAACATGACGTTTTTCTTAGTCCTGGAATGAGAATTTTGACTACTGCGAGTACAAGTTTTAGTCTTTCAGTGGCTTATTTGAGATTTTGGTTATGTGAATGCATTAGGTAGCAGGAGATGGGAGACTAGTTCCTGCAACTGATGAAGAAATGTTGGAGGTCAAGGATATGCTTGATAACAACGAGAATGATATGCCTATCTTACCAGATCCAATACTGACTGAGGAGTACATTGCCGATGAAGGTTCACCTTCTCAGTATCTGCAGCTAGAAAGTTTTGAAGGTTTGGGTCCTTTTAATTCTAAGCACATTTATACATGTTGAATGACTCCTGTTAGAGCCTTTGTTAGTTTTAATTCGTCTATGAAAAGACAGATAGAATTCCTTTGGACTGCACGAAAAGTATATTTGTTGTCTTACTTGCAATGTCAGAAATATGCGTTTGTGTTTGTAGCTTTTTTATCTAATGTCTAAGAAAGTTCTTTTTTATTCTTACAATCATTTGTGCCTCTTGGAGAAAAAATTTCTTATCAAATTCAGCTATTGAATCCAGGTTTATTTCAGTCCGAAACCGCAGACGCATATACAGAAAATTTGAATGCTCGACTTGAGGTTTGTTCTCTTTCTTCAAATTCCTGAAACAGAACTTTCTAATATGATTTCTCCTGTATAAACTATCTTATATCAGATGGCTCTTTAATCCATCAATTTTTCTCCACCTTTGAAACTTTTGCAGCCGAAAGAGGAATTGATGTATGGATCTCAGATGCAATTTACTCTTCCTGATACCAAATTTCAGATTTCAAATGAGCTGTCTGGGAATGAGGAACAAGTTCAACCCGAAGTTTTTCTTCAGGAACCAATTCGTTTTTCGTCCAATGGATGCAGTATGAATCAATCTATGGATGTGTCACTATTCTCAGATGCTACAGATGCTACAGATGCTACAGATGCTACAGGTAGTCCCAAAGAACCTGCATTGTCAACTGCTGCCCCAAAACCTGAGTTTTCCAGAGTAGCAGGCGAGATACGTTTGGAGAATCTTTCAATTAAAGCACTACAAGAAACATTCAGAGCCACGTTTGGTCATGAAAGTACTTGCAAGGACAAAAAATGGCTCAAAAAGAGGATCAGAATGGGACGGAATATTTCATGTGTAGTTCCAACAACTAGCCTGACAATTAGTGATAACAAACTGATTGGTGGAGGTCAAGACAACTGTAATGATACGATTGATTCTTTTGGCAAGGAAGATGAAGACATATCTGATTGCATAAAGGGACACTCAAATGATTTAGAGGATTGTCCTGTTGAAACTTTTGTGGACCATTATTCTGGAAATGAAGATTTTGAAGGTGAACATAGGTCTGCAAAAAGAGTTAGGAAGCCTACACGGAGATATATTGAAGAAATTTCAAAAACAGATGAAAAACAGCAAAGTGACGAGTCAATGATTCATTCAAAGGATCAGAGGTCTATTAAAGCCATTTCTTCAGGAGGAAGAGTTGTTGTCACCAGGATGGTATCTCTTGGTGGTTCCAGAATTCAGGTTCCATATGTTTCTCATGTCAGGAGAAGCCGTCCCAGAGAAAACATTTTGGCTCTTGGGGTATTTGTCTCTGTGCTCATGCTCTTCATTAATAACCCCATACCTTTTTCTTATGAGCTATCAAAATCTTTACACTTAGTCTGGCCTGGGTAGATCTATGCCTAGATTATCTTTTGAATTTGTGTTTACCTGAGGATAATGTAGTTTACCTGAACATTTTGTAGGAATTTTATTCCCAGTCATGCGAGGTGAAAGCTACTCCAGAAAAGAGTAACCTGAAAAACCTAGTTTCAGGTGTCAAATCTGCTTCTCGACGTGTCCAGAGAAAAGTAAGATCACTTTAGCATTTCTATAATCATGGAGAGATATTTGTCAATATATAATCCATTTTATTCAAAGAATCCCTTAAACTTTGAAGAAAACGGTCTGATTCACTCTTTAAGTTTAGGTTTCTTAGTTGAGATGGTATGTAAATAGACTTTGCCTTTTCATCTACCAGAATAGTTTTGGATTTCTGGTATGATGCTGTTGCTCATTGCTTTAGTTATTTTTGTTATCAGAGCGACAAGGACCATTTAAAACCTGTTTTCGCTGAGATGGATCAAGACATCATGATCGTGGAGCCAGAGCACTTAGAGTCATCTGGAGATAGCTCAGACGATAATAATAATAATAAGGATATACCAATCAGGCAAAATGCAATTAAAAGGAAGCATCATCGAGCTTGGACTCTCTCTGAAGTTGTGAAACTAGTCGAAGGTGTGTCCAAATATGGAGTAGGGAAATGGTCTGTGATCAAAAAGCTTTCATTTTCATCGTACGAGTATCGCACCGCTGTGGATATCAAGGTTGGTTCGACTTAACTATTAAAGTCTCTCTTCTCAATATTCTTAAATCTTCTCAACTTAACTGCAACTGTCACTTGTTGTAATAGGACAAATGGCGAAATTTACAAAAAGCAAGCTTTGCTCAGACTAATTCAAACAAAATGGTTAGCAACTTGCTACATGTTTTTAACTTAGAGACAGAATCAATTAACTTGGGGCTAAAGACTAAACCAAGTGAATGGTTGTGTGTTTTGCAGGCGATAGCGGTTCCTAGTCACATTCTGTTGCAGGTAAGAGAGCTTGCTCAGAAACAAAATGTAAGCAAGGATAGAATGGTCAAGGGATCAAGAAGATACCGATTCTTGTAACGCTTCTTTTCGTATAAACTTACAGCCGTGGATGTGAGGGAGATTTAACTGCACTGTTTTTTTCTTTTGGTTTTGCGTAGACTTCTAATTTTCTAGGTAGTGTGGTTTAAACCGGATTACTCACCACTATATGGAATTGATTATGAACGGTTATATTTTCGGGAGAGATGTTGTTGATTCAATACGTCTTCTTGTGGATTTGGTAATCTGATTCGGTTCGGTTCGGTTCTGTTCGGTTCTGTTCGGTTCTGTTATTTCCTAATTTTATTCAGTTCAATTCGATTTAGTTTAAAATTTTGGTTTATTGGTTCCTTCGGGTTCGGTTCACTCAGTCAAGGTTCAGTTAAAATGATGTATTAAACGCTGCGTTTCACATATAAGCCTTTTAGGCCCAGAAATACCACAAATTGGCCCATAATAATTTTGTACGCCCTATTGTTCTTTTTTACAGGCGTGCTCTCTCTCTCTCTTCTCCGGAGATCGCCTTCACCAGAATCATCTACTGTGAGTCGAATATCTAATCTTCCAACTTGTTCATACAGAAGCTTCGATTTAGCAACTTATGTATATCTCTATTGCATTTGGAGTTTCTTTGATGGTTCTTATTGTTCGATTAGACAATTTTCGTAAATAGAGCTGAACTTTGTTTGGGATTGTTTAATGGGTGGATTTCGTGTGATAGATATGCTAATTTAAGCAAAATCTTAATCCAAAAGTTTGATTTTAGCTCTTTAATTACCAGTCTGAAGTTTTCAGTTTTAGTTATATTGATAGGAATGTTTATGTTAGCTCTATGAATTCTCCGATTGGCACTACGTTTCTGATTCTGATTTTGTAGCTCACATCTTTGTATTTTCTTCTCTCCAGTGGTAGTAGCAGAAACAAGTGAAACACAATGGGGATCATTGAAAGGATTAAAGAAATCGAGGCCGAGATGGCTCGGACACAGAAGAACAAAGCTACAGGTTCTCTTTTTATATATAAAACATACAATTATAGGCACATAACTAATCGGTTTCACGTTATTCATCCTTAGTAGACGTTAGGTAACGAATGTTACGCCTGTATGGGAAATACAGTAAATAGATTGCAAGTCTCTAGAGTACAGTATAGATATTTCAAATAACAAGTTTCTTTTGCTGCAACTGTTCTACTTTTCTGATTTGAAATTTTCTAAAAGAAACAGAATAACTCTCTCAGCTAGTTAATATTTTTCTATTTGATGGACAGAATATCATCTGGGTCAGCTCAAGGCAAAGATTGCAAAGCTCAGGACACAATTGTTGGAGCCTCCAAAAGTAATGCAAGCTCTTAATAAAAGATTACACCATTAGCCTATGCGCTTATTTATATACTATTTGGTTTTTGAAGCTTGTTTGTTTCCTTTCTTACTTGGGTCATCGTTATAGTTTTCCTTCTTGTTGCTGTATGTTTACAACTGAAATAGACTGTGAGTAACTGCTTTACTTGTCACCTTAGTTATTAGTTAGGGCTATAATCTACTGAGGAATTTCCTGCTTTGTGACTAAATGTATGAGTGTATGCTGCTTATACCTTAAGTAGAGAATCAAAACTGTTTTTAGTTTCTAATTGTCTTCCGAATTCCTTTAACAGGGTGCTAGTGGAGGTGGGGAAGGTTTTGAAGTTACCAAGTATGGTCATGGACGTGTCGCACTTATAGGATTTCCAAGGTCAAATGTCTTAGATGCTCACGAGATCCATTTACAAAGATTTCCCATTTTGTAAAATTATGTTTGCCCTTTAGAAGTTGCGGGCTTGGATTAATGGAAACTGATGGAAGTGATTGTACTTTGCAGTGTCGGAAAGTCCACGCTTTTGACTATGTTAACTGGAACCCATTCTGAAGCAGCCTCGTATGAGTTTACAACACTTACATGCATCCCTGGAGTAATTCACTACAATGACACAAAGATTCAGCTTCTCGATCTTCCTGGAATTATTGAAGGTGCTTCGGAAGGAAAGGGACGAGGAAGGCAGGTTGAAATCCATTGGCTTGCTTTTCTTATTGGTTATCTGATTTCATTTTGGGTGCTCAAGCTTAAGATTTATGACCAATTCCAAAGTTTCTCGGGCAGCAGCAGAAAAATATATTAAGGATGATACAAACTTTGATTATGACTGCTTATTTCTCAGGTTATTGCTGTTGCAAAGTCTTCTGACCTTGTATTGATGGTTCTTGATGCCTCAAAGGTGAGTTACGGTTTGGCTTTCCATGTGAATTGCTATTTTGTTTTGCATGCTGCACTCATTTTTTAATGTTATTATTTGCTTCAAAATTGTTAGAGTGAAGGCCACAGGCAAATATTGACTAAGGAACTTGAGGCAGTGGGCTTGCGGCTAAACAAACAGCCTCCACAGGTAGAGCTTTTTCTTATCAGTGTGTCCAATTGCAGATGTCGTATCTAATACTTTGAAGTCTAATTTTTTTCTGGAATTTGATTTTGCATTTTTTGCTTTGTTTTGTTTTGTTTTTTTCGGTTTCATAGATATACTTTAAAAAGAAAAAGACTGGTGGAATCTCTTTCAACACTACAGCACCCTTGACTCACATTGATGAGAAGCTCTGTTATCAAATCCTGCATGAATACAAAATCCACAATGCTGAGGTACGAGCCTCTAATTTTAATCTTGTATCAGTTCAGCTTTAGACTAGCTTTTTGTGGCGTGTTTTATCTTGTTTGAGTGTTAAATGATATAATTATGAATATTTTCAGACATTTGTAAGTAAATTTAAAGCTTTCTTATGGTCATTTCTACTTGGCTGAATGGATTTAGTGGTGAGTATTGCAGGTGCTATTTCGTGAGAATGCCACAGTGGATGACTTTATCGATGTCATTGAAGGCAACCGCAAATATATTAAGTGTGTTTATGTCTACAACAAAATTGATGTTGTTGGAATTGATGATGTGGATAGACTAGCACGGCAGCCAAATTCCATTGTTATTAGCTGCAATCTAAAGGCAAGTTATATTACATTAAGAACACCAGTCTTTAGCTCTGCAAGGATGGCAAATGCTAAAACTTCAATTTGGTCCCACATTCAAGTTTTCTTTTGCATTCTGTGTGTATGATATTTGCGAATTTTGTGAATATTTTAATGGAGTACTTTCTGGTCTAACATTAAACGACTGTGTTGCTTGAAACAGCTAAACTTAGACAGATTACTTGCAAGGATGTGGGACGAAATGGGCCTTGTGAGAGTTTACTCGAAGCCTCAAGGCCAGCAACCAGATTTTGATGAGCCTTTTGTTCTCTCATCTGTAAGTGTATTCTTTTCCGGTTGCAAGATACCCTGAAACTTGTCCATGTAAATGATAATATTCATCTTTGATTACTTGTGTGATTTCATCAGGATCGAGGTGGCTGCACAGTTGAAGACTTCTGTAACCACGTCCACAGGACTCTGGTGAAGGATATGAAGTATGCCCTTGTGTGGGGCACAAGTGCAAGGCACAATCCTCAGAATTGTGGTCTTTCTCAACATCTTGAAGATGAAGATGTTGTTCAGATCGTCAAGAAAAAGGTACGTGAAACGAAAATGTTTCCATCTATAAATTTCGATCTCTGTTCCATGATGAGATTAGCTAAACTTATACTGCTGCTTCTGCAACCTTTAGGAGAGAGATGAAGGAGGAAGAGGCCGGTTCAAGTCACACTCAAATGCCCCTGCTAGAATTGCAGACCGAGAGAAGAAAGCTCCTCTTAAGCAATAATAAGCTTAGCTTATACTTGATCCCTCATCTTCACCATCATAGTCATGGATGGTTTCACCTGAGTAAGAGTTGCTATGTTGTATCTGAATCATTTTTGTCTTCTCTCACAATATAATGTTTCGAACCATTTACTTTTCGAAGAATACAATTGGAAGTATAATACCCTTTTCCATAAATTATGTTTTCGACTCTCTTTTGTTTAAGCCTGCCTCTAATTCCTGAAATATCCAAGTAAACAATGAAAGGCATATATATATAGTGAAGGTTTCTAACAAACAAGGAGGAACAAAATCGACTCAGATTCCTAGTTACTGAGAAGTGGCTTAAGTAGCCAAACACAGCTCAAATAACTCTCAACAATATTCTTATATGTAAAAGGTACACAGAAGCTGTTTCTGTATCTACAGTTCATGTATATGTTTCACAGGACCCGTTCCCCAAACAAGACAGAAAAAGAAAAAAAAAAACCCAACAGGCTGTTGGAAATGACTTGAAGAGAATCATCCTGTCTCATTCTTCTAGCTTCGTTGGCTTTTGGCCCAGAGATGTCTTCCAGTTACAATTCCCGGTGGGTATAGATCAGTACACTGGTCTGAACCAGCACTGCATCTTGCATCTCCATTGCAAGATAATCCTGATTGTCTCTGCTTAGCTTGAGTAGATTGTGTCAGGCTCATATAGCTCGGCTTCCGATAGTACCCACCACTATCAAGAATGCTGCAGGATAATGCAACTGGTGATTGAGATGTCGACGAGGTTGACGTCTCATCGTGTAAAGAATCATAACTCGTCCCAGACGAAAACGGAGGAAGAAGAAGAGGAGGTCTAGCAAGAACTCTAGTTGAAGTAAGGTTGTTCTTCCTGACTTTTACAGTCTCATGTTCAGATATTACACTGCTCTCACTACTTTTCCTTGGAAATCTTCCAACATCATCAAACCAGTTCCAACCAGGACTGCTCTTTTGCAAACCATTATGCATCATCGCTCTTCCGTTTGGACTTGGACACGTCCTCGACTGCCAAAACAAACTCATCAGACATGAATACAACCGGCAAAACACTCTGAATATAAATAACTTGACCAACCTGATGTGTGAGAGCATAAACCATAGCTCTCTCTCTCTTAATAGCTCCTTCTTGCTTCATCTGTATCTTTGTTTTCACTTCCTTTATACTTATGGGGCTACCACACCAATCCTTCTATAAAAACATCAACCAGATTCACATATTTTTCAATAGGCTTACTCAAAACTCCTGCTATTCTAGATTTATATTACCTCGGTCTGCTTTAAAGGATCTTTTAGTTCAATTGACTCTGAAGGCGCTCTACGGTGAGCTCTTACTCGAGATTGGACACGAACAAGAGCCTGCATACACCTGAGTGTAACAGCAGCTTGTTTCCTAACTTGTCTGCCACGAAAAATTGCTTGAATTCTCACTACAGCCTTCAAAGCTCTAAACGCCTGTCGTGCCTGTAAAGGAAAACAAACACATCGAGGCTTTAGATGCTAGAAAATCACAATGAACTAGAAATGGTTAAATCACCAATTAGTAGCTAAAATGACCACAAGGTCAGTTAAGAATTGACAAACCAGGAAAGCACGAAAAGCAGCTTGGATTCTTGTTGAAGCCCATTCTCGTTTAACCAGCAAGAAATCCTTGGGAGGAGCTCGAATGAGAGCTGCCATAGCCACAGTGAAAGCCTCATCGGCAGAGAAGGACGGTGGTTCTGAGCCTAACGAAGAAGCTCCATAGCTACCTCGGCTCTTGAAGGAAGAAGATGTGAAGCTCTCTGATGAAAGCCTCCACAGCTTCCATTTCTTCTTACTGCTCTTATCATTTAGCTTCTGCTGTTGTAATCACCAGAGATCTTAATGTTTTTGTTTAGTAAGAAGGAAACAACAAAGATCGAGGCTTTTTAGATTTACCTGATTATCGACGAGTTTTTTGTGAGATAATAATGATTTAATCCAATTTCCTGAACCTCCCATCTGCTCAAATCGAGACCTTGGTTTGTGAAATTCTACAAATGTCGAAACTTTAGAAGCTATTGATTCAGAAGCTCAAAGCTTTAGGATTGCTATGGAGAAAAATCGAAAGATTGTTTCTGGGAATTCGTAATGTGATTGAGATTGATGTTGACAGAAAGTTCACAGTGTTAAAAAGAAGAAGAGAGACAAACGTTTGAAATTTGAAAATATTGGGGAACGAAAGCAATTTCTTAAAATAACGGTAAAGTTTAATATTTGTTCCTAAAATTCCCTTAAACAACCCTTATATTTTTTCTATTCTCAATTTTAACCCCATAGGTTTACGAAACATAATCCACTCATTTGCGGTAATCGGGTTGGGTCGACTGGGAAGTGTCGGTTGTTCTGTTATTAGATCGGACGGTTAAAATTAGTACACGTCATTTCATCTCCTACCCGTCAAATTCGTCAAAAAATCAGAAACTCAACAAAAACAAAATCAAAGAAAGGAATCAATCTGGAAGATCATCATCCATGGCGGAACCAAAACAAAGCTCTCTTTCTGGTAACACCGGCTCTTTTATGGATAAATAAGTTATCAATTTCACGGATTTAGGGTTTTTTTTTTCCTGTTTCATGGTTTATTCATTTGACTTATTTTTCGTGGAGATTCTTCTATTCGATTTTATCGAATTTAGTGTTTATATACATGGAGGTTTTTTGTGTGTTTTGTAAAAGACTATAAATTTTGGCGAAATGGATAACTCTGATTTGATTTCATTTTGGTTTTTTTAGAGGAGAAGAGAAATGTGATTGGAAGCAGTAAAGAAGAGAAAAAACAATCAACGGTTCATGAAAACGAGACTCATGGAAGAAGTGAAGATATTGATGATAAGACAGGAGTTGATGATGTGAAAGGACCTGGTGTTCTCCATCGTATGAAGGAAGAGGTTGAAGCCATTGTTGACGCAGTTACTCCTAAGAAAACTTCAGACTAGTGTATCGTTCTTGTTTCTAAGTTTCAGACATTTTAAACATCTGTGTGAGAACTGTAACCACCCCCTTTGCTTAATAAAGACTCGAGCTTTTAGACAATAGAAAGACTTAGCAACAGATGAAGAGTACAGATTCCTTCTGGTGGTATTATTTGTATGAGAATCTTCATTCGAGCTGTTGCTGATCAGGTCATGCAATGGCTACCAGTAACAATCTGAATTCAGTCGAAGAAGATTAAGGTGAAAAAAGCAGCCAATTCAATTACATGTCTTATGGAATATGTTCTCATGTTGTCTTGACGCTTTTCATCTCACATTCTGAGTGTTACGTGTTGTCTTAAGGCTTCTCATTTATTGTCCTGATTCTTGAATCTTGGATGTATGTAAACAAATACCAAAAACGATCACAGCGAACACAAGCAACATTTAAAGCTACCATACCCCAGAGAAAAGGAACGTACAAAAGCAAAACCAGTTCGTTACTTGGGCTGAGTTTGTCGTTAAATAAAATTTTGTGTCGAAACTGGAAAACTGTAAACGGCCAATTATATATGGGCTTCTGTACGGCGTGAATATTTTTAAAGCTATACCGTTTTGTTTCACTAACATAAAAATTGGTGTGTATTTTTATCCGATAACACATGTTATATTACATACCTTTTATATCACACTAAAAAAAAAAACATTTATTTATGGTTTTGCCTCAAAATTATTTTCTGCAAATTTTGATTCTCATTTTTTGGTTATCAAGCAAAACTAGTCTATATATCTATATATAACTTTACAAGTGAATTTAAAACTATTAAACTATATTACTCTTTCGTTTTTTACATGATGTATTGGTTTACTAACATACATTATAAATATTATATATATATTTTTGTCCTTTCTATATGACAAATTTAAAATTTTGTATCAAAACTTAAAATATCAAATTCAAAAACAGATCTTCCAAAATATCCTATTTTGAAACCAGAATGAGTATTATAATTTCAGTTCAACTAGTGTAATAACTACAATTTAAAAGACAAAAAAAAAACCCAAAAAAAAACTTAAAAGACACAACGAAAGAAAGAAAAAACACACAAAAAGCAAGCACATCGTCATATTACAAGTCAACAGTACATCCAATCGTTTTAAACTTTGGTGTTGGAAAGGAAAAGAGAAGAGAGTGACATAGAGACTTTAAGATTGGCAAAAAAACAAAAATCAAACGCATCTTTTTTTGTTTTGTCTCTGTTGAATTTGTCTTAATGCTCTTGTCATGTCAATGTGGTGTATTTTGCTTTGTGCATGTGTTTTGGATATTTGAACATTTCCATCATAACATCTAAACAAAGTCAACAATTGTCACCATTATCAGATTTGTTCTAAGATAAAATGGTTCAATTAGTGTATTTTCTTCTTGCAAATTTTAATGTGCTGAGCAAAGGTTTTTGTTTTCTTCCCAATTTGGCTGTCCAAAATAAAATTAAAAAGAGATCATCAAAGGAAATGTTATTTGTTTCCTACTCGAGATTGGATCTCACTACCTTGTTTTTAGTTGTGGCAATGTTATTTCTAAACATATGAGCAAACTAATCTGTCAAAATGTGAAACTGTTAAGTTTTGATATACGTGAATAATTATGGGTTTTAATTTGTCTTTCGTATAGAACGACTTTTAGTTACCATTCACTGAGTCATTTGGATGTGTATTTTAGTGGATGACTAATCAACAATATATATGATAAGTCCTTGATGATAATTAATAAGTGAGTGTACGTAATTGACTAGTTCGATGTTTTTGTTCGATAATTATTCTGAAATTTTTATTTACGTAGTCAAACAATTTTCATACCAGTTACAGGTTTCGAAAATACGCAATATGTTTGATTGTTGAAGATTGATAAAATCTCAAATTGTTATACAAGTATGAAGTATCGCGCCACAAATAAAATACTTAAATCCTAGTAGGTTTTTAATATTATATCATTCGTGGAAGGAATGTAATACAGTAATAGGCTAATAGCATACGACTACGTACGGTGCTGTCCTTTTAGTGGATTTTTCAAAATAAAATAAATTTTCTTCTTCTTTGTAAATGGGAAATTAGTTAAAATTTAAATGACATTGCAATACCATCAGTAGAAAGGGGAAACAACACCGCCAATAAAATAAATTTGGTTGCTATATAAACAAAATCTAATCTAATAAGTTTTTGAAATAGAAGTCTCTTACAAGAATTTGTTCATTTATTTATTAAATTTAATATCTTCACAAATCAGGTTATTTAATTGATTTTATGTTGTAATATATTAATTTTATTCCATAAATGCATAAAGTGCTCAAAATTCTTTAGGTTTGATTAAATATTAGTTTAGGCATTAGACATTGGATTACCGTCCAGTGAACACGTAATGCTTTTTTAAAAACATTGATAAAAACAAAATATGGATGTGCTTTTTTTTTTGTCACATTATGATCCCAATGCGACATACCCATGTGAAATTTGAAATGTTATAAACGTATACAACTAGATAGTGATATTTTTTACAACAATTAAATAGTATATCCATCTACAAATATGACCAAAAAAAAAGAAGAAGAAAATTGGAAATAATTTTTATGTTGCCTTAAATGGTTAATAGTTATGGGACGCCTCTACGTGGGGTGCGTCTCCCTCTCGTCTCACGTTTTAAGTCTGGCCATTGGATTGTTCAACGACCCTAAATGATCATTGTGGAAAAAGTCAAATAAATCAAAGGCCAGGGTGACTTATTCTCCTTAATTACATACAATGGTTTGTCTGAAATATCATGTCATGTGCATCTTATCTTTATCTATTCGAATCTAATATCCATGTTCTTACAGCAATCTGAGAATACCTCGGCGTCATTAGTACACGAAATTCATATATAACCTTATTTTTCTTTAACCTAGGAGCGATATTAAACGAAGAGAGTAGGGTGAAAGAAGTAGTAAAATAGTGGAGAATAGGTCAATATTGTGCACGGGAAAAGGAAGTTCATAGTGATGGGCGAAGAACTCGATAAAGGTACATGCCATCATGGTGGTGAGATCCCATGTGATTATAATCCTTCCATTTATATATATATATATATATATATATCATATTTATATCAACCACTCACTCATTATAATCAAGTGAATTAACCATTCACCTTGACATATTTACACATGAATTTTTTTTCTTTCAAATGAATCAATCACCACTTACTATATAATTTATAATCAACATAAATTAAGTGACTTCTGTAAAAACAAATATGGAAATTTTATGTGTTTGATCTAACTTATGTATACTTCCTATTTATTTATATAGTTGTATTCAAGTATATAAGTTTTAAACTAAAGACTTCATTTATAGATGCAACTTAAAAGACAAGAGAGTAGAAACATGATGAGATTGAGGACTAATGATATTTTGAGCATGCTTGATTTGGCAAGTTGTGGTTCTTTTAACTATTTTATACATTCAATTTGTCCATATATTTGCCGTTTGGATGTCACACCAGGCAACGTCATGTCTCCATCTACGATCATACTTTCATATAGTTCCATTTAAAATAAATATATATAAATTGGCACCAGAAGAAACAGTCCCATACATATACTTGCATAAACATGTGACCACTAAACGAACCATCCATGGAAAATATGAATGCGCTAAAAAAAAGAGAGGTTTGTACAAACCATTTATATATTGTACATCTTTCCCTTAGTAATAATAATGCAATTTACATTATCAAAAAATAATAAGGCAATTTTGTCGATTTTCTTGAGAAAAATATACAGTATGAGCTAATAGATGCATGGAACCCACAAATGGATAATTTAAAGATACAAAACACTCTCTCGCAGATTGGTTCAATCCACTCCCCCGCGATCTCGCTTCGTAAAAGGAAAGGAGTTTCTCACACGTCATCATCTCCCCCAAGGCTAAAATGGTTAATACTACATGAATTCTAACAACAACAAAAAAGCCACACAGTAAATAATTGTTGAAAAACCAATAATAAAGAGTTGTCGGTATTTATTAATTGATTAAAAATAAAAATAAACCAAGGTTTTCTTACACGCACAAAATTGAGTGGAACAAGTGTTTTTATTTGTTTGTTTGACATCAACAATTCGTTGAATGAGGAAACAGTATATATGACCAGTCCATTTACATTTTAAAAAATTCAACAATTATTGTTCTTGAGTATTGGAAAAAAAAAAACTATTTGTATTCAAATGGAGGCAATGTGAATACTTTTTCAGCTAAACTACAATTTGTTGATAATTATTTAGTTTTTAATTCGGTGGGTGACTTTTTATTTATTTTGTAGATTAATGAGAGTGTATCTACAAAATAAAATAGTATACATCAATTAGTAGAAATAAATATATTTTTAAAATAGTGGTTTAATTAGATCATAGTCGAAGAGAGATATAGAAAGAAGAAGACGAAGAAGACGGGGAACAAAGAAGCAAACACCGAAAGATCCTTGGAGCACTGCTTCATATTCCTTTCTAGTCTTAAGCAAGAAGCAATTACTTAACCAAAACCAAAAAAGGAAACAAATCTGTGACTTTGTCTAAAACCCTGTGTTTACTACGTCTCTAGAGAAAAGTCAAATTATCTGAGAGAGAGAGAGATAAAGTTGCTTCATTTATGCTTCAGGGTCTTGATCTGCCATTGTTTCAGCTCATAATCAGCTTCTTGCTCAAATGAGATTATGGTAATTTCCCAGATTTGCCTGTTTTCTCCGGCTAAGATCTCTTCTTGTTGACTCAAATTTCTTGTTTTAGCATTCTGTGACTGCTTTGAAGATCTTTACAGCTGCTTACTGCGTTTCTCTTCTCTATATCCTTCACATTTTTCTTGGAATTTTCCGGATCAATCGGAATTTCCTAAGATTTATCGATTCTTTAAGAAAATAGCAAATGAGAGTTTGAAGTTTCATTTTTTTTTTGTTCATTTCCAGGTTTCTTGGTAGATTAGAAATCCAAAATGTTAATTGATTCAGTTGGTCCGTTAAATCTGAAAATAGTTTATATACGCTTTCGAAAGTATCGTCATTTTTCTTCCATAAATATATTTCCATTATAAAGATGGAATCTTTTATGTTATGAAAAATCTAATTATGAATTGCATTTTAATCTTCTGTACAGACCAAACATTACTAGGAATACAAGACATTGAGAATCTTTGATGAAGAAGAAGAGTTCTTGATAAATATTCTGTATTTGTGTTCTTGAGTTGAAGTTTTTGAGGGAAATGACAAGAGGTAGAATAAGGTCAAAGCTGAAACTGAGCCTTATATACACATTTGGATGTCTAAGGCCAAGAGCAGACGAAGGTCAAGATCCTCATCCTATCCAAGGTCCAGGATTTAGCAGGACTGTATACTGTAATCAGCCTCATATGCACAAGAAGAAGCCTTTGAAATACCGTTCTAACTATGTCTCTACCACGAGGTACAATATGATCACTTTCTTTCCCAAATCGCTCTACGAACAGTTTCACCGCGCTGCCAATTTCTACTTCTTGGTAGCTGCTATCCTCTCTGTGTTCCCTCTCTCGCCGTTCAACAAATGGAGCATGATTGCTCCTTTGGTGTTTGTTGTTGGGCTCAGTATGTTAAAGGAAGCTCTTGAAGATTGGAGTAGGTTTATGCAAGATGTGAAGATCAATGCTCGGAAAGTTTATGTTCATAAAAGTGATGGCGAGTTTCGTCGCAGGAAGTGGAAGAAGCTTTGTGTTGGAGACATTGTTAAAGTGGAGAAAGACGCTTTTTTCCCTGCTGATTTGCTCTTGTTGTCGTCCAGTTATGAGGATGGGATTTGTTATGTAGAGACTATGAATTTAGATGGCGAGACGAACTTGAAAGTCAAGAGGTCCTTGGAAGTAACATTATCGCTGGATGACGAAGAATCTTTCAAGAACTTTACGGGGACAATAAGATGCGAAGATCCAAACCCGAATCTTTACACATTTGTTGGCAATCTTGAGTATGAGCGGCAGATATTTCCTCTGGATCCAAGTCAGATTCTGTTAAGAGATTCAAAGCTTAGGAATACACCTTATGTTTATGGAGTGGTAGTATTCACAGGGCATGATACTAAAGTGATGCAGAACTCAACAAAATCGCCTTCGAAAAGGAGCAGAATCGAAAAGACAATGGACTATATCATCTACACGCTTCTCGTCCTACTTATTCTGATCTCTTGCATAAGCTCATCAGGGTTTGCTTGGGAGACAAAGTTTCATATGCCGAAATGGTGGTACTTAAGACCTGATAAGCCTGAGAACTTAACCAATCCAAGTAATCCTGTTTACGCTGGAGTTGTCCATCTGATCACTGCTCTGTTGCTCTACGGATATTTGATACCGATCTCTCTTTATGTCTCCATTGAGGTTGTAAAAGTCTTGCAAGCAACTTTCATCAATAAAGATTTACTCATGTATGATAGTGAGAGTGGGGTTCCAGCACACGCACGCACATCGAATCTAAACGAAGAGCTAGGACAAGTTGATACTATCCTTTCTGATAAAACGGGAACTCTCACTTGTAATCAGATGGATTTTCTGAAATGCTCAATTGCTGGCACTTCTTATGGAGTGCGTTCCAGCGAAGTCGAACTTGCTGCTGCACAGCAAATGGCTGTTGATCTTGACGAACATGGAGAAGTATCCAGTAGGACAAGTACGCCAAGGGCTCGGGGTCAAGAAATTGAGGTAGAAAGTAGCAGTAATTATGGAGGTGAGAGTAATCGTAGAGTTCCTATAAAGGGGTTTGGTTTCGAGGATGCCCGGCTAATGGATGTGAATTGGTTGAGAGAGCCACATGCAAATGACATTTTGCTCTTCTTTCGCATTTTAGCTATTTGTCACACAGCTATTCCTGAGCTTAACGAGGAGACTGGCAAGTACACTTATGAAGCAGAGTCACCAGATGAAGCTTCATTTCTTACTGCTGCTAGTGAGTTTGGTTTTGAGTTCTTTAAGAGAACCCAATCAAGCGTTTATGTTCATGAAAGGTTATCTTCTTCAGGGCAAACTATTGAAAGGTGAGAATACTTAAGAGATATATTCTTATTTCGTTGATTATTGGGTTTAAGCACACATCCTGAATATGTACCAGAAACAATGCAGGGAGTATAAAGTTCTGAATTTGTTGGATTTCACCAGCAAACGGAAGCGAATGTCAGTAGTTGTTCGTGACGAGGAAGGGCAGATCCTTTTGCTATGCAAAGGAGCTGACAGGTTAGAAGAAAAGCTAGAAAGATATATATTCCTTTAGATTTTTGTACCGTAATATAAGTTTCAAGCAGTTCTTGTTAAACTTTTTGCAGTATCATTTTTGAACGACTGGCGAAAACTGGAAAGACGTACTTGGTACCTACCACTAAGCATTTAAATGAATATGGAGAAGCAGGACTCCGTACGCTTGCACTTTCATACAGAAAGCTTGACGAGGATGAATATTCAGCTTGGAACGCTGAGTTTCACAAGGCCAAAACTACTATAGGATCTGACAGAGATGATTTGCTTGAGAAGATATCGGATATGATCGAAAAAGACCTTATCCTTGTAGGTGCAACTGCTGTGGAGGACAAACTCCAGAAAGGGGTATATATATACCAGACCAGATAACCTTAGTTTCATCTCATATATCTTGTTTATGGAAAATTGAGTTTCCTTTTTCATTTGACTTAGGTGCCCCAGTGCATAGATAAACTTGCCCAAGCTGGCCTCAAGTTATGGGTTTTAACTGGGGATAAGATGGAAACAGCAATCAACATCGGGTGAGAACGACTACAATTACTTTGTAGCAGATTTGTCTTTGAAGTTCTTTGACCAACATACTCTTTTGTTTTGAACTGCAGATATTCGTGTAGTTTACTTCGGCAAGGCATGAAACAGATATGTATATCTGTGGTGAACTCAGAAGGAGGATCTCAAGAGTCAAAAGTAATATGGAGCTAAGATCATTTCTTTCTGTTAAGCATGAGGACATACAATTTGAATATTCAATTGATGATGTCTGTTTTTTTTTGTAATCAGGCTGTGAAGGACAATATTTTGAATCAAATCACTAAAGCTGTACAAATGGTGAAGCTGGAGAAAGATCCACACGCTGCTTTTGCTTTGATAATTGATGGTAAAACCCTAACGTATGCATTGGAGGATGAGATGAAGTATCAGTTTCTTGCTTTGGCGGTTGACTGTGCATCTGTCATTTGCTGTCGTGTGTCTCCCAAGCAGAAAGCTTTGGTACTTTCCTCCCTTCCCTTATCCCATATATCTGAACACATTCGGCGTTATGAGTTTCTTTTATTAATTTTTGTTTCGATTTTTTTCGAAAACAAGGTTGTTAGGTTAGTTAAAGAGGGAACCGGGAAAACCACATTGGCAATAGGTGATGGTGCAAATGATGTTGGAATGATTCAAGAAGCTGACATTGGTGTTGGCATTAGTGGGGTTGAAGGAATGCAGGTTAGTCTCATTTCTTTGGAATGTATTTTTCCTGTCTCAACTTGTAGCAAATGGACAATGATTAATCCCATATCATTCTTCTGCAGGCTGTTATGGCAAGTGATTTTTCTATAGCCCAGTTCCGGTTTCTGGAAAGATTGCTCGTTGTCCATGGACACTGGTGCTACAAAAGAATTGCTCAAATGGTATTTTGTGTTTACAAACATGCTCTCAAATTCCTACTCTTTCACATGTTTGGTTTCTAACATATATATTCTTCTGCATCCAGATCTGCTATTTCTTTTACAAGAACATAGCATTTGGTCTCACTCTCTTCTATTTTGAGGCCTTCACCGGTTTTTCTGGGCAATCAGTGTATAATGACTACTACCTATTACTCTTCAACGTTGTCCTTACCTCATTGCCAGTGATTGCTCTTGGAGTCTTTGAACAAGATGTTTCGTCTGAGATCTGCTTACAGGTAAGGTTTATTTTATCTGCTGTGAGATGTCAAACCTTAAAAATTCTTTGAATCTCGCATTCACCACACAAAACAAAAAACTTTATTCTTTGTTGTGCAGTTTCCTGCGTTATACCAACAAGGGAAGAAAAACCTCTTCTTTGACTGGTATAGAATACTCGGGTGGATGGGAAATGGTGTGTACTCCTCTCTTGTCATATTCTTCCTCAACATTGGAATCATTTACGATCAAGCTTTCAGAGCCAGTGGCCAAACTGCTGATATGGACGCTGTTGGAACTACAATGTTTACTTGCATTGTTTGGGCTGTGAATGTGCAAATCGCTTTAACGATGAGTCACTTCACTTGGATCCAACACGTCTTGATCTGGGGAAGCATTGGTTTATGGTATCTGTTTGTTGCGCTTTATGGGATGATGCCTCCAAGTCTTTCAGGCAACATCTACAGAATTCTAGTTGAGATTCTTGCTCCTGCACCCATATATTGGGTAGCCACATTTTTGGTCACAGTGACCACAGTCCTCCCTTACTTTGCCCACATATCCTTCCAAAGATTCTTAAATCCATTGGACCATCACATCATTCAAGAGATCAAGTACTACAAGAGAGATGTGGAAGATAGAAGAATGTGGACACGAGAGCGTTCTAAAGCACGAGAGAAAACGAAGATTGGGTTTACAGCTAGAGTTGACGCTAAAATCAGACATCTACGGTCAAAGCTCAATAAGAAACAGTCAAATATGTCACATGTTTCAGTTCAAGATACAATGTCCCCAAGATCAGTATAGCTTCTTGGGGCTTCCTCGTGAATCTCTCTTAAAGGTTTATTATTCTTTTAAGATTTCCAACCTGTAGAAACAGTAACAGGTTCATCGATGGAGGTGGGCGCTGGATTTTGATGCAGACTCGAGACAGCTCTTGATGCTGTTGTGTGTGTATGACATGGAAGCAAGTAAAAAAAAAGAGGAGGTTTTGGTGAATTTATAGTGTGTGTTTGTGAAAGTAGCTGACTGATGAAGTGATGATTGTTGTACCACAAACAGAATTATACATAGATTTTTTTGTGTATACTTAGGACAGATTGCAACATCAAGAATGTATCCTCCTTTTGTTCCTCTCCCAAATATTTTTTCACTGTTCTGACATCAAACCCAAAGGTTGTTTCTGACAGAAAATAAAAAAACATATTTTCACATACGTAGTTCTTGATTGCTGTTATTGATTCAGATAATGGTTGAGACAAAACAAGAAAAAGTGATCTTTTGAGATTTATATTGAGATTCAATCAAATGAAACAATGTCGCCAACGAAAAATGCAAAAGCTTGAAGTTTTACATTCGTTACAACTTTGTAACTTACAAGTGATGAAACAGATGCATAGTGGCTTATAGGATGTGTCAATGGATCTAATTTTTGAATTTTTTAGAAGATTCTCCGAAATTTTTGCCCTCTAGTAACTTCATCGTCTCATTGATCCCGATGGTTTCTTTACCATACAACATTGTCTTGATGTTCTTCTCCGTGAAATCACCTTTCTTCGCCACTCGTGTCTAGAGAAAACAATTCAGTCAACAAAAACAATTTGGACATCATTTTTTTGAGAAATTTCATCGAACAGGTGGTGGGCTATTATTTCAGAAAATTTTCGATTAACAATCTTATAAATCGGAAATTGATAAATTGAAATAATGGTGATTGGCAGATTATATACCTGGTAGAGTCTGATGAACTTTGAGATCAATAAATCGGTCTCCGAGCCAGTAGGCTTGGGAACACCCAGAAATGTTCCTACACCAGAAGAATGAGACACCGGCGGTACGTTTTGGAACTCAGATGGTGTGCCTGAGAACTGTTTACGTTGGAATTTCCTCGCCGCAGCAGTCGCCGTTCTCAAAACCTTTCCCGCTTTGATCGCCATGCTCAATGAGCTCACTTTTTTTTTTCAGATCTCCGTTATGAGTGAATTAATTATTGTATGAAAGCCTTTTAATTTTAAACATCACCACTCTCTTATTCGCATCAATTTATCCCAGTAACTTTAATCTCTATCAATTTTTACCCTGGCAAAACTGAAGGATCCTTCAGTAATATTTAAAATACAGTGTTATTTATCGAAAGACAAGTTAAATATGAGGGTATCTATCTGAATAACTAGAATTTAAGAGGATTGTAATGTAATTTGCGTGACGCTCAATATTTACTATACGGCGTCGACCTTGATATATATATATTTCCCTTTTTTACTTCGTTATTAATTATAATGCGGAATTGTAAGCTCTATTAATCCGAAACAACGCGATGCTAATCATAAAACCTTAACCAAGCTTCTTTTTTTTCTTTTTTTTTTACAAACAAAAAACTAACATAGTAAAATCTCCTAACTCTTTAAAAAAAGAGAAGATTTTCCAAAATTTAGCAATTTGATTGGAAAAAATGCGTACAATAAGAAATTAATACGGTCGTTTCCAAGCACACCGTAGGATTACGTTTTGGCTAATTAATAACGTAATTTAAGCACAACTACTTATTATTATGATATAAATGAAAGAAAGTTAATGTTATGAATTCGTAAGTTGGTAATCATAAAAACAGAGTAAGAAGAAAATGCAAAGCTAATAGCCTATTACTATTAGTATATATACCAAAACAAGAAAGTCTGATGAAACTCCAAAGATTATGTGCTGCTTCTTTTGTCCCATCAAACCTCATTCAAGAAAACAATCTCTCCCTGACAACCTGCAACAGAACAAATTTGCAGAAAATATCAGAAACCAAAAATCCCAAAGGATACTTGAGAATACAGAGTATGAGGTTTTTTATTTGATTTATTTACATGTTTGGTGCATCTCTCTCGCTACTTCTAGCATCTCATCAGCGTACCCTTGCAGTATTAGCGTCCTTTCTACATCTTCTTGAGCTAATCTGGCCACATCAGCTGCGCTGTCTGCTTCCACGAGCTTATAAGCTGCGGTTATTGAAGCTTCAAGAACCATCTCGTGCGAAACTGAGGATCCTTGATTGTTTGTCTGCCGGTTGGGTTTCGCATTGACCTCTTTTGGTCTTGCTACATGTATTGTTCTTGTTCCCAAGCTATGTTCATTCATCTTATAGAAGTTTTGCGTCTGTTGTGTGTATTGTTGCATTGTTGAATAACCAAAACATTAGAGAAAAAAAAAACATGAATGAGAAAACAACATAGACTTGCTGATTTTAAGTGGCTAACCTTTTCAAGTTTACCCTGAGCAGCAAGCCTCCTCAATCTTGAACTAAGTATCCTTCTAAAATTTGGTGGTACTTCATGTTTTTGCTGCTATACACATAACCATTATCATAAACTTGATAGTTACAGGTTAGCTGGTAAGACGATAATAATGGATACTGAACCTAATAGAGATGGTAACACTCCTATCAAACTATAACAGCAAAGAATAGTTGAATAATATAAACCTTTGCATTGAGAACTCTACTTGTCAAAAGAAACGGATGAATAGAGCTGGCTCAAGTAACTTAAATCTTTTGATAAGCAAAATTAGCTAAAATCGATGGTTCATTTTCATCTTTAAAAGGTACAATGAGTTGGTACTTTGTTCAGAATCATATTAATACTGCTCATTAGATTAGCTTGACTATGCTTTCAGCATTACTGAAAAAGCAGTTTGCGGTATAGACAGGTATTTAATTGATGAAAAATTGCAGGGTAAAGAGCACGAATAAAATATGGCTTACCTCAATGAAGTTAAAAATGGCACTGACTTCAGTTCCATTCGCATCTGCCAAGGCTGAAAGAGCTTCAAATATCATCCCATCATACCTTAATTAAACAATCACTCATCAGAAGCGTAACAATTCAAGTGGACTAGCAATGTACATCACTTAAGAATCAACACACGACTACGTGCTATCTCAGAGAAGAAGAAATAAAGAAAAACAAACCTGGGAGCATTCTTTGCATCAACCACAATGTTATAACTATCATCAATGCTCATATCAGAAGATCCACTACGAGGAAGGGTAGAACCTGGAGAAGAGTTAGCACTATTAGATGGAGTAGTGGTCGCAGCAGCTGCAACAGCAGCTAGTTGAAAAGCAGCCGCTTTGATTCTTGGTGTCCGTATCTTATCCTTTGAACCTTGAATGCCAGGGGCAACACTTAAGTTACGCCACTTATCCTAGAAAATAAGAAACATCAGATGATTAAGATTCTTGATTCATAGGTAACCTATAGTGGTGACGGTGAAAGTTTTTCAAATCCTGAATATGTGTTCGTTTCTCAATTTTCGAACAAATACTATGAGATAAGAGGGAAAAATCACAATTACCGATCATTTGCTTTAAACCTAAATTAACAACTTGGTGTAAACCATAACTAGAGCTAAGACTGATGTATCACAGCATTAGCGATTGTCATATGCAGCCATTACAACGAATCAATAGCTAGATCTCTGGTAAGATGAAAACTACAGAAAAAAAAACACAGAAGACAATCTGTCTACTTGACTCAACAGATTCCTAAACCCACTATAAAATCAACTCAAGAAAACTCTTCAAATTTTAAATCTTTATTCTGGGAACCAATGTACTTATCAATAAAGCCACTAAAGCTAAAGTCTATGGAAGAGATCATAGATCACATAATAGTCAATTTCCAGAGAGATGAAGTAACAATACATCACACTTAAACTCCAAACCCAGCTAAAACCCAGCTAAGTAAATCATAATTGGGGAAAAACGAACACAACGGTATTCATAACATACAAGGAGACGATTATCCCAATGAACTCTTTTTTCAAACTTCTGCAAATCAGATACAGAACCCAACCCAAAATTCCTCAACTTAATCCAGAAAATACCCAATTACAAATTATAATTTCCGTACTGACCTCGAACTCAATAATTAGGGTTTTCCTATGTTTCAACAACAACCGCAGTATTAAAAGAGGTAACTGAGAAGAAGGAAATAAAAAAACCTTGAGGTCGATATTGGAGCGACTAGCGAGCTGATCAGCAAATTCGGGATCTCGGAGAATATTCTTCCACTTCCCGGGACCGTGCTTCCTAACTCCGGCGAGTAACCCCTCCTCTTCCTCCGCCGTCCATTTAAGCTTTTGGTTGCCCATCTTTACGCTTCTATTATCGCCTCTTTAATCCGTTCCTTGTGTAGAGTTTCGTTTGTATATATCAAAATCGAGTATTATCGGTGCCAAAGAACGCCTCCTCGCCGATTCTTCAGCCGAGCTTGTCCTCAAAAAATATATATTTTTCACAAAATTATTTCCAAATCCAAATAAATTTTCTTTAATCTACAAAGTGGCTGTTATGGTAAAATTTACAATTTAAGTTGACTATTATGTAAGAGTTTTAAAATTATGGGGATGAAAATAGAAATACTTAAAAAACGGGTTAAATTATTCTAAATAAAACACATCAGGGGTTAAATTTGAATTACCGACAAACTCATTCTTTTACGAACCCTAAAAAGCTCTCCGTCGTTTCTTTTCGCTACCTCTACCACTCCGAGACCTCTTCCGTTTTCCTCTAATGGCGGCCAATCATAGCTCCGATCAAGAATCCAACGGAAACACGCGTCTTTACCATCCTTACCAGAACTACCAGGTCCCGATCAATGCTCAGCAACTTTACAAGCTTCCTACTTCTCCAGAATTCCTCTTTTCGGAACAAGCCCTTAAACAACGTCGATCATGGGGAGAAAATCTCACGTTTTACACAGGGACGGGATATCTCGGCGGCTCTGTAGCCGGCGCTTCTGCTGGGATCATCTCCGGTATCAGAAGCTTCGAATTTGGAGACACCACTAAGCTGAAAATCAACAGAATGCTGAATTCGTCCGGTCTGGCGGGTCGAACTTGGGGTAGTAGGATTGGTGTGGTTGGATTGATTTACGCAGGGATTGAGAGTGGTGTTGTGGCGGTAACTGATAAGGACGATGTTTGGACAAGTGTGGTGGCTGGCCTTGGAACTGGAGCGGTGTTTAGGGCAGCGCGAGGGGTGAGATCTGCGGCTGTGGCTGGTGCTCTTGGCGGAATTGCGGCTGGTGCGGTTGTGGCGGGGAAGCAGGTTTTCAAGCGTTATGCTCACATATGAAGAACCGGAGCTATCTTTAGGATACCTATAAGCGAGAATCATCAAAATCAGAGCTTTTTAGGGGGGTCTCTAGGGTAGAATTCTGGATTTCTTAGATCATAAATTAACCTGTGAACCTTTCTATATATATAATATAATGATAAAAGTTTTACCGTTTGGTATTCCAGTCTCCATGAGTTCTTTCTCTTGATCATGCTAGCTTTTTCACTTGTTCAGAAAATTTTATGTTGTTTGTTATCAGACTGACTCAGAGGTGCTTTCGTTCTCCTTTCCTCGTATCTTTCATCTTATAGTGAAGAGGCAGTTTACACTGTTCAGACTACGTGATTGTTTGGCTGTGTTATTAACCACTGCTGAGGTAGTTGGCTATCTAATCTCTACTGGCATTTCTAAGCTGTTTATTCCTATGACGTCTTTATTGTCTGTGATTGTTTATTGATTTCTAAGCTGTTTATTCCTATGACGTCTTTATTGTCTGTGATTGTTTATTGATTGTTAGGCTGTGTTATTTACCAATGTTGAGGTAGTTTGCATTTTGCATATTGTGTATCAAGTCTAAAGCTTGTGTTGTGTCAAATTGATGAAGTGGCTTTTAAGCTCACATTTGTGCTGTAGCTCTGACAGGTAATCCATAAATTCTGGTTTTGAAAAGATTTAAATTTCGTTATGCAGTTGCTTAGAAAAGAATTTTATGTGCTACAAAAGGAATGGTCTTGCGCAAAGGTGAGTTGATTCTGCAAGGACGAGGCAATTCCTCTATGATAAATGTGTTTTTTTTTGTGGCAAGATCAAAAAATAAAAAATGTTTGATATGCAAGATATCCTAGGAATTCTGACACTGTAGACACTGAGGGAGATCAACATTGAACTTTGGGTGGAGTACAAATCATGAAAGACGACAACAACTTCCTTCGCATTGGCTTGTTAATGATCATGTAGATCTCTTTCTTCTGATGGGTATGGGACGGCATCGGATGGTTAAACTGAGAAGGCTCATCGCTGATCTCAAAGATAGCCAATGTCGTTTCACTTTGATCTACGTTGAAGTTCCAATTCTTTTTTGTCAATAGGATTTTCTCAATGCATCTTCTGTCTACATGATTGAAATAGAGATTCAGGAATCAAACTAGTTCACTAATTATATTTCTTTCCCAGATGAAAACTGTTAATCTGTTATTGCAAGGTTTAATAATCCAACCTAAGAGGAAGATATTGGGGAAAGAGGAACCGAATTGTGAGCACGTGACACATGAGATGTTCTATCGGAGTGATGTCCTTGATGTTCCCCTGTTGCAATCTCTCTTAGCTTGCTCAGTGCAGGCAACAGAACGGTAGCAAGATCAGGTCTGTCCTTTTTCCGCAGCTCGCAGCACTGCAAAGCCAGTTGAGCTAACCCCAGAGTCTCTTCTTCAGGCCAGTCTGATACTTTTGGATCCAAAACTTCTCTGAGTCTCTTCTTCTCAATTGCTTTCTCTACTCTATGGCTTAAACCCATTGCTGGCATTGCTGTGAGGATTTGCAGAAGCACCACACCAAATGAGTACAAGTCAGACTTCACTCCAAGCATTCCCGTTTGCTGGTACTCGGGGTCAATGTAACAAAATGTACCTGTTTCAGTGGTTAGGTCCATGTTAGGATGCCAAAAGGAGAGGGAAAGGCTTGATTTGTTTGGTTTTAAAGTTAAAATGAAAGTATTACCGGCAGCAGCAGTCATGTGATACTGGCTGAAGCTATCAGCAACAGCGGGAGGTACCAACCGAGCTAAACCAACGTCACTGATTTTGCTAGTGAGATGTCTGTCTAGCAAAATGTTTGCTGGCTTCAGATCTCGATGTACTAGTGGCTCGGGTTTGGCCTGGTGAAGGAAAAGAAGTCCTGTAGCAATCTCAGCAGCGATTCTGAACCGTGCTCTCCAAGATAATGGTGGAGTATTGTCTTTGCAGAAGAGGCGATCTTCTAGTGTTCCATTCTCCATGTACTCATACACAAGGCAGCCATACTCGGGACAAGCACCGAGGAGGATCACCATGTTAGGGTGCCTCATGCAACTTAGAACCTCAATCTGGTGAGAAAAAAACATATGTGCATTAGCATGGAGAGGACATGCAATATATAAGGATGATGTCAGATTATATTATTACCTCTTGTTGGAACTGCTTCAGGCCTTGTGAGACATCTGACTTCAAGATTTTGATGGCAACAGAAGTGTTTTCAAGAATGGCTTTATACACAGGTCCATATCCTCCTTCCCCAATCTTTAGGGCATCTGAAAAACCGTCAGTTGCACCTTCGACATCTCTGATGCTGTATCGTCTGTAGGCTACGGTACTAGTCATCTTCTGTTCCTTGAACCTGGCCTGCATCTCGACAAGTCGTTTCTTCTGCTTCTCCATTTCCGCAAGACGTTGTGCCATTTCAGATGCTTGTATCGCACTCTGTGTTTTCTGCTTATCCATCTCAGACAATGCCCTAAGCATCTCTCTTGCTACCTTTGCTTCCTCCAATGTTTCAGTTTCGGCAGTAGCTCTAGGTCCTTGAAAATGAGGGGCCTACAAGCATTCATTCAATTTCTGATATTAGTCACACATTTTGGAACCTCTCGAAGAAAACAATCTCAGTTGTCCACATGGAAGTAAGTATCTTACACTATCTCTGTACATGGAAGCATTGAACTGGTGCAACTCGAGTCTCAATCTTCTCACCTCTGCTTCAAGGTTTTGATTCTGAGAATATTCATGCAGAAAGAAAACATACATCTCAGTACCTTGCACTCAACATCATGCATACCCGAAAACACCAAACCTAAGTTTTTGAAAGTTCCGTTTACCTGGTGATCAGTGACACTGCTCCCAGATAAGCTTTCCTCTGCATCGGTTATCTCAGACTACAGATTTGAAACAAAAATTTCATAACGCCAGGCAACTAGGAGGCAAGAATGTTGATTTGAAACGTGAAATTAGAATAACTACTAACCAGGGACGTGGAAGAGTTCGAGCTTCCTCCATAGGTTGATCGTCCAAGGATGCTGTAGAAACTTGCATTTGATTCAATACTGTGACCGCTGGGAGAGAACTCATTGCTAAACTCTGAATGAGAGTTCCTATCGAACGATGGCTTGTAATAAGGTGTAGGTGGAGAGTGATCTCCGTTTAATGCAGGAGATGACCTGCAAGAATGGCTAAACCAATGGTTCCAATGAAGTAAAAAAAAAGGCATTCATTTACCAGACAGGACCGGATGAAAACTTAAGGTTGGTTACCTTCCGGATTCACTGGAAGTGGAACTTGTTGGGCCAGGATCGGATGTCATTGCGTGTTGTTTTGAAGGATGAGGAGAGTGTTGAGGTGTAGGGGGACGACTCGCTGATCTGCTTGTTAAGAGCTTCCCTTTAGACACAATAAAGACAGCACATGTATCTGGAGTTGTCTTAAGCATAGTCGTTGGCACATCTGCGCCCTTAAACTTCCTGATTAAAACCATCACAGAGAGTTTTAGCTTTCATAGAACCAAAGTTTGAGATTTGAAGCTAAGTAAGTTATATGAGGGAAAGATAGAGACTTGAGGAAGGAATTTCGCGCAGAGGCTCCAAGGACTATATTTGCAATGGAGTTGTTGGTGATGTAGTCAACAATTGCACTTGAGATGTCAATATCATGAAGAAGAACCTCCGTTGCTATTATCTGAGATGTAAATATATAATGAGATTATATGTCAATATGATTGTTGTAAGGAGATGGAGAGATTGATCTCTGACCCCTTTTCGAGCACAGAATCCTCTGAAGGGAAGGAAGAACTGATGCGCCTCTTCTTGGTTGTCATGAGGTGCTTCTGTATGTTCTCCTGCTGCACCAATTCCTGTTTCAAGAGTTTTCATTAGATTGATTGATTGATAATGATGATGATGATGATGATATAAATGATGATGATGATGCCATTACTCAATTTGGTTTGAACATGGAGAAGGATACAGTTTGGAGAATCGACGATGATATTATCAACAGCCCACTTCAAAGCGTGTTGGCTGTTTTTATCTTTATCAATGGCTATGGCGGTAACTGCTTTGGTGTCTTTTCCTTTTACTCTTCTTCCAGCCATCTTTCTCACCCCTAGAGATGATGATGTCTCCTTATTTCCTCCTAGAGATGATAATGTCTGAAACTTGTTTCTCAAGAAAATATTAGACTTTTACCCTCAAAAGGAGGAAACAAGGAGACAAAATGAAAATGAAATTGGGAGAGAAATTAAGAAGAGGAGAGAAAACAGATTTGAAACTGTTTTGTTTGTTTGGAAAATATAATAAACCTTTAAATGGTTGGTTATTGCACTTTGCTAAATTTAGGAAGTTTTTCCAACAATTTAACAGTCTAAAATGAACAGATAGACAACAGAAGAGGATTTTTTTTTTTTTAATTTTAGTTGACGACTTATTTTTACAATGTCCCGCTTTCGGTCGAGCTTCTCTCTTTTCGGTTCTCATGGTGAAGTCGTGCGTGGTCCTGGAAGTTGATGGGTTGACTTTATGTTTTGAAGAAGCAGCTCTCGAAGCATCTTTTCCTCGCCCAACAGAACTGTATTTTCATTTTTTCTGTTTTTTCAGAATAATTTTCAAACGGCGATGTACATCAACAGTTGAAGAAGTTTCGGATTTATGGGATGCTCTTCTGCTTGGTTGTGGACTTCTTTTTCTTGTTTCTCATTGTCTTCTCTGCCGATTTGGGCTATATGCCTTAGCCACCAAGGATTTGGTGATTGCTTTTTCAGCCCATGCATATTTTTCGTGTGCAATCGTCTGGAGAGTAATAATCCTTCTAGAAGACCATATTTTTACTAATCCTTCTAGAAGACCAAAAAGGATAAAAAAACACTAAAAACAAAGTTTCATCTGTGTCCCAGCCTCCCACTCTAAAGTTCTATTTTTCGTACAAAAAAAAAAAAAGAGTCAAAAGTTCACATTGTATTTTTGGGTAAACCACTGGATCCAGCTATATAAACCCATGTTCGTTTCGGAAAAGTTAAAACATAAAAGGGTTCGACTTCTTAAGGTTTTGTTTTTCTATTGTTGTTGTTTTTGTAAGGTTTGGGTAAGTTCTATGTTTCGGCCCAAAAGAAATACAAAAGGTTACATTCTGTTTTGGGTAAACACTGGTTCCAGCTATAAAAACCCGTGTTTAAAAAAAAATAATTATTATTATTAATATTTTTATTTCTATATATAAACCCATGTTTCGTCGTTTCGGAAAAGATAGATACAAATAAGAGTTTGGACTTTTTTTTTGTTTCGACCAACAAAAAAGAAGAGTTAGAACTTTTAAAGGTTTTTTATGATGGAAAATGTTTCAAAAGAGGAAACATTATCTGTGTCTTTTGGTAATGATTGTCATGTAATAGTCCAAGAGTCAGAAAAAGATGATGTAGAATTGTCTGACACGACTATTGTAAGCGAGGGTTTAATAGTTGAGGACTGTTGTTTACCAGCTACAACTGAACTAAACAATGGGCGAGTTCTTGCTAATGATGAAGAGGTTCCCGCAGCAGTAGGAAGAGGAAGCAGGAGTGTCTATGAGCTCGATTGTATACCTCTTTGGGGCACTGTTTCCATCTGCGGTGAAAGGTCTGAAATGGAGGATACTGTTAGAGCTTTACCTCATTTTCTGAAAATACCCATCAAAATGCTTATGGGAGATCATCATCAAGGGATGACTCCAAATCTCACTTACCTCACTAGTCACTTCTTTGGTGTTTATGATGGCCACAGAGGCGCTCAGGTATATTCATAATCTTCATATTGAGTAATGCCATATATATATATATATATATGTCTCATTGCTTTGGGGGGATTCTTTTCAGGTTGCTAACTATTGTCATGATAGAATCCATTTTGCTTTGATTGAAGAAATCGAAGGGATTCAAAAGGAGTTGAGTACTGGTGAGGATAGGCAGGTGCAGTGGAAGAGAGTTTTTGTAGATTGTTACCTAAAGGTGGATGATGAGGTCAAAGGCAATATAAGAAGACCTGTGGTTGGTTCTTGTGATAGGATGGTTCTTGAGGCTGTTTCACCTGAAACCGTCGGGTCAACGGCTGTGGTTGCTTTGGTTTGTGCATCGCATATCATAGTCTCTAACTGTGGTGATTCGAGAGTGGTTTTACTCCGAGGCAAAGAATCCATGCCTTTATCTGTTGACCACAAAGTAAATAATCCTCTGTTTCACTCTAACAGAGTTTTTAACACAATTTTGAGAAAGTTTCCTTTTTTAGAAAGTTTCTTCCCTTTTTTTTTTGGCAGCCAGATCGAGAGGATGAGTATGCAAGAATAGAGAAAGCTGGAGGAAAAGTTAGACAGTGGCAAGGTGCTCGTGTTTCTGGTGTTCTCGCCATGTCCAGGTCCATCGGTAGGTCAAAAATCATTCAACAACCTTATCTAGAGATGAGGACCATTACTATACCTGTTTTTTTCAGGTGACGAATACCTGGAGCCATATATAATACCAGAGCCCGAAGTGAAGTTTATACCTCGAGCAAGGGAAGATGAGTGTCTTATACTGGCCAGTGATGGACTTTGGGACGTAATGAGTAACCAAGAAGCTTGTGAGTTTGCAAGGAAGCGAATCTTGATGTGGCACAAGAAGAATGAAGCATTGCCTTTAGCTGAGAGAGGTGTAAGGGAAGATCATGCGTGCCAAGCTGCAGCTGAGTATCTATCAAAACTCGCTCTTCATAAGGGAAGCAAAGACAATGTCTCGGTCATAGTGGTCGACTTGAAAGCTCAGAGAAAGTTCAAGACAAGAACTTGAAATAGTACTGGACGCTTTCTTAAGCCTATTAGTATTATTTATTTTAGTTTCCACGAGTTTACCTTAAAATAACAAAAGTGAAAATGTTAGGGAAAGAAGAATTAAGACCTTGATGATGATGCAGTTCTAAAGTCCTTTCCTTTTTTCTTATGGACTTGAATGTGTATATTTTGTTTTTTGTTATGTATAATATAAGAATATGTTGTTTTGTTGTTGTTTTGGGCGGGTTAGGTGAGATTTACATGTTTTGTTTTGTTATGTTCAAAGTAGCAGCAGAAAATATCAGTAAGCCGAAAGCATCATGCTGTCCTGTCCTCTAAAGGATCCGATCCATACTTATGTTCACCCTGAAATTCAAATTTAACATTGGAAAAACCTTGCGTTAGAGAACACTAAGAAAAGGGAGAGACCGAAACAAAGGCAGAACAAAAAAAAATACTAGCTTTGAGTAATCAACAAGACTCAGAAGAATTAAAAGCTAAAAGACATGCAGTATCATCTATAACTTTATATGGAATATATGTTTTGGCTAGCGTATACATTTACTGGCGATTTTTTTGTCAGCGAAGAATATGCAGAAACTGATGATAAATAAAACATAATCTTAGAGTCTAGCCTCCTTGGATATAAATGACACTAAGATGCTTGAGACACGTTTAAGCGGTTTGTTTCACTTGACCATAGAGTTATATACCTGTCATAAGTTGGGTCACTTGACCATAGAGTTATATACCTGTCATAAGTTGGGTGTACAGGTTTGAATATCTCGAGTTATGAATTTTGACACACGGACAAAGTCACAAGTGTTGAGTTGCTTTTCTTGACTTTTCTCGTATGTAGACATAAAATGTATTCTTGTGTCAAAAATCCCAGAGCCAAATGACACATAATTCACTTAAAGTAACATACTTTTCATTTATATGGCCTATCAAAATAAACTTTGATATTTAAACATGTAATAAGAGCGGTGGATACTGGAAACTGGACTTGGTACTACAGATTTAACCAGAAGACTTGACTTTTAGAGGAAAGGACACGCGGCATCTGTATTGTAATTACTTGAAAGTTTAATTAATTTGATAACTGATCTGATTGGATCAACGTGTTAATATGAAGGTCGTTGTCACATAAAGAAACTTGGGATTCCGTGGAGAGCTTATTTATTCAATAAATTTTCTTATATTATTCTTCTTTACCTTTTTATTTTGGGGTAAAACATTAGATCCAGGAGAACCCATGTTTCGTTTTGGAAAGATAAAGATAAAGGCTTCGACTTTTTAAGGGTCTTTTTGTTTTGCTGGTGTGTGATTGATTCATGTCGCTGATTGAAATCGATCCTATCTGTTTTAGTATTCTTGCTCTTCAATTTTCATTGTTTTGGATAAAGTTTTGAGCTTTCTGTCGTCTCTACTCTCTTGTGTGTGATCTCTATTGAAAAAAGGCTGAAATTTGGGGGTTTCTATATTAAGGGTTTGAGTTAGGTATTGAGTGTATTATCCTTCTGATTTGGTGAAGATCAAGAATTACAGAGGATCGTAAGAGTGATCAAAAATCCCACGAAATACAGAGGATCCGTCCCGTAGATCCCTCAGATCTGTTCACCGGAGGTACGCACTTCTTCTTGATTCACTGCTCTGTATATTAGTTGCTGTGAAATGGGTCGCTGTAGAAAGCTCTATTGGATGTAGTATCAGTAAACATCACCAGACCATGACTTAGAGAAGAAGATGAAGATCATTGAATCTCTTTGCTCCAATTGTAGTAGCCGTTAAGGTGTTGAAGCAGCAGCAGAGCAACTCATGGAAGATATTTCACCGGCAGTTGCACTGACTTTAAGTTTAGCCAATACGATGTGTGACTCAGGAATCTCATCCACTTTAGATATTTCCGAGCTAGAGAATGTTACTGATGCAGCTGACATGTTGGGTGATCAGAAAAATCAAAGATACAGTAACGGATTGGTTGGTTGTATGATGGCAGACGTTTCAGAAGAACCAGAAGAGAAAACTTTATCTGAAGTGAGAAGCTTGTCTTCTAATTTTAGCCTAACTGTTCAAGAATCAGAAGTAGATGAGGTGTTATTATCTGATACCACTGTTATAAGCGAGGGTTTAATAGTTGTGGACGCTAGGTCGGAGATAAGTTTGCCAGATACAGCTGTAATAGATAACGGGCGAGTTCTTGCTACGGCGATTATCTTAAATGAGACCACTATAGATCAGATTCCCACTGCAGAAGTCCTTATTACGAGTCTGAATCACAATGTGAATATGGAGGCTACAGCTTCAGAGGTAGTCATTAGGTTACCTGAAGAAAACCATAACGTTGCAAGAGGAGGCAGGAGTGTCTATGAACTAGAGTGTATACCTCTTTGGGGCGCGGTTTCAATTTGCGGTGAAAGATCTGAAATGGAGGATGCTATTAGGGCTTTACCTCATTTTCTGAAAATACCCATCAAAATGCTTATGGGGGATCATGAAGGGATTAGTCCAAGTCTCACATACCTCACTAGTCACTTCTTTGGTGTATATGATGGTCACGGAGGTGCTCAGGTATTCGCAAAACTTTTTATTGATTTTAGCAGTAGAGAGTTTTGTGTAGCTATGAACATGGAAGGTATTGGAATTTATGTTTTGTTGCCTAGGTTGTATGGTATATGTGATAAGGGTTTTACTGGAAACGGGATTCTTTGCAGGTTGTTATGTAATATATGATGGCTTTGGTGGAAATGGGATTCTTGCAGGTTGCTGACTATTGTCATGATAGAATCCATTTTGCTTTGGCGGAAGAAATCGAATGGATTAAAGAGGAACTGTGCAAGAGGAACACTGGCGAGGGTAGGCAGGTCCAGTGGGAGAAAGTCTTTTTGGACTGTTACCTAAAGGTCGATGATGAAGTTAAAGGGAAAATCAACAGACCTGTTGTTGGTTCTTCTGATAGGATGGTTCTTAAGGCTGTTTCCCCTGAAACTGTTGGATCAACTGCTGTCGTTGCATTGGTTTGCTCATCGCATATAATAGTCTCAAACTGTGGTGATTCGAGAGCGGTTTTACTCCGAGGCAAAGAATCCATGCCTTTATCAGTTGATCACAAAGTAAAGTTTCCTCTTTTACGCAATCTGAGAAAGTTTCTTACTTCTTATTCATATTGTGTTAATGAGGTTTCTTACCCTCTTTTTGCAGCCGGATAGAGAGGATGAGTATGCAAGAATAGAGAATGCAGGAGGGAAAGTTATACAATGGCAAGGAGCTCGTGTTTCTGGCGTGCTCGCCATGTCCAGGTCCATAGGTAGGTCAATAAATGCACTTTTGTCTTCAGTTTTGTTCAGTTACATTAATTTTATGAGAGTTATTCAATCACCTAATCTAGAGATGAGGATCATTACTACATGTTATAGTCTTTGCACCTCAAAAGGGTTTGCTCTACATCTTTTTCAGGTGATGAATATCTGGAGCCATATGTAATACCAGATCCCGAAGTGACGTTTATGCCACGAGCAAGGGAAGATGAGTGTCTTATACTGGCCAGTGATGGACTTTGGGACGTAGTGAGTAATCAAGAAGCTTGTGATTTTGCAAGGAAACGGATCTTGATGTGGCATAAGAAGAATGGAGCATTGCCTTTAGCTGAGAGAGGTGTAGGGGAAGACCCAGCGTGCCAAGCTGCAGCTGAATATCTCTCCAAACTCGCTCTTCAAAAGGGAAGCAAAGACAATGTCTCCATCATTGTTGTCGACTTGAAAGCTCAGAGAAAGTTCAAGACCAGATCTTAAAACAGTGTACACTCGAGCTCTTTACACATTACAGTTTTATCATTTCTTATATATTTTTTGTAATTTCCACATGTTTACATAAAAAAATAAGATTGTGAAATGTTTGGGGGAAGAAGAAGAATTAGGACCTTGATGATGCATAGCTAAAAAGTCCATTCCTTTTTCTCATGGACTTGAATGTGTATGTTTGTTATATATAAGAAGAATAGAAGAAAAAACGTTTGTTATAATTTTATTTTGGGATCTCTATAAAATGTTGTAATATTGAAGATGTGGCTGAAGGAAATTGTAATTGATTTTTATGTAGCATTTAGAAGTCTCCATAAGAGTAATACTCCATAAGATATCATAATTTGTAGTTCTCCATAAGAGATCATAACTTGTAGGTTTAGGCCTCATAAATCTTTAGAACTAACACAAAAGAATAAGTTAAATAGTGTAACCAAACCTAACTGGCCAGGATCACATAACTGGTGGGGTATTGTCTCAAACGATGTGCTGAGCCAAAGTAAGGATCTTGAGCTGTTTTCTGAGGCGCATCTCATGTGGGACAGGACCAAATACTCGGGTACCGGTTGGTTGGTTATACTCCATTTTTCTCTTGGAACCATCAGAATTCTTGTTGTTCTTTTCCTTAATGCCAACAATTACAACCGCGTTGTCATCAAACCTGACTTGGCTTCCATCAGCACGCGTTTTCGGCATCGCAGCACGCACAACCACACCGTACACAACCTTCCCTTTCTTCACTTTACCTTTTGGTATCGCCTCTTTCACCGAACCAACAATGATATCGCCAAGTCTTGCTCCTTTCTTACCTTTCAGGGATTGAATGCACATCACCTCTTTTGCACCTGAGTTATCCACAGCTTTGAGGGTCGTCCCCATTTGAATGAATGTCCGTTGTTGCTGTGAAATAGAAATCATCAGGACACAATTCACGGGCTTATCTCTAAATGCATAATAACAAGGTTTCATCAAGGTCAGATATTTAGCAAAATCTATCTGTGAAAGAGGCTTTTAACCTGAGGGAAGATGCTTCCATTCATCATTCCATTGGAGGAATTCATCAAACCAGAGAAAGCATTGCTAAGACCTCCAAGCAATGAACGTCCTGCTCATATTGGTGATTAATCAAACCAAAACAAAAAAAGATTTGGCCATGAGTTAGTGACATCAATTACAAGGACAGAAAAAGTTTTAATCTTACAAATCAATTACAAATCAACAACACTAATATGTGAAACCAACACAGTTAGCATAACAACATCTCAAAGATCAGATTTTTTTCTGACAGCCAAACTTAAAAAGACTCTATAAGATTTAATAATCTCATTTCGAAACTTGAGGTTTCACGGTTCGTAATAATCAATGTTGCAGATCTAATGGTACTTACTACATAGCTTTTTCCCAAGAACTGAACTTTAAAATGGAATTAGCTAGTCGCTAGAAGAAGGCGTAAGAGACGAATCCGTACCGTTGGAGAGTCTGGAAGCTAAAGCTGTCGCCATTTCTGCAATTCAGAGGTAAATCTTAAAGGGTCAGGGCAGGTTCTGAGAGTGTCTGAATTGTGTGCTCAAATCCCCGAGGGTTTTTATATTACTGAGCTGACTGTGTAATAAATAGTTTATAAGCTATATATATTTATTAAGTAGCTATTATTATCAAAAGTAATCGTGCCGGAGTGGTTATCGGGCATGACTAGAAATCATGTGGGCTTGCCCGCGCAGGTTCGAATCCTGCCGATTACGATTTTTTTCTCTTTCCCCTAATTTCTCATATAATGGACTTTTTACGGAATTTTTTTTTTAAAAAGACATTTATTTTCCTTAATTTTCTACATTTAAACCAAGGCAACAACTTCTTTTCCAAATTTAACATTTATTTGCCCTAATATGCATAACCAGAACACTGAATCTACAAGAAAAAAACTAGTAATAATGCTAAAAAAAAAAACTAATTCTTAATACTTTCCACCTTTTTTTTTGGTAGTTTTTCCTTTCTTAATTTTATATGTATACGGCTGGAAATATATGTTTCCTATTAACGTTTTGAAAATTTCCTTAAATCAAGAATTTTAACAGTTGAGAAGAATTCATAGTTTCAAAATCTCAAATCTTTAAACGTACAATTCACCGATGCCGTCCATTTTAAAGCGACGCATGGGACCCACTAGTAAATCCGTATCAGACAAGAGACAAAATAAAACCCAAATATGCTTCGAACGGAGCTCCAGCCAAAAAAAAAAAAAAATCAAACGAAACGCTTTTGAAACTCTTCACCGCATAGAGAGAGATTTACAGAGAGACACCACCGGAGAAGAAAAAGGGCTTTCCTTTCGAGAGATTTCCGGAGAAAAAACGTTGACTTTACTCTCCACAAGTAGAGATTCTGCTCCAATCTCAGCTCTCAATTTCCCCCTTTGCTTTTTTAAATGGTAAAATTCAAATATTTATATTCCCTTCTTTCTCTTTAGCTCCTTGTTTTCCCGTTGTTTATTTGAAATTTGATAAGCCCTTATACTTGTTTTTTTGTTAATGTTCGTCTTGAGTCTGCTTACCCTTGATCTACGATTCTTTTGACTCTGCAAGATTTTGGTTTGACTATGTCTAGCTCGGTTCGACAATTCTCGTTTTTAAACTTTTGACTAGAGCTGTAAAATAGATGATTTTTTTCCCCTTGAATTCTTAAAGGCAATGTTGTTGATATGTTTGAATGTAATGCAATGCTTGTAGGCTGCTCCAGTTTTAATTGTGGGCTCACATGTGTGGGTTGAAGATCCACACTTGGCATGGATAGATGGAGAAGTAACTCGGATCGATGGTAGAAACGTTCATGTTAAAACTAACAAGGGGAGAACCGTGAGTTTCTATGACCTTAGAACCTTTTTCTTATTTTACTTGAATCGTTGAGCTCGTTGTACGTGGCCTCAACATTTGTGTGATGGTTAAAGAGTTGGAATAAGTGAGCTGATGAATTTAGATATAGACTAAGTTTACATTTGATCTTGAAATGGGATGCTGTCATAGTCCCGCTATAACCCTAGATTGGGCACTTTCTGCATTTAAGATAGATGTATGTTATCGTGCTTTTGGCGCTTTAATCAAACCAAATAACATAAGAAATAGAGGAACATACCTTCAAAGGAAGTGTTTGGTAGTTACTGAATGTCGAAAGGAAAATGTACACTCAGAAATATGGAATGTAATGCTTGCAGGGCTTTCTATTTGACAGTTATGCTGATATGTTGTTAGAGCAGTTTATACTGAAACCGAAATTCTTTGCTGTCAAGTATAGATGTTATCACTTTCTTGTTGGCCATGGTTCTCCTCACATATCCCCATGTCCTATGGATTTCAGGTTGTGACGAATGTATATTTTCCCAAGGATACTGAAGTTCCACCTGGAGGTGTAGATGACATGACGAAACTATCATACTTGCATGAGCCCGGAGTCTTACAAAACCTTGAGACAAGATATGAACTTAATGAAATCTACGTAAGATATTTTACCAATCTTTCTAGCATCTCTTGCTTTTTGTTGCTGCAAAGAGAGTCATTTTAAATAAGCTATGATATGAGACTGATAAATTTTGTGTTACTTCTGTAGACATATACAGGGAATATCCTAATTGCGGTTAATCCATTTCAAAGACTGCCTCATCTTTATGAAACCGATATGATGGAACAATATAAGGGAATTGCACTTGGAGAACTAAGTCCTCATGTTTTTGCAATCGGGGATGCTGCATACAGGTTTGTGCATATCTTTTTTTCTATCTTACTTCTATCAATTTTGTTAGATAGTTTACTGATTTAGTCACGGTGTAAGATTTTAGGGCAATGATTAATGAAGGAAAAAACAATTCGATTTTGGTAAGTGGCGAAAGTGGTGCTGGTAAAACCGAGACGACAAAGATGCTCATGCGATACCTTGCCTTTTTGGGAGGGAGGTCTGGTGTAGAAGGAAGGACAGTTGAACAGCAAGTCCTAGAGGTTTGTCTTATTTTTTCATGATTAATGAGTTTTTATTCCTTTTATTGTTGTATACAACTTAATGTTCATATATTCACTGAAATGTTGCAGTCCAATCCGGTTCTCGAAGCATTTGGGAATGCGAAAACTATACGGAACAACAATTCGAGGTGCATTTCACCCTCTTTCCAAAATATCTAGGCTTCATCTGCTAAGTTCATTAATTAGTTATTACTTGGATTTATTGTTAAATGCTTGGTTCCTAAAATTTTAAATGCTTTTATTATTCTTCCACTTGTGCCTTAAGATAACTTCTACAGTTGTACTCATGATGTATTTGGTCGTTTTTATTCTCCTGGATGGCACAACCTTGCAGTCGTTTTGGTAAATTTGTGGAAATCCAATTTGACAAGAATGGAAGGATATCTGGGGCAGCTATTAGGACGTATCTGCTTGAGAGGTCTCGTGTTTGCCAAATCTCAGATCCCGAAAGGAACTACCATTGCTTTTACCTTCTTTGTGCTGCTCCGCCAGAGGTACCTCATAATACTAATTGGTACATTATGTCCATGTTCATCCCATGCCATTATCGTACTCATTTTTTCTGTTTTCTTGGTTATTTTTCAGGATAGGGAGAAGTACCAGCTGGAAAACCCACAGTCATTCCATTATCTGAATCAGTCAAATTGTTATAAACTTGATGGTGTTGATGATGCTAGTGAATACCTTGAAATCAGAAGAGCTATGGATGTAGTTGGAATCAGTAATGATGAACAGGTCCTCAAACTTATGTGTTAAAGAGGTCAGATTCCCGTTCTGCTAATTTCATGTTAGAGTCTGACATCTAAAGTAGTATTTCAGGAGGCAATCTTCAGGGTAGTTGCTGCGATTCTTCATCTTGGTAATATTGATTTTGAGAAGGGGAAAGAGTTTGATTCCTCGGTCATCAAGGATGGAAAATCCCGAGGTCATCTTGAATTGGCGGCAGAGCTATTAATGTATGCTCCCTTTTTTTTCTTACTATCTTTGAAACTGTTTTTTCCATTTTCAGTTCAGTGGATTATTGTTGTAAAAGCTGTTCTCTTGTATTGATAGGTGTAACGCCCAGAGCCTAGAAGATGCTCTTATTAGGCGTGTGATGGTTACGCCTGAAGAGATTATTACGAGAACTCTTGACCCCGATAATGCAATTGCGAGTAGGGATACGCTGGCCAAGACAATATATTCTCACTTGTTTGACTGGTGAAGATATTCATGCAAATTCGCTCTTCCATTTTACAGTCTGGCATTTATATATATACATTTTTCATAATGCATTTTATCCTATTGTCTACAGGATAGTGAATAAAATTAATACTTCTATCGGGCAGGACCCAAGGTCAAAGTCGATGATTGGAGTTCTGGACATATATGGGTTTGAAAGTTTCAAATGCAATAGGTACTTTTTAACGTAAAACATTATTTGCTTTCAGCTTTACCCCCTTTCATTCCAGGAGTGCAGGGATGATCAGTTTAGACATGTTTGGATAGCTTTAAAAAAATACTTGTGTGTTTTGTTTGAAAGATGACATTTTGTCATCCTCTGCTATTTCAGAATTTTATAGAAACACAATAGTGATTTGTGAAGTATCGTGAAATTAAGTGGGTGTTACAAATATTTTTATGTAATGTATGTCAAGATGTTGGATTGAAACTGCTAACCGTGGAAAGCTAGTAGATTTATCTATTATCGAAGTTGTAGTTGATTTCATGTACGGCTTATGATGCAGTTTTGAGCAATTCTGCATCAATTTCACAAATGAAAAACTGCAACAGCATTTTAATCAGGTTAGTCATGTTTCTGTTGCCCTAATCGGTCCGCCCTTTTGCTCTTTGAAAAGTAGATTGTACTTATTCTGGTATCACTCCTTTTGCAGCATGTTTTCAAGATGGAACAGGAAGAGTACAGCAAAGAAGAGATCGACTGGAGTTACATAGAGTTTATTGATAACCAAGATGTTCTTGATTTAATTGAAAAAGTATGTTTCTCCTATCCTATATTGCAGTCTTTGATATTTGATTGTTTGGCGGGAACACTGCGCAATTATATTATGCTTTCCCTTTTCTTAAGTTGTCGTTGTGTTGTGTGCTTCATCAGAAACCAGGAGGAATTATTTCACTTCTAGATGAAGCCTGGTATGCTTTATCTATCTCAGATTGACTTTTATACTTTTGTCATAGTACTATCTACTCATGTTTTCTGGTTGGTTCAACACAGCATGTTTCCCAAGTCTACACATGAAACCTTCTCCCAAAAGTTGTTCCAGACATTTAAAAATCATGAGAGATTTGCCAAACCGAAGCTCTCTCGCACTGATTTTACCATATCACATTATGCAGGAGAGGTACAGTATTCCTTCATGTTTTTCTTTTTTCTTTCTCTCAATAAAATTGAAGTTGAAACTTTCTGTTCTTAATGTGTTTCCTAATTTGCAAGGTTACTTATCAATCAAACCATTTCATCGACAAGAACAAGGATTATATAGTGGCTGAACATCAAGAGCTATTTGCTGCATCTAATTGCTCCTTTGTGGCGGGTTTGTTCCATGCGCTTCATGAAGACTCATCCAGGTCATCAAAATTTTCGTCCATTGGGTCACGGTTCAAGGTATTGCATGTAAATTTTCTAAATATGCATTGCCAGTTTTAAAAGTAAGTTTATTGATAATTACGTATCTATATTGCAGCAACAACTTCACTCGCTGATGGAAACACTGAATGGTACAGAACCTCATTACATCAGATGTATAAAGCCGAATAATGTTCTGAAACCTGGTATCTTTGAGAATTTCAACGTCATTCATCAATTACGTTGTGGGGTAAGGATGTCCTGTCTCAATCTAATGAGTGTCTTAACATCTCTTGTTAGTACACTATCCTTTTTATATTAATATTCTCTTTTATTAATGTGATCACCAACAAATTATACGTTAACATTCTTAGCTCAGTGCGATATCTCTTTTATATGCATTAAATCCCATGTTTTCCCCAGAAAATTACAATTAGTTTAATTTGCAGGGTGTTCTTGAGGCCATTAGGATCAGTTGCGCTGGCTATCCTACCAGGCTTGCCTTCTATGACTTTCTTGACCGTTTTGGTCTCCTTGCTCCAGAAGTTTTGGAAGGAAAGTGAGTCGCTCTCTCTGAGGTTTATGCATCTCTATGTAAACACTTTTTGTTGAAACTATCTTCCGTGTACTAAGCAGTTCTGTCATATCTTCGTTTACAGTTATGATGTTAAAGTAGCTTGCCAAATGATTCTTGATAAGAAAGGTCTGAGGGACTACCAGGTGTGATATGCTTTTTCATTTTCGTCCTTGCTGCTTTCTTTCCAAGTTTTTTTCCCCCCAAATTCAGTGATACTTTAATCGTCGTGGTCTTGAACCTCTGGGATCATAATGTTTTCTACCAGAAAGTAATCTCTTTTCCATACGTACCTTTACCATGTTGTTCCCAGGTAGGAAAGACAAAGATTTTCCTTCGAGCTGGTCAGATGGCTGAACTAGATGCTAGGAGAGCAGAAGTACTTGGAAATGCTGCCAGAGTCATTCAGAGGCAATTCCGCACATGCATTGCCAGAAAGAAATTCCGTTCTGTTCGCAACGCTGCAATTGTATTGCAATCCTTCCTACGAGGTATTTTCTGCACATCAGTAAAGTTTCACCATGGTGTAGGCTGTTTACTCTGAATTATAGTCTTACCCATTATTTTCTCATTGCCTCCTTTCGTTTTCATCATTTGGAGCTGGTTGTGTTCTGTTTGCTCATTTCGTCTCTTTTTTTATTGGTGGTGCTGGCTGGTAGTTTTAATCTTGTTGTATATACCTTATTAATTGCAGGCGATATTGCCCGGACAGTACATCAAAAATTGAAAATAGAAGCTGCAGCTCTAAGACTCCAGAAGAACTTCCGCATGTACATCTCCAGGAAATCTTTTGTCGCTAGCAGATCGTCCACAATCGTGTTGCAGACTGGCTTAAGGGCCATGATTGCTCGTAAGGAATTCAGGTTAAGAAGGCAAACAAAAGCCGCCACTGTAATTCAGGTATATCACATGTTTCTTGTTGCTGAGAGGGAACTATACAGCCTTCTCCAGAGAACGGAGATGGGCATACTTTGGTGACTGTTCTATTTGATGCATAAAAGATTCTTATCTCTTTTGTTTTAGGCTTGTTGCCGTGGTCGCCAAGCATACTCATATTACACAAGACTTCAGAAGGCGGCAATAGTCACTCAATGTGCCTGGAGACGCAGACTTGCTAGAAGAGAGCTTAGAATGCTGAAAATGGTAGAATTCTGTGTAACCTTTCATTGCTTTCTAAGACAGTGTGCATGAATTTCCTTGTGCAGCTGTTTACTCCCATGTTTTAATTGATTTAGGCTGCAAGAGAAACTGGTGCTCTTATAGATGCTAAGGATAAATTGGAGAAGCGAGTGGAAGAGCTTACTTGGCGTTTGCAATTGGAGAAGCGATTAAGGGTAACTTAAATGTTGATTTTTCTTTTTGGAAATATCTTTAGGTTAAACTAATTTGCAGATTGTGGTCTGCAAAGTCAGTTACAATATTTGGATTATATTGTTTATCTTTTTACTGATAAACAGACTGATTTTGAGGAGGCAAAGGTGCAAGAAGTTGCTAAATTGCAAGAGGCCTTGCACACCATGCAGTTGAAATTGAAAGATGCTACTGCGATGGTCATAAAGGAACAAGAGGCGGCTCGAATAGCAATTGAAGAAGCAAGTCCAGTTAATAAGGAACCTGTTGTTGTTGAAGATACAAAGAAGATCGATTCTTTGAGCAACGAAATCGAGAAGCTAAAGGTAAACAACTGACATATTTATTCCAAATATCTTCAAGATGTAATTGCTTTTGCACCATAACCGCAGAGGTGTAAATTAAATAATAAGAATTCTTTCTGTTTCAGGATTTAAGAAAGTAAATGATTTTTGTTGTTAGCCTCCATATTTGATTGTTTATGCCACTGATGTACAATCTGGCATGTTCATATCTATGTAGGGACTTTTGTCATCAGAAACACATAAGGCAGATGAAACAAAGCAAGCTTATCGTAGTTCCTTGGTCCAAAATGAGGAGTTAAGTAAGAAACTTGAAGAAGCTGGAAGAAAAATAGATCAACTTCAAGATTCTGTTCAGAGGTTTGTTTTCATTTGCAAATTTAAGACCTATGATGCATTTTTTCCTCAATGCGAGACCAGGCTATTGCTTCCAACCATTTTTTAAATATATTTCTTTATACAAAATATTTCCCCCTATATTGTTTTTTCTGGATGACGTTAATTTCTCTCTTTTATATGCACGAAATCTAATATAAGCTTCACATTACTCAGGTTATGCATTTAGAGGTTTGCTTAGTATCAGAAATTGCATTTAGTATCATTTCTTGCTCTAAAATAAGAAGATTAACAAAAGAATTCCCCTTCCTTTTAACTAGATTCCAAGAAAAGGTCTCTAACTTGGAGTCAGAGAATAAAATACTCCGGCAACAAACTCTCTCCATCTCACCTACTACTAGAGCTTTGGCTCTAAGACCAAAAACTACCATATATCAGGTACTGGTGGACACCGGCTATGTTTTTGCATAAAACTTTGTAACCGTACATATGTCCGACCTCTTTGGTATTTCCTTGGAATTGCAGAGAACTCCCGAGAAGGATACTTTCTCTAATGGAGAAATAAAACTCATTCAGGTATGTTGATAAACAAAATAAACCCCTTTGTCTTATAATTACTAATTACAGTGATGGAGATTTAATACTTGATGATTTACTCCAGGAACCTGAAACTGAGGATAGGCCCCAGAAGTCACTTAATCAGAAACAGCAGGTAGCTATCAATTTGAAGGATTGTCACATATATCAATTGTGGGAACAAGATGTACTGTTTTGTGTCGATATGCAATTTGCAAACTCATTATATGCTGTTTTCCATCTAACAGGAAAATCATGAGCTACTACTAAAGTCTATTTCAGAAGATATAGGATTTTCTGAAGGCAAACCTGTTGCTGCATGTCTGATATACAAGTGTCTGATACACTGGAGATCTTTTGAGGCAGAAAGAACCACTGTATTTAATCGTATAATCGAGACAATAGCAGCTGCCATCGAGGTAGTTTTCATGTTCTTTCATACCCATGCAAATGTACGTTCCTGCCTGCTTCATGGATGGTCTCGTGTTAAGGTTTACATATTTGCAGATGCAGGAAAACAGTGATGTACTATGCTATTGGTTATCCAATTCCGCCACACTGTTAATGTTGCTTCAACGCACTCTGAAAACGGATGGTACAGGGCCAAAACCTTCCGCGAGGCGACGGGGAATGACTCCTCCTACATCTTTGTTTGGACGGATGTCTCAGGTGGTTAGAAGAGTTTACACGTCTCTCTAAAATGCTTTGATTCCATTAGTCTCACTTTTCTCATGGAATTTATTTGCATAATAGAGTCTCCGATCTCCACAAAGTGTTGGATTCCCATTTATGAATGGAAGGGCCCTTGGTGGTGGTCTAGACGAACTACGTGAAGTTGAAGCTACATATCCTGCTTTGCTTTTCAAGCAGCAACTCACTGCTTTCCTAGAAAAGATATATGGACTGATCCGAGACAAGATGAAGAAAGAGATTTCTCCTCTGCTTGCTTCTTGCATTCAGGTCAGCATTCGTTTTGGTTGCCTTTTACTCTCACAGATTATTACCTTTGTTATATTGTTATGGTAATAAACCTCCTGAGTCTGTCTTTGGTTTTGCGGTTTGATGGAAACAGACTCCGAGGACACCACGTTCAGGTTTAGTAAAGGGACGTTCGCAGAATAATTTTGGTGCTCAAAAAGCTGTAACTGCTCATTGGCAAAACATTGTTACATGTCTAAACTGCTACTTGAGGACTATGAGGGCCAATTATGTGAGTAAAATAAAATTTCAGCTGTAGCTGAAACGTGTTAGTTTTCAACTTTCTTCGTCTTTTTCCTTGCTAACTTTGAACCTCTCTGAAACTGCAGGTGCCTTCGTTGCTAATTTCTAAAGTGTTCGGGCAGATATTTTCATTTATCAATGTCCAGTTGTTTAACAGGTAAATCTGCTATAGTTGCAACTTCATGTGGCGATATAAAACATATCCACTAATGTTTTTCCCTTTTTATCCATTGTGTAGCCTTCTTTTAAGACGTGAATGCTGCTCGTTTAGCAATGGAGAGTATGTAAAAACAGGGCTTGCAGAGCTGGAACAGTGGTGCCATGATGCAACGGAGGAGGTAATAGATGTTTCAAATCTTCTCTGGATGATTTTGCGACAGTTTGCTTGATTAAAATATGATTTTGTTGTGTTCTAGTTTGTTGGTTCGGCTTGGGATGAGCTAAAGCACATCAGACAAGCTGTTGGCTTCTTGGTTATACATCAAAAGCCTAAGAAGAGCTTAAAAGAGATAACTACAGAACTTTGCCCGGTTAGTTCAAAATTGTCTTTTGAATCTGTCTCTTCATCTGTTCGTATCATGTAAAATCTAACGAACTTTCTTGTTTCTCTGCAGGTGCTTAGCGTTAAGCAAGTGTACAGGATCAGTACTATGTATTGGGACGACAAATACGGTACACATAGCGTATCTTCAGAGGCAAGTGAATATCTTTTAATGTCATCTGAATAGTAGAGCTCAGTATGTTTCTTTAAATTCGCTTGACACAAAAATGGTGATGCAGGTGATAGCAAGCATGCGGCTTACGATGTCAGATACATCAAACAGCCTGATCAGCAATTCGTTTTTACTTGACGATGATTCGAGGTAACCCCTGAAAGAAAAGAAAAACAAAAAGCTAAGGTATCACTTGAAAAGATTTGATGTTTTGATCAATTCTGAGTCTTGGTGATTATTCTTTTGCAGCATCCCTTTCTCTGTTGACGATATCTCGAAATCGATGCAAAACATAGAGGTTGGAGAGGTCGATCCTCCTCCCTTGATCCGCCAAAACTCCAACTTCATGTTCTTGTTGGAAAGGTCGGACTGAAGTAATGACTCGTCTTGACCCGATCGATCTATAGGACAGTTTCAGATTAGGAAATCAGTATTGTGCTTTAAAAACAAAGTCTGCACATAGTATCTTTGCCAGTGGCTTTCTGGTAATATTTGTAACTATTATTAGTAGGGGTATTAATGTGTAGGAAAACTTTAAAACAAAACTACCATTGCAACTGTTTATTTGTGAACCAAATATTTGTTAAGACTGCTGGGCCATGTTTTGATAGGCCATTGCTTTGAATGAAATTCCTACAAATCTATCTATGTTAACAATTTTGTTTTATTTAGTATTTAGTATTTAGGCTGCAAATGGTGTATTTAAATTAACAAATTGAAAGAGTTGAATGAACATTTATCTAATATTTTACCATTTGAGATAAATAAGTTGAAAAGATGGTTCAACCTGTTCAGTTAAAAAAATTGAACAAATGCACAAATTACAAAGGAAAAGGGTTCAACTCATTCATCTACTATTTTGGAGTTGAAAGAGTTGAATCTCATTCAATTCAAAAAGTTTTCAATTATTTTTTTTAGCTCATTCATTTTATTGCTACCATTTGCAGCCTTAGTATTTACACTGACTCACTTCTAGAAACCACGTAATCTTATCCAAGTAGCACTTCTGTTGGTGTATGAATGTGGTTTAGGTTTACTAACTATGAAAAATCAAAGAGCAAGAGACTTATCAGGGTTTACAAAATCCAATCCAATCACTGATTCAAAGTTTCAAACAGATGCTGATTCGTGTTACAAACAACAAAAGACTAGTAAAGAGGTGATGCTTGTAGGTTTTGGTCGTTCAAGTACTATCAGGACAACAAAGCGTGAAAGAAGAACTAACGAAGAAGCGAAGTAGCAGCCAAGGATGACTTCCCTTTTTGTGGGAACATAAACAGCACCATATTCCAATGTCTCAGATATGGACAGAGAAATGGTGCGTATTCCCACCTCCATGCATGTCATTAGATTGACCATGAACATACATTGTTGGGTTTGTCTGAGATGGGCATTCTGAAATCTGAAACTCAGAGTGTCCAAAGAGATCAACGCCTTCAGAAGCAGAAGAGGTAATGTCGGAGCCAGAAGTGGTTGAACAAGCCACGAACCTTGACATGTTTCCCTTTGTGTGTTGTTGCTGTTGGATTGCCATGTCTTGTTTTAGTTCTGTAGATTCTTGAAGCTTTTTTGTGTTTAGGAATCTTCCACCAGACCCTCTAGGTCGTTTAAGAGCGTGAACATGTCGAGATTCATGAAGATATGGCTGTATGATATTGTCAATAATGAGTACTGTTTAGTTATTAAACCAAGATGAGACAGCGAAACTCTGACTAAGACACTATATACCTTGCGGGATTTGATTAATTTTTTTTGAGCCTCTAGCTTTGCACGTTGCTGCCTCCTCCTCATAATTGCATGGAATTGCTTTGCATTGACAAAGACAGCCTCGTTTTCTATGAGGTCAAATGGTAGCGGAACTCGACTCACCATTTGGGGATTCCATATCTGCAGAAAGTTTATAAGCAAACTGAAATCTTAAATGGTGAGAAAAACTGAAATTTCAGAGCAAAATTTTCCATTACAAGTTCACCTTAAGCAAATATATTTTTAGCATAAATATCTTCTTCGTCACATTTAAACAAGGAGGGTATATATACACTTACTGTTGCCTGTGGTAGGTAAGCCGAAGGCATTAAACCAGCAGTATGTGGATCGGCATAATGAAACGAGAAGTTAGGCTGAAACAAGAGAGTAACACAAGATCTCAGTCAATGACCTCAAGTACTGCTTATCACTACTGATAGTAGATTTGGAAGATACCTTGGAAGAATCTTCAAATCCTCTACAAACACCTGAAGAAAATATAGAGAAAGTTCATGTTTATAGGCAAAAGGATATAATCTTTCGTGAATGGGATCAAAAGATATACCAAAGATCACGCCAACATCAAAGATCATATTGTCTTGTCTTTTCAACGCATGTTCTCGACAAGAATAAGAATTAACTAGACCCCAAAAGTTCTTTGAAAATGGACCTGAATGTGTTGAAAATGAGATTTGTCTAGAGGGGTTATCATCTCCGCTACTTGCAACGTGGTGGGTAGAAGATTGACCAGCGGAGAGTGTTGAAGAAGAATCATGGTCCTGGAAACTGATTTTCTTAGTGTTAAGAAGACGTTCTGGTTTTGCATCCACCTTCAAACTCAGTGATTCAGTCAAAGCAGAAGAGCGAACATTTGATTTGGTTGGAAGTCCCCATGAGATGGAAGTGTTAAGGTATGGTGGAGTTGGATTCGCTGCCGAGCTGCTAGTGAGTGAATCTTTCTTATCCATGAGACTGAGGGAACAATTAGCTAACTACATACAACAAGATGAACAGTCATCAACCATCTATAAGACTTGTGTCGGTTAAAGATGCTCCAAATCAAGACATTTTTTTACCAATGATAAACTCATTTTAACAAGACATTCAAATTCCTGGAAACAGCAAAAGCCTTTGAAGGGGGATGGGATCCAAAAAGGGAAAAAACCCAGAAACAGAGAAAAATCAGATGAAAAGGAAGCGAACCCTAAATTCAGAACTATTTTGGGTAAACTAATAAATAAAAGAGGTTGACAGATTTGCCGGCAAAAAGTATTATTCCGACAAATTAAAATCCGTTGCTGCTTTGGTCCAAAAAGGCGTTGACTTGGGAAGGATTTATGCAGCATCAACACATAAAAGTCGCTCCCCATAGACCAAATCCGAAGATTTGACGGAACAAAGAAGCTAAAAGTTAAAGAGAAAGAGATTGAGAGAGCGACCTTACGGATTCAATGAAGAGACGAAGAACAATGTCTCAGGATGGTTTATGCATGTCTCCTTTACATCATCACAACAAGTAATTCTGTTTTTTTTCTTCCTCTCTCTGATACTCAAAGAGTGTTTGTCTAATGTCTTTGTATTTTGATGCTTCGTTTCCGTCTCTTACCTTTCCACAAAAATCACCATCTCCATTAGCACCAACACCACCTTCATTTATATCTTTAGTGCTTAATTAAAAAAATCTAATTGTATTGTTTCTTATTGTTCACTTTACAAAGTAAACACTTATCTACTTATCTTATCTGTCTATCCACACTTTGTAAAACAAAACTACCCCAAAGTAAAACAGTAACACTTATCTAGGATTAACCTTTGTTTCTTAAATCCTTGTTTTCTTTTACAAAACTATTTTTATCCGATTGTTTATGTTTTGGGCAATGTCGAGAGTTCCTAATCAAAAGTCAATGACCTTAATCCATGATTAATCGACACGTATTATTACTAGTTTAAATAGAAATGACAAAACCAGATTCATACTGCGGCTTAGGTTGGTGTATTTTCAATGAGCTAGAGCAACCCATTTACATTAGGATCCGAAGCATGAGAAGGAATCTCTCGTCAACACATGCGAAACTTCAGAGCTTGGTATAGGCGATGCAATGCCTCAGTGACATTGGTCATCCTTGCTCCTCTTTCCAAACTGATTGTAAGGAGCTAATCGCGATCATTAATAACCCTATGGAATGGCCAGTATACCATGCAAAACTTCTGGACTTTACTACTCTTAGGGAGAAATTTTCATCCTTTAGCCTAAGTTTTACTTCGAAAGGAGCTAATGTTCATGCCGATTTCCTTGCACGTAATACAAGAACTTCTGGCTTCCCTTTTTCATTTGTACATACTACCGTGCCATTATGGTTACCTCGAGTAGCCTCATTTTTTGCGCATGGTTCCCTATTTGAATGAGAAGGATACTTTGACGTCAAAAAAAAAAACCAGATTCATACACCAACAGAAGCTTGTAGCCTTATATGGCTGTATGACATTATCTCGTCGTCTTAGATTGACAAAGATTAGATGTGTGTCAATGTCGGTTTGTGACCTTTTGACTTTGGTGAAGATTAACCTAAGTGAGAAACTTTTTTATCTCTTTCATTAAAAGAGCAAAAAGAAACAGAGTCAATGGACCCCTGGAACAAGAGGAGTTTATTACAACATGTAAGAAGCTATACAAAAAGGTACATGGACCAGTTAACCCATGGCAAAGCTGGACTCCAAAGTTTTGTTGGTTGGACAAATTTCCCTTTACTCTTTGTGTTATGGACAAAATCATATGGCTTTCTTTGAATCTAGGAGACTCAGTTCCAAAATCCGAGTGGAAGAGAGAGTAACAGAGGTAAGGAAGACTTGAAATGTAATAAGATTGTTACTACCTGGTACATTACAGAAGAAGGCATACACCTTTAAGTCTTGAGGAAGCTGTTGATGACTGGTGATTGAAACATCTCTAGTTTGAGTCTTGAGGTTCACTTGAAAAAACGTAGGAGTAAACTCACAAGAACAGCCACTAGCGTGATGCAGATAGGGATGCTTACAAACACGATCACAGGTGTGGTCTTGGGAAGGTATATGGTTGGGCGACTCCTTGTGGCTTCGTTTTTCAGTACATAGCTCGGCATCTCAGTTTCTTGGAAGTAGTCATTTCGCAGGTGTACCTATAAAAGAAAGGAGATGATAAAAAAAGGGACTACATCAATCATAGTAAAGACGGATCAAGAGCCAAGTATTCACCTCTTTGTTTGGTTTGTCCTTAAAATGTTCTACAGAACCAGCTTCAAGGGAATCACAACCGTCTGCATCAAGAAACTGGAGGCTCAAAGGGAGTTCTTCCAATGAGACGAGTTTCTTGCAGTTATTGAGGCAGAGAGTTACCAAAGAGGTAAGATCTCTCATGCTTGATGGCAATCTTTCACAATCAAGGCTGCTGAGATCTAAATATGTCAACCTGGTGAAATGTTTAAGCTGATCTGATAGTGGCTCAACACTGTTGCAGTTTTCAAGGCAAAGCTCAAGCAAACAGTATTTTCCTACATGGCTTGTATCAGAGAGGTTCACCAATGATCTGAGATTCCAACAGTTGGAAAGTGTCAGTCTCTGCACCTGAGTTAGCTCTGGCAACTCCTTGAGTTTGAAACAGTTTCGAAGCCAGAGAGTTTTCAACCGGGAAAGGCTATTCATAGGTTCTGGTAAGTTCTCAAAATCATTTCCACTGAGGTCCAGTTTCTCTAGGAACTCCAAGTAACAAATCCCAGATGGGATTTTCCGGATGTTTAAGTTCACTAGTTTTAGATGTTTCAGGTCGGGAAAATCTGGAAAGCTGTCAAAGGAGAAAGATTCACCGTTTTCTTTGTGGCTGAACCTAATGATGCTGAGGGAATTGAACCTGTTGCACTCTGAAATGAGCCAAGGTGCTTGCTGCAGACTCATTGTAGATATAACGGGGATCTGTTGCTCCGAATTAAAAGAGACGTATTCAGCATATCCTCTAAATTTTGAACAAAACTCAAAACTTATGTCTCCCCCAATCGAAATGTTTATAAGTGCATCCATTTTCACTTTTGCGTCTGGGAACTCGAGTCCAATATGTTGCTGCCTTGTAGATCTCCATAGAAAAAACCTCAGAGCACTTCTAAGCCCACCGCAGTAGGATAGCTTAAGCTTCTTTAGGGTAGACCTTTTTCCAATACACTCCGGAATGCCCTCCAGTCTCGTGCAGTGTTCCAGACTCAATTCCTCAAGACTCGTGATACTTGAAAGATCTGGAAGTTGCTTGAGATACTTAGATCCCGTCACATCTAGTCTCTTCAAACTCTTCAACATCTACGCAAGATACAACAACAAAGGGAAATAATTGGAGATATGTTTATTGCAAAAGATTCCCGGTTTCAAATCATTGCTCTATCAAAAACACAAGCACAAGCTTCAGAATCATAGAAAAGATTACCGGTGTTCCACTCCAAAGTGTTTCTAAATCACTGTGACGCAGATTGAGTTCAACAAGAAAACACGGATCAGAACCGGAAGGCAGGGTTCTCAATGGAAATGCATCCCAATGGAATAGACGTAGGCTACGAGGCAGAAATTGTTGGTCTGGAATGAGTTGGAGCTTCGACTCTATGTAATCTACATGCTTGTAGACCTTGAGAAACTTGAGATTATGCATACAGCCAACGACACTGGCCTTCATGGACAACACACAGGTCATCTCGCACGTGTGTAGGGACATGCATTCAGTTTGTTCTCCTCCCTGATGATAGGAAGACAAAGAAAACACATAGCCAGAAAACCGTCAGGTTAGAGAGCAAGAAAACAAAAAGAAAAGACCCAAGAATTATCTAGATGCTTACGTCTCTGAAAGCCAGCCCATGGATTTCCAAAGGATCCCTGAGGAATTTTTGAGCCAAAGACCTGTCGTCACGGATAACATCTCTTCCCATTTGTTCTACCAACTTATGCATGACAACAGATCCATTAGTTGATATTTTGATGAGAGATTTCTCTGCTAAAACTCTTATCCACAGGCTGCTCTGAGGTATGGGGCCATGAAGAAGGGAAGTAATACGCTGGAGAGTGTCTCCATTGAAGAGACAGACAACATGAAGGAATACAGTCTGATGTGGTTTTGGTAAGCCCTCGTAGCTAATTTTCAAGATTTCCATTATATTCTCTTCAAGACTGCTTTCAAGTGCAGCTAATGCTTCTTCCCAGTCCTCAGGAGTCGCCGTCCTTCCACGGAGAAATAAGGCATAGGCTTGAATGGCAGCAGGAAGCCCATGAGCAAGCCGAGAAGCTTGGATTGAGAGTTGTTCAAAACCATCAGAAGGAGGAAGTCCTCCTTCAAAAGCAATCTGCTTAAACATCTGGAGGGCATCCTTATCATCCAAGCACTTAACCTCATAAACAATGTCTACTCCACAGGTATTGAGCAAGCCCATGTCTCGAGTTGTTATGATAATTCGGCTCCCAGGACCAAACCAGTGTTTCTCTTTGGCCAAGGCATGCACCTGCGCCACTTTATCCACACCATCAAGCACAAGAAAAACCTTTTGATTCCCAAGTCTCTTCTTTATCTCTTGGCATCCAGCTTCCACGCTCCATAACCTAATATCATCACAGAGTATACTGCAGAGCAATTCTTTTTGCAAATGCTTTAGATCATGGTCATGATCTTTACTAACACTCTTAATGTTATCTGTAAAACAACGAGCTGGAAATTTAGGTGAGAGCTGGTCATAAAGACACTTGGCAATGGAGGTTTTCCCAATTCCTCCCATTCCCCAGATTCCTACCATGAGAACCTCTTTGGATTCCAAATCCAATAGATGATTAAGAGCTTCCATGTGAGCTTTCATCCCAACAATATTGCCAGTCTCTATTTTATGCATCAATGTCACCCGTCTTGAAATATCTCTGGCAATTTCGCCAATCATTATAGCCTCATCAACGCTACAATTCAATTCAAATGCTAACAAGGATATTAGAAGTAGGATTTGTGTAATGTTGTTTATCTAATAAAAAGAGCTTACCAGTGTCTTGAATCAACGCCTGAAAGATTGGCGATTAGGTTAAGAGCTTCTCTCCACCTGGAAACCGTATCCGCCATTTCTGGACCTTGGTACCTTTCTAAAGCGAAACTTCCTCGCTGATGCCTCACCATGGAAGGATCTACTCCATAGAAGATGGGAAAGACTTCAAGTGTTCCCTCCTTCATAAGCTCCATTATCAGTTGAAGTTCCATTAAGCACCATCTCGAATTAGCGTAGTTCTCGGAGAGAACCACGACAGCGAAACTCGAACCTCCTAGAGCTCTGCGGAGCTCGTCGGAAATATGATCGCCTATGTCAAGCCTTTTGTCATCTTTGAAAGTAACAATACCTCTGCTATCAAGTGCTGCGTATAAATGACTGACGATGGTTTTGCGAGTGTCTTCTCCTCGGAAGCTGAGGAAGACGTCGTACTTGGATACACGAGGTGGAGAGGATGACGCCATTGTAGAAAACCAAGGTCATCCAAGGATTCGTTCTCTTGAGTTTTATGCATTACGGACGACTTGTTGATGACTTAACTGTGATTTTTCTTTTTTTTTCTCGGAAATTGCTTGATTGCGAAAGCAGAATGAGTTGTGGAATTTTTGAGAACTGGTTTATTCCTGGGAAATTACTGGATTTGTGGAAAAATTAAACAAAAATAAGTTTCAATTTTTTCTGACGTCAAATAAAACAAAATTCTATTTTTTAATTTAGTTGCCTTTTTTCTCCAATCGAAGAAATATCCTTTTCTTTTTTTTTTCTTCATCATCAATTTTTCCAACTGCTTAACAGACTTTTACACGAGTCAACGCTAAATGGCCTGGTACTCCTTATCTTTATTTCCCACAAATGGTATCATTTTAGAATTCACACACACAAAACAAAAGAAGAAAATACTTTGTAATCTCTTAAGACCATAGACTAATGTCTTCTTCTTATTCATTTTTGTTGGCTGGAAGAGAGTTGGATGTTTTCTTGAGTTTCAGCGGTAAGATAGCTCTTGACGTCGATTTCGGTTATGATTTGTCACGAAATGGCATCAAATCTTTTAAATCCGAAAGCTGGAAGGAGAATACTTTCAAACGAATTGATCGACGAACACTCGAGGCTTTGACAGAGTCCAAAGTTGCAGTTGTCATGACCTCTGATGAAGAAGCTTCTTCTATCGGGTTCCTTGAAGAGCTCATAGTAATAGTTGAGTTTCAAGAGAAACGTTCACTCACTGTCATACCAATCTTCCTCACAAAACACCCTTTGGACGTGGAAAAAGTCTCCCAGATATTTCCGGAGAGAGCCCAACTTTGGAGGACTGCAATCGCCAAACTGGACACCATAGCTTCAGAGTATTCGTTTTCTCGGAATCTTGCGGTGATGCACGGAACGCATCGGATCAAGCAAATTGCTGATGACATTAGGCTTATGTTTCTGTCCTCTGCATCAAGTGATTTCAAAGGCCTTGCAGGAATGGATCGTCACATGAAAGAGTTTTATGCGCTGTTGGCTTTGGAATCTGATAAAGAGGTTCGTACCGTTGGCATTTGGGGTAGTTCAGGCGTGGGAAAGACAACACTTGCAAGGTACACTTATGCAGATATCTCAGTTAAATTCCAGGCACATGTTTTCATAGAAAACGTCGAAAACTTTGAAGGGGATCAAGAAGATGTTAGAGGTTTGGATCATGAGATGAATGAAATGGCAGAAGCAAAGAATAAACACCGGAGAGTTCTTGTTATAGCTGATGGTGTGAATAACATTGAACAAGGAAAGTGGATAGCTGAATACGCCAAGTGGTTTGCTCCAGGAAGCAGAGTCATTCTAATCACTGATGAAAAAAGTTTGCTTGTGGAGTCTGGAGTGAATCATGTGTATGAAGTTGGGTCTCTAAGATATGATGAAGCTCTCCAACTCTTCTCACGTTTTGCTTTCAAACAGTCATATCCTCCTCCTGATTTCGAACGCCTCTCAGTTCGTGCTGTCCAGCTCGCAGGGTTTCTTCCTGTGACCACTAGACTGTTTGGTTCATTTTTAACTGGTAGAGATAAAGAGGAATGGGAGGCTACACTGCTTAAACTCAGTGCAAAGCAAGGTAAAGACGTAATGGAAGTGTGGAAGATTATGGAAGCATCAGAAGATAAAGATAATATAGTGGAAGCATCACAAAGCTAAACAACACCTAATATAGAAGTACGAAGAAAGAACCACCCGTATCATTCCTTGCCTTTCATATATTTTTGGTTTCCTCAATGATAATATGTGTGAAATCTTGTAAATCGGTATCACAAGCTCTTATATTTCCTGAAACGGTGACGACAAGTTGTCATTGTTACTGGTAGTAGATTATAACGGCACAATATTTTCTTTCACGTTGTTTTGGTGATAAGGACTGAATATTCTTGCAGTTGTCAAGCCAATCTTAAACAAATTGTATCTGCCCTCATTAAGCTTCACTTATGTTCGGAGGTTTGTACAATAAGAATGTTATCAAGCCAATATACCAATGAATACCTAATAAATATTTAACAAAAAGAAAAAGAATACCTAATAAAATTAGTTTTGAAGTTAGATCAACTAAAACAGCTTGGGAGCTAAATTTCATTATAATTTTCTTTTGATGTTTCCTAATACAATTTTAACTTTGTCCACCCATCCTTGCTTTGTACTTGAGTTTTAAATACAATTGTCTTAAGTTAATTTTTAAAATTTTGGTTGTCTTAGACTCTTGGCTCATTGACATTTAAGAGAAATCGTAGCTGGCTAGGTTAGCAAACAATGCAGTAATGCACCACCTGTTATTCAACTTAAAAATTCAAAGAAAAAGACTACGAAAATTCCTATTTTAATAATTTGCCACGACCAGCACGTCGGTCCAGCGTACGGTATATTAATATATAATATGATTTTAGCATTAATATAATATGAGAACGGTGTATTATTGTTTTTTCTTCTTTTTTTGCATGGAAAATTCTCAGATAATTTGTAATAAACTAATAGAGATGTAAACTTAAGATAAGCCTATTTTGGTTAATAAATAATTTGAACTCGGAATGTTCATCCAGGTGTACGCATACGTTGACTTTGAAGATTAAAGATCTTAACTAGAGCTGTCTTAATCTTGATGTAGGTGTTGTTGTCGAGAGCGAGAGGGAACGAAATTGAAGTAAAATGTCTGCGTCTAGCTCTTCACCTGGTTACGATGTTTTTCTCAGCTTCCAAGGTGAAACTCGTAAAGGCGTCACTAGCCATTTGTACAAAGCACTTGTAAACAAAGGAATTTCTACTTTCAAAGACGATTTAAAGATTATGTTGGGAGACTGCTTTCCCGAAAAAATAAGAGAAGCCATTGAGAGTTCGAGGTTTGCCATTGTGGTTATCTCAACGACGTACGCTAATTCAAGGTGGTGCTTGGAGGAGCTTCGAATGATAATGGAACTTGAAATGAAGAAGGAGATTGTTGTCATTCCCGTTTTCTACGACGTCGTTCCTTCTGACGTTAGACATACTAAAGGAACTTTCGCTTTAACAGGCCACCATAGTTCAAAGGCGGCCATGATTCCCAAGTGGAAAGTAGCTCTGAATCTTATCGCAAACTTACAAGGCACAGAGTCCAGTAAATGGTAAGCTCTATTAATTTTTCTCCTATTATAACAAATTTAAAAGCAAAAATCCTTAATAGTTCTTTTTTTTTATTGATCTTGTATAGCAAGGACGATGCCACGATGGTTGAAGATATTGTTAAACTTGTTTCAAGCAAGTTGGTGTCTACGTTGCCTATGGATCTCGGCGATATTGTGGGGATAAACGCTCACATGGAACAAATAAACCCTCTCTTGCACATGGACAGTGATAACGATGAGGTTCGTATGATAGGAATCTGGGGAATGGGAGGCATTGGCAAAACCGACATAGCCAAGTATATTTATAAACAGCATAAACACAAATTCGCCACTCATCATTGTTTCATGCAAGATGTTTCTTCGGGAAAATGTGGTCGCTTACAGAAACAGCTTCTTTGCTATACACTTGGAGAGAAAGATCTCGCGTTACGAAACCTTGAAGAGGGAGCTCTGTGTATCAAATCAAGGCTCAGCAAACTAAAAGTTTTTATTGTCCTTGATGATGTGGATGATGAGAAACAGATGAATGCCTTGGCTAGAGAGGCTACTTGGTTTGGACCAGGGAGCCGAATCATCATAACCACACGGGACAAGAGCCTACTTAGCTCATTTGGAGTTAGATTTGTACACAAAGTAAAGTACTTGGATGATGACAATGCTCTTCAACTCTTTCATCGGATTGCTTTTCGAGAAGAAAACTTTTCTTGCAGCGTCTACCAAGATCTTTCAAAACATGTCTCTAGGCTTTCTCAAGGTCTTCCTTTGGCCCTTGAGACTTTCGGCCGTCATCTACGTGACAAGTCCCTAGAAGAGTGGCAAGATGCGTTGAATTCGTTTGAGAAAGCTCCAAACGAAAAGATCATCAAGGTCTTGGAAAGAAGCTATAACAAACTAGACTGCAGACTTAGTAAGACTGCTTTTCTTCATGTCGCTTGCCTTTTTAATGGAGAACGTGACGGGCGAGTCATGACACTTCTCGAACAAGGTGAAAGCAGGATACAAGTTTTAGCAGAAAAGTCTCTCCTAGACATATCTGATGATGGGAGTATAACTATGCACCGTTTGTTAGAGCAAACGGGAAGACATATTGTTCTTCAAGAATCAGGCAGCAACACTGCCCAACAACGCATCTTGTGGCACCATGACGACATATATCAAGTACTTGCAGACAACGCAGTAAGTTGAAGCAATCGTTCTTCGTCTTTCTTTCCTCATCTTAATACTAATACTAATATTATTATATACCAGGGTACAATCACAACCGAAGCCATTGCTTTAGATGCTTCTATGATGTCTGATGAAATTCATATCAAGTGGGATGTTTTCAAGCCAATGCGTAATCTCAGTTATCTGAAGATCTACAAGCACTCTAGAGGTTTAGAATCAAGCAGGGAAGATCTTATTCTAGAAAACAGATTGATTGTTTTTCGTAAACTTAGATTACTTCATTGGGATGCATATCCATTTACAGCCTTGCCTACCAGTATCAGTCCAGATTGTCTTGTTGAACTAAATCTGTGTTACAGCAAACTCATAACCCTTTGGAGTGGAACCCCGGTACACTACTTTAATTTTCTAGTTTCCTCATATCCTTCCTAAAAAAATGCTTCATTCTTTGATTTCGTTAATTAACATTTCCCTTGTATTTTGTTTTGTTTCATTTTTTTTTCTCAGAGACTTTTGCAACTGAGGAAACTAGATTTGACAGGATCTAAGGATCTGAAAGAGCTTCCAGATCTTGAGGAAGCAGTATGTCTCGAGGAGTTGATACTGGAAGGTTGCATTTCCTTGAAACGGATTCCCAAGTCCATTTGTAGCTTACCTAGACTGCAGAAACTTGATGTGTCTAACTGTGATGGGCTTAAGAATCTAAAGATCGAAATTACGGAATCTAAGACTAAACGTACTGTCTTTCAAGACACAAGCTTGAGCGTTATATCAGTCTCCCTGAAATTTTTAGGCACAGAACCGTTTGTGCCAGAGTCTCAGGGAAATTCTCTTGAGAATCAGTCAATCACAGGCAGCTTAAAAATCGAGTTACAGCATCTTAAAGGACATGCAGAGCATCTCTGTTTTATTTCCGAGCAACACATCTCTCGTGAACCGATGATGTTAGAGCTCGAGTCAGCTCCCTACGACTTTAAGTCACTCAACATCATGCGGTTTAACTGCAACAGCAAAAGCGGTCATTTCAAGTGTACTAGCTTCGCATTGTTTCCCTGGTTGATAGAGTTAAATCTAATCAACCTACACATCCAGAGGATCCCAGATGACATTTCCCATATGCAAGTCATAGAGAAGTTGGACCTCAGTGGGAATAGCTTCAAGGGATTACCTACAACAATGAATCTTCTTACCAAGCTGAAACATTTGACGCTTTGTAACTGCCGCAGTCTGGAAGAATTGCCACGACTATCTCAGCTGGAGAGTCTAATACTTTCTGACTGTACAAACCTCCGAAGATTGGTGAAGCTTGATGAAAGAGGATACAGTTTGCTTGAGCTTTGGCTTGACAACTGCAAGAATCTTGAGTCACTATCAGATGAGCTAAGTCATTTCACTAAGTTGAATTATTTAGATCTCAGCAGATACAATTTCGAGACATTGCCAACAAGCATCATCGACCTCACCTCCTTGGTAACTCTCTGCATCAGTTACTGCAACAACCTCGTGTCAGTGACAGAGCTTCCTCTGAGTCTCGAGTGCTTATATGCACATAGCTGCAATTCTCTGAAAACTTCCTCACTTCCTCCCATCATACATTTTGTTGATCAGCTTGATCTTACCCCTAGTCTCCATTGGGAGCAGGAGTCCAATCAAACCACTCAGTTTCCAGCTGGAAGACGCAGTAAAAAGGTAAAAAAAAAACAAAAATCGTCTGTTATTAATTCTCTCTTACTCTCTACATGCAATAGCTAAATTCCTGGTTTTCCATTCTACTAGGTACAAGTATGTGCTTGTGCTTGCTTCCAAGAGACTAGGATACTGCATATGGATTATCAAGTGACTTTATCAATCCTCTTGCAGCGTTTAAAGCCATGGTTGTGGGCTTTTGCTTGGTGTATATTGGTTTTGGGTCTCGCCATTTTACTTGTGGGTCTCGCCATTCTCCTAACGAGTGGAATCGATCCTTTTCCGCCAGTGCCGCCAGTACTATTGAGTATTATTAATATCTACTTAAACACATTAGTCACGGTCGTTTTTCTGTATTATTGTAAGAAACTCACATTTCTATATGAGGTGTGAGTGTTTCATTTCTAAAGGATTGATTCTTTTAACCTAGGACTTGGGATAAAAATCATCCAGTTTGTTATATGGAGTGTGAACTGTGTCTTTAGGCAATCTCTCTGATTGCTTGCAAGAAAAGTTATAAACCAATGAACTATTGGTAGTCAAGCCAATGTCTCATATCGGAATATTGGAAAATATATGTCGAGTATATAAGTTAAGTCAATCACTAATTAGTATTAGGCATTTTGGGAAGGTGTTCAAAAACAAATATGTGCGGACTTTACCACTTAATCCTAAAGCGGACAATATCACACTAATAGGGACTTGGTTTAGGTTTGCAAAAGCCCAACAATTAGTATCAGAGTCTAGGTCAAAATTTATGGACCTAGAGAAAAATCAGTGTAGGAGGAGCCCTCAATATGACACGATAAGAATGCCTCAAGAGAACCATGCAAATAAGGATTGCCAATGTCGTGGTGCCAAAATTTTGCAGATGGAGAGATTAAAGTTCGTGGTTCATTGTTTGAGAGAGATTATTGGGAGTCAAGCCAATGTCCCACATCGGAATATTGAAAAATATATGTGAAGTATATAAGTCAAGTTAATCACTAATAAGTATGAGGCATTTTTAATAAGTATGAGGCATTTTGAGAAGGTGTCCAAAAACAAATTCGTGCAGGTTTTACCACTTAATTCCAAAACGAACAATATCATACTAATAGGGACTTGGCTTAGACTTGTAAAAGCCCAACATGAACTTGGCCTTCCTCTTAGTTGAAAGCCATGTTGTGTGTGTTTTACAGTGTAGTTAAGAAGCCCAATTCGGGAAAATGAAAATGTGCACAAGAGTTACCATCTCCACGACTCCACTTTCCACCACCGGCTTCTTGTTATTTCATTTTTCTCGTTGTTCACGTTATTCTTTATTTATTTATATTACGCATATTGTTTATTTCTGTAAATATTCAAAAAAGCACCTACGGCAATAAACTTTTCGAACGTATGTAATCGTTATATGAAAGGAAGCGATAAATTAATCGCATGCATGCATATGCACTTTTATTCTAATTGCTCTTCTAAACGTATGTGACCTGAGAATGGTGGGGGTGTGCGAATACCGGATAATATGCGGAACTTTTTTCTCTTTTTCTGGTTAAGAAAATATGTTTTTTATTGTGTATTTTGCATGTCTAAATAAATCCAAATGTATTCAACTAAAACTCTTGTAACATTGCTTGATCATATAACTTTGTTGTTTAGATCAAACTGTTAAATGGAAAGTGACTAAGCATCAGTTATTTTATTTGCTTCAATACAAAGGAAAATGTTTGGTGTACGATTTCACGTTTCAGCTCACATAGTCACATTTATCAATTATGTTTCTATATATATATTTTATTATGTTTCTATCTTTTTAAAATAAAATTTTATCTTTCCGCTTACGGAAACATGTATGTAGTAATTACGATGGACTTAACAAGAAAAAGATAAACTATATTCATAACATTTTTATTAAAAATAATGCTTATTAGCGAATAAACAACTGGACTCTCGTGTCGTGACTTTTTGCACCGTTTACTCGAAAGCGTAAAAACCACGCGCTGATGTGACGCGTGTATGTAAGCTATGGTTCCGCGTTGAGCTGTCACACTCTTTGTCGGTCTCCGTCGATTTTCTTTGCTTCCTCTTTCCTTCTCCACCACTTCCATTATAAATCCTTTTTTCCCACTAAACTATTAAATTAATTAGCCATTAAAGACAATCTTTAAAGCTTCACTGTAAATCTCCACAAATCATCTCTTATAAAGAAACTCACATCTCCTAAATCTTACCCTTATTGTTCCCTCTAATCAAATCTCTCTTCTCTCCCAATCTCCGATATGACAGACGACAGAGTTTACCCCGCATCGAAACCTCCCGGCGTCGTCGGTGGCGGCGGAGGCGCAACCACCAATCCAACTTTCCCGGCGAACAAAGCTCAGCTCTACAGCGCAAATCGCCCCGCTTACCGTCCACCAGCTGGTCGCCGCCGTACTAGCCATAGCCGTGGATGTTGCTGCCGTTGCTGCTGCTGGACAATTTTCGTAATCATCCTATTAGTCCTCATCGTCGCCGCCGCATCCGCCGTCGTATACCTAATTTACAGACCTCAACGGCCGAGCTTTTCCGTCTCTTCACTCAAAATCTCGTCTCTCAATTTCACCTCCGGTACTCACCTCACCACCGCCATATCCCTCTCCGTCATCGCCAGAAACCCTAACAAAAACGTCGGATTCATCTACGACGTCACCGACATCACACTCTACAGATCTTCCACCGGAGGAGATGATGACGTCATCATCGGTAAAGGCTCGATACCTTCGTTTGTCCACGGTAAGAAGAACACGACTATGCTCAGATCTACAATCGGAAGTCCTCCGGTAGATCCCGACGAGATATCGGCGAATAAGCTGAAAGGAGATCTGAAGGCGAAGAAAGCAGTGGCGGTTAAGATTGTTCTTAATACGAAGGTGAAAGTGAAGATGGGATCTATGAAAATGCCTAAGTCAGGAATTAGGGTTACTTGCGAAGGAATTAAATTGGTGGCTCCGACGGGGAAGACGGCAACGACGGCTAGTACCACCGCCGCTAAATGTAAGGTTGACCCGAGGTTCAAGATCTGGAAAATTACTTTCTAAATATAGAAACAAAAATGGAATCACATTCTTAGTTTTTCTTCATTTTCCATTGTTTCAATCTTCATTTCTTCTTAATATTTGATTCTACAGACAGTTCTTGGATTGCTGTTACGACTTTATTTTTTGGTTTATGTAAATGAAGGATATATATATTTGTGTTCGGTCTGAGATTAATTTGTTTGAGATAATTCAAGAAAAATGGTTGATTTGTTTATACAAAAGAAGATGAATCATTTGAAGTTTTCGAATTTTGATTATAAGTAATGATTTAGGACACAAAGAATATGGAGGGAAAGATAATAAAACGCAATTATAAGTAGTTTAGTTAAAGTTAATAGGGTAATAATGCAAGTAAGGTGACCACTACTAGTCTACTAGTACTACAAGTGCTTTGGTCAATTATATCTTCAAGACTTTTTTGTTTTTTTTTGTCCTCAATTTAAGACTTTCATTAGAGTCTTAGACAATTAAGCTGCCAACTTTAATTTATTTGTTGTATCCATTAATTAAGCAACCATGTGGTCCATGTGTGTAAAAGAATATACACACAACATACCCTAAGAACTTTTGAATTATTGGGTTAACCATATGGATTTTAATTTCATGTAATTGGTGTGTATTATTAATCTCCGGGTTTGTTGGCAAATGACAAAACAAAAATCTTCTGGTCTTTAATTCTTTTATTGATAAAGTGTGGGTGCGAAGTTACGTTACTTCTATATACATGTGAGTTACGTCCCATTATGTTCTAAAAAGTGTCGGTGAAATATTCTAAATGTTTAATTTAGTTTTTGTTTTGTTTTTATTAATCAAGTGTAGTTTAGTTTCGTAGTTAAATGATTCAACTTTAATAAGAAAAAGCAAAGCTACGATGATTCAAAATCAGGTGTCCTGTAATTATCAAGTATCAACAACAAAAGGAGATTGGCTGATTAGGTGTTAACAACGACTAACATGTGATGGAATTTGTTCGTTTTCAACAAAATAATAAAAGTGAAGTTGCAGAGAATCCTCTTATTTAAGAAAAAAACATATTTTTCTTTTGATTTGGTTAGTTTCGGTAATCGGTTAAGAATGTTTTGATTTATGTTAAAATCAAATTCGGATAGAAAAATATACATAAAATATATAATTTACGTTAATGAAGCAATCACAGATATTTTAAAAGATATTATAAGTTTAAAGAAACTGTAAACCACTTTAAATAAATTCATAAAAGCGGTTAAAACCTCCACACAAAAAAAAAGTGTAATGATTGGAGATATTAGAAACCTATGTTGGTAGAAACATAAAACAATTAAAATTGTTAGGTAATTCTAAATAGTACAATCAACTATGCTGATTCAAATCTTATTTCTACACATAATGGGGGTCGATAAGTGATTAGAATCAAAATGAATAATGTAACAAAAGCATGTGACCACCAATTGTTAGTTGTTATTAGGTGTATTTGTTGACTTTTTTTAGTCGCTGACAAAACTCCTCCGTAAAAACCCTTACTACTTTTACTTAACCGTAAAATTTAATGCATCGGTAAACAGCATTTTAACCTACGTATTAATACTTTTTTAAAAGAGTTTCAAAGTAATCAGCTTTTAAAAGCCTGCTGTTTTTTTTTTCTTCACTTGGACTTGATGGTTCACGCTTCTCTTACGCGATTTCGTCTTCAAAAAATCCCTTGCCGTCTTCGTAATTGCTGTTTCCACACTTGTCCATGTCTACACACATCAGTTTCTTCTCCCAACATTGTTTCAGTTTCCTCGTACTGGTCCCGTACGACTAATAATGATCAATCCCTCTTCCATTACTTCGATCATCTTCTTGGATTATGCTTGACAGCTAAGCAATGCCGCCAAGTTCATGCCCAAGTACTCGTATCAGATTTCATTTTCCGCTCTGGTTCATTAGCTGCGAATTTCGTATCGGTTTATTCCCGGTTAGGACTCCTTCTCGATGCGCGTAACGTGTTTGACACTGTTTCGCTTGTTTTGTGGTCGGATTTGCGTTTGTGGAACTCGATTCTGAAAGCTAATGTGTCTAATGGTTTACACGAGAATGCTCTTGAGCTATATACAAGAATGCGTGAACGAGGTCTCACAGGGGACGGGTTTATTTTACCGTTGATTCTTCGAGCTTTAAGGTACTTAGGTCGTTTTGGTTTGTGCAGGGCTTTTCATTGTCAAGTTATTCAGACTGGTTTGCAAAATAATCCTCATGTGGTTAACGAGTTGCTTGCGTTGTATCCAAAGTCGGGAAATATGGGAGATGCATACAATCTGTTTGTTGAAATGCCTGTGAGAAACCGTATCTCATGGAATCTCATGATTTCAGGGTTTTCTCAGGAGTATGACTGTGAAAGTTCTGTTAGGATTTTCGAATGGATGCAACGTGAAGAGTTTAAACCAGATGAAGTGACTTGGACTTCATTTTTATCATGTCATTCTCAATGTGGAAAGCTTGAAGATGTTATCAAGTATTTTAATGATATGAGGATGAGTGAAAGTGCAGTTAGTGGCGAAGCTCTTGCTGTTTTCTTCTCTGTATGTGCTGAATTAGGAGCTTTCAGTATCGCTGAGAAAGTTCATGGGTATGTTGTAAAAGGTGGGTTTGAAGAGTATTTACCATCCAAGAACGCGTTGACTTACGTGTATGGGAAGCAAGGGAAAGTTAAAGATGCAGAAAAGTTGTTCCGGAAAATACGTAACAAAGGTATAGAGAGTTGGAATTCTTTGATTACATCGTTTGTGGATGCTGGTAAACTCGATGAGGCACTTTCGTTGTTTACTGAGTTGGAGGAAATGAATGATCTTTGTAACGTCAAGGCTAATGTAGTTACCTGGACCTCAGTTATCAAAGGTTGTAACGTGCAAGGAAGAGGAGATGATTCACTTGAATATTTCCGGCGGATGCAGTTTTCTAAAGTGTTGTCTAATTCAGTGACGATTTGTTGTATATTATCCATTTGTGCAGAGCTTCCAGCTTTGAATCACGGAAGAGAGATACATGGGCATGTGATACGGACTTCAATGAGCGATAACATTCTGGTTCAGAATGCATTGGTTAATATGTACACAAAATGTGGGTTACTCAGTGAGGGGAGTCTAGTGTTTGAAGCTATTAGGGATAAGGATTTGATCTCATGGAACTCCATAATCAAAGGTTATGGTATGCATGGGTTTGGTGAGAGAGCTTTAAGTATGTTTGATCGAATGATAAAATCTGGGTTTCATCCTGATGGGATCGCTTTGGTAGCTGTTCTTTCAGCTTGTAGTCATGCAGGGTTGGTTGAAAAAGGACGCGAAATTTTCTATTCGATGAGCAAGAGGTTTGGAATAGAGCCCCAACAAGAGCACTATGCATGTATTGTTGATCTCCTTGGTCGTGTAGGGTTTCTGAAAGAAGCTAGTGATATTGTGAAGAACATGCCTATGGAGCCCAAGGCTTGTGTGTTGGGAGCTCTGTTAAATTCTTGCCGGATGCATAAAAAGGTGGAGATTGCAGAGGATATAGCAACACAACTTAGCGTTCTTGAACCGGAGATGACAGGAAGCTATATGTTGCTTTCTAACATCTACTCTGCTGGTGGAAGATGGGAAGAATCTGCAAAGGTTAGGGCTTCAGCCAAGAAAAAGGATCTGAAGAAAGTTTCTGGAAGCAGTTGGATTGAATTGAAGAAGAAAGTGTACAAGTTCTCGTCAGGATCTATAGTACAGAGTGAGTTTGAGAGTATCTACCCTGTTCTTGCGGATTTGGTTAGTCATATGTGGGAAAAGAGCCCTAAGCATGATGAGAACTATAACGAGGATGATTTAGACTTATGGACAGCGTAAGAGATGAGTATATCCCGCACAGACTGAGAAGATGCACAAAAAAAAGCAAAAACCAAACTTGTTGAATATATCAGGTAAGCTTGCTTCAGACCTTTAAAACTAGCATTGACTAAGTACCAAACCAATCTTCAAAGGAGAAGAGTGTTAGTCTAGATAAACCCAAACTAGCTCTTTTGAAGCTTTACCATGCTAATTTTGCTGTTTCTTATCTCACAGTCATCATAATCATTGCAAGAACAGCTGACTCTGCTGTATATCTTGATGTTGCAGGTTCTGATAAGTGATCATCCACAGCATTTCCTTTGATGTTCTAAATGATGATCGTAGGCAAAGGAAAGCTGACAAATGCTGAGCTGGTGGAGACCAAGTTGAGTTTAGCATTGGGAGTCTGGAACGCTCAATCTGGCACTGAGAATCATACTCGATCCAATAACATCCACAAACCAGTTCATGGTCACACAAATCAGCCTCGAAGTGATAGTGAATAAGGATATCTCGTTTTGAGATTCTGCTAGAATTGTTTAAAGTTTAATCATTATCATACATACAAATTTATGAAAGAATGTCAATAACAAATATTGTTTTTCCCTAAATAACGCATTTGTCACAAAACGAAGGGTGTCCTCAAACAGGTCTATCTCACAACAGTTGAATGTGAAGAATTGGTGAAGTATCCCAATCTATTTCTTAACTTAACTGTCCCTTAAAACTATAAAGAAAATATGAAAAAAAAATCTCTTTTTACAAAAAGAAAAGTGTCTGCACCAGCCGGAAGTTCTTACTACTGATATGGATGGTATCGAGCCGGCCCTGAACCATTAGTCCCATTTCCTCTGCCACTGCTTGAGCCACTGTTTCCGTTTCCATGAGCTTTTCCACCTTCATAAGCAGTAGCTGCAGCAACACCATAGCCACCACCCATATGGCTATAACCGCCAGCTCCATAGCCAAGGTTGAACATTTGACCTCCATAGCCATAACCATAGCCATACCCACCACCATAGCCATAAAACCCAGTGGCATTAACCATGGAGTTCCCTGCGTAGGCTCCATAACCGCCATAACCACCATAACCCGAATACATATTGTAGTCTTCATTTGCTTTCCCACCATAACAATCTTCCTGATCGTACTTGCCACTTGCGCCATAGGATCGAAAGCTGTTATCTCTCCCAGCTCTCTTTGGTTCAGCTCTTTTTATTTCGACCTATTGATCCATTGTAAGTGTTTAAGATTACTAAATAGAGTTCTTTAGCTGAACTTCTAAAACAAAAGTAAAACGAAATTTGCCTGTTTGTCACCGAGCTCGTGAACTTTTCCATCGGAGAAAAGTCTGTCAACGGAATCTTCACTTTGGAAAGTTACAAAACCGAATCCCCTTGATCTTCCAGTGTGGTGATCATACATGATCTGATGCTCGACTATGTCACCATATACACAAAAATAATCCTTCAGTTCATCTACAAATATGAAAAGGCACATTATGAGCAACAGTAACAACCACAGACAGAAGAGAAAACCTAAGAGAAACTTTTACCTGCTTCCAAAACTGGTGGGAGTCCACCAACAAAGATTTTCTTAGTCTTTGATACCTGTTTGATATCAGTATCCCTGTCCACTCTAGGAACTGTCCTTTTCAAGTCAACCTAACATTTAATAGGAATTAACCAAAACATCCAACTGCTAACTAACTGAGAAACAAAAATTTTAGAAATCTACCTTTCGGTCATCTATTATATGTTCTTCCTCCAAAACTCTCTCTGCAACAGCTGAATCAGCAAAAGTTACAAACCCAAATCCCCTTGGATTTCCAGTCATTCTATCTGTCATAATCACAGAGTCGACAAGTTCTCCAAACTTTCTAAAGTAATTCGCAAAAGCTTCTGAAAAACAAAAACAAAGTTGAAGCAATGGAATCAAGATGCATAAGAAAAATAACCAAAAGCAAAGAGAGAGAGAATCAGAGTTACTTAGACTCCTCCATTGCCAATTAAAGTAAGACAAGGATATGTCCAATGATCAAATTAGATGAAATAATCCCAAACCAGATACAAGATAAATGCATATCATCTGTTACTGCTCCAACGACCTCAATTCAAGACATAAATAGAATAACAAGTACATAAACATCAAAAATACCTTCAGTTGTTTCCCAAGAAACTCCACCTACGAATAGTTTCCTAACATAAACAAAGACAAAGGTACCATAAACCTCTCCATCAAATATCTAAGCTTCATACTCTCAATAATTAGCTCCACTGAGAAGGAGATTAATATGAAAAGTTTACAAACACAAACCAAAAAAAGAAGAAGTATGAAATCATAAGAAACCACGAACCCTGGAGAAGACAATGGCGAAGAAGAATCGCGATGCTCAACAGAATGCTTCATCTGCATCCCACCAGTATCAACAGCTGCACTACAGTTCCTCCGGTCATCAAAGGTCTCAACTTCATAATCCGACGGTTGTAGTTGTTCGTTTTGTACGTGATGATTGTAAGAGTCATCATAACCACGATCTGAGCTGTAATCCATCGATCACTGCAAGCTGAATCAAAACAAAAACCCTAATTTCTCGGCCTGCCGATGATGAAGCTCAAGTGAAAACCCAGACTTAAAAAATGAAACTTTTGTTCTCTCCAATTTTTGATAATTCGATTCAAGTTTATGGCATCAACCATTCAAAATTTTGATATTGGGAAGAGAAAACCCTAACCAAATGATAGCTGAAGTGGAAACGGCAACAAACTAGCTCAGGCGAGAATTTTTAACAATTAAGCCACTGAGAATTTTTTGAAACAGAATAAAAAAAAAATGATTCGGTGTTATCGACTTATCATCGGAATATACGAAAAACGTCGCCGTATTATTTCAGTCAACGTTGGTCAAACAAATTTTTTGTCGCTTTGGCAACATCAAGAGTTTTCAAAGGTTGTTGACTTTGTGTTGACAATTACCAATAGACAGTTATTGTAAAGCTGAAATCTTGCATAAGACTCTCTTTCACATAGAACAAAGAGAAAGAACAAATTTGTTAGCTAAGCTTCTTTGGCTTTTGTAGCTTTCAGTGCTTCAATAACTGCAGAGAAATCATCATCGCTCAAGCCATAAGATTTTGCAACCTTGTAAAGCTCGTTTGCAGCAGCTGCAATAGGAGTAGACTGAGAAACGGATTCCGCTAGTCCAAGTGCGAGTCTCATATCCTATATGTGCATAAAAAATCATTTACAGACTCATCAATCTTTGTGAGGATATAAACAAGGAGATGTCACAAATAATTTCACAAACCTTCTGCTGATGCTTCAATGGAAAAGCTGTTGGGTACACTGACTTGATCATCGAAGGACCTTTTAGCGAGTACATTGGTGCATTGATAGCTCCTTGGGAGATAACCTGCAGATAGTTTTTTTTTTCCCGAGGTTTTATAGCAGAGTTGGGAAGAAATTTTGGTTGAGTAATGGTGTTTAAATTACCTCGACCAGTACATTTGGATCGAGTCCAACTTTCTGGCTTAGTAGTATTCCCTCCGCGAATGATGCCATCATACTGCATGATTGTATAAGAGAGATTAGGAGAAGAGTCAGACATTTGCCAAGATATGAAGCCATGGATGGTCAAATGATATACCTTCCCATGATCATGTTGACGACAAGTTTCATTGCTGCTCCATTACCAACTTCACCCAAATAAAAGCTTGACTGGATCATATAATGCAAACTGGTGATGAAAACGGTTAAAAAAAAAGAAGAGGTGAAAGCAAAACACAGGCAAAAGAGATACCTTTCCCATGATATCTAAGAAAGGAGCAGCTTTATCATAGAGCGGCTTGTCACCTGAAATGTCAAGCGCCAGATATTTTTAAATCTCCTTTTCATTTAACCACTAACATAAGAAACCACGACAGATATGTCACCTGCAAAGCAAAATAATCTGAGTATGTATAAAATGATGATATATGTTTTATTGATACAAGCTCAGTGAGGAGTAAGCTATTACTAACCTGCAGTGAGGAATATCAACTGGCCATCTTCAGCAGGCTTTTTGGAACCCGAAACTGGTGCCTATGAATATCAAAGAAGACGACTGAAGCCACCCAATATGCAACAAGTTTGCTTAGTCAGACGTTTAAAGGGTCTTTACCTCCAAAAACAGTGCTCCAGTGTCCTTTATACGCTTGCTGATTAACATCGATGAGGCAGCATCAACGGTTGAGACATCAACATACCTGCATTAGCAAGGCAAGTCCTATATAAACCATGAAGTGTCCACTAAACTGATTTGAAGAAGAAGAAGAAGAAAAATGACTGTAAACTTATTGTAATTACTAACAGAATGAATATATATTGAAAAATTATAAGAACGTTGAGAAGAACCAAAAGAAGAAAAGCTTAAAATCCATCATAGATCTCATGAAGAAGTGGGTACCCTTTTCCTGAACTAATACCAGATATGGCTCCATTCTTTCCACAGGCAACATCAATCTGACAGAAAGCAAAACACAGCTTCTACGTTAGTCTAGAGTGGAAGAAGAGGAAGCAAAGAACAACAAAAAACAACCAAAAGTGAAACATACGCACTGCACTTTCAGGATCAGCAAGCATTGCAAAAGTGAGATCACAAGTTGCAGTCACTTCTTCAGGAGAAGACTTGTACCTACAAACAGGAGAACTTTCTTAAGCAGAGGTATTACTTATACATTAGCTTTAAAACTCACTTGGAATAAATCCTGTCATTCTTTACAAGAAGCATTGTTATTCTTACTTTGCTCCTAATCGAACGAGTGGATCACATTTGCTCTTAGTTCGATTCCATACAGTCACATCACACCTAACAACCAAGCACCATAAAATCAACATACAGCATCATCAATGCATCTCAAAGAGGTGAAGTAGCAAAACTAATGTGAATTATATTGTGTTCACATAAAACTTCCCCAAAAGTAAAAACTTTTACCCAGCTTTGATGAGGTTTTGAGCCATTGGAGAACCCATGATTCCCATACCAAGAAACCCAATACTAATAGTTCCAAGTTCATCTGTCATACAAATCACCATTCCTCAGATAAAACAAATAATGGAGATTAACTAGCATTCAATCATCTTTCTCGAAAGTTGTGGTTTTTGTCCTAAAAAAGAGAGCGACATTTCACAATTCCCTCTATTGAAACACAATTTATGGTTCTGGAGCAATTGAGCACCATTGGTAGGCACAAACCAAAACAATAAATTACCTTTGGTAGATGAAGTAGTAGATTGCAGGGAGGAGTAAACCCTATAAGAGACAGAAAATTGAGGTTTCGAGAAGAAAGGGGAAATGGGTTTTGGTCTGAATCGAAGAGGAATACGAGGACAGAAGATGGAGCACGAAACCATGGCTCTTGAAGAAGAAGATGCAAAAGAAGAAGCAAAAGATAGATAATGAAACCCCAAGGCATGGCCACTGGCCATTGCGTTTGAAAGTTATTCTCACATTTCGAGGCGGAAATTTACTGTTTTAAATTTTTCATAGTAACAACATTAGTCTAGCACCAAACTACTATGCTCAAGTGTGTTATTCAATTGAGATTTTGATGATTTTATATAAAAAGATTCTGAATTTTTTTTATGCTAACCTTAAAATGCGTTGTAGTGGATTTTCAAGTGCAAAATATAGAAACCAGATCAACTCGCTAATAATTATCGACTATTTTTACCCATTGTACACCATGATTGTAATTAATATATTTTTACCAATACTGTAGTATTTTCTCGAAAAAGCCTCTACAGAGAGATGAAGGAAATGTAAGAGATGCACGCACTCATCATACACGTTTGGACTTGGTTCAATTCGAATAAACCGAATAAACCCAAAAAATCGATTTGAAAACCGGGTTATGTGTCCGAGCACCATCGAAAACGCATCCCTATGGAGGAACCTGGTTTTGTCTCTATACACAGCACCAAAAAAAAGAGAACATAAAAGGATTCAGTTCTCCGGCTGAGCTCACGCCAGTGTCATCACCAAATCATGTTCTACAAGTTCGCAATCTTCCATTTTTATGCCTGAAAACCAACAACACAAGAAGATGAGCTATATGATGAAAGATAAACCCCAACGTTTCAATATTTATGAAAACAATCCAGAATATGAGTTTATTCGGCCTAATATGAAAGGAAGATTCATATGTGCAAGTAATCCTTAGATTGACTGATAAGCTTGAGGGGAGAGAGATGCTGACCAAAACGAGTCTTTCTTCTCTTGTTCCAATAGCTCTTCGAAGGAGATGTCTGAGAATTCATCATCTGGATTGTCTAACTCTGTACTTGATTTGTCTTTGAGCTCCATGGAAGCGCTTATTTCAAGAACCTACATATCAGAAACAGTATTCGTGGATTTAACTGTAGTTAAGCAACATAGAAACCAAAAAATCTCAAAGGAAGTCCCAATTATGCTAATAGAGTCCAATGCCGATGATAAAACAGATAAGATTCTACAGGTTTATCAGACAACAACAATAATCATCACCAAGATTACTCCATAATCAGAAACATCATCTGAGATATTAGACACATAGGACACAATCTAAGGACACAAGTGACTGAGTTTGGTTGTAAGTACCTTTTTGTATGCAGGTGAAAGTTTTAGCTGTTGCTGGAGCCAATTATATACAAGTGCATCTTCTTCTACTCTTTTTTGTTCCATCTCCAGCTTATTGATCTGATGACACACAAATATTACTATTCACTTCAAAAGCAACAGAGAGAAAAAAAAATCAGACACAATAATTGATGAAGCTAACATTCACCTGCTGACGAAGTCGGTCAAAGGAAGATCTATCAGCTTTGAAGAGAAGGGCTTTTGTTATTGAAAACTTGCGCTTGATTATTTCTGACCTACAATAGATACAAACATGCTTAAATCAGAATCCCCAGAGAAGAAAAGGGAAGTACTCAGAAAAACAGCATGCCATAGCTAAAAGCTACCGAGATTTCTCATGCCTGTGTCCTCAAAAAATGTAGGAAGAAGTAAGGAAATGGAGTTATGCCATGAAATTTCTATTATGGTAAGTGTTAACTTACTTGTGCTGTAGTTCATTTTTGGCTTCTATCAAACAATTAGCAAAGTCACCAACCTGCAGAAGTGAAGAACCCAAAGAAACATCAAAATCTAAAACAAGATTGGATTGGAACAAAATCCAGAGGCTAGATTTGAAATCAATCATTCTGATATGTATCATAAGGAAACAATCTGATGATAAAGTACTGAAACCCCCCAACTCAAAAGTCACTTCCACAGAGGATATTGAACAAACATCTTCAAAGCTAAAAAAAAAGCCAATTGCTTAAGAAAATGGCAGGCTTAGTAGAAATCCATTTTTCATGAACACATTTGAATTCGATTTAGGTTTCAAATTTGTAGTTTTCAGTTTGTAGAGCCTAAAGAAGCAGACCTGAGCTAGGGTCAATCCTTTGGCATTATTGCATTTAACAAGCTGATCATATTGCTGCTTAATCTTCCTCTGCGTTGCACTGCTCGTCGATGTAAAAGGGTACAAGCAAACAAACTCCGGTTTGATTTCCGATTTCGAAATCGAGCCAGACCTCGGATTCAAAACAAACCCATCTCCCTCACCAAGCTGCTTTTCGCAGCTGGATTCATCTGTATCTCCTTCTATTGCGTCTGATTTATTCTTCTTACCTCGCTTCTTCTTCTTCTTCTTCTTCTTCTTATTCTTCGTCGTCACTCCTTGATCTCCCTCCCAATCCGATTCATCCTTCTTATCGGAGAGCAGGAACTCGTAGAGACGCGAATTCGTTAAATGGGTCGGGTCATTTTCAAGGGTTTGGTACTGGGCTACGTCTGAAATCTCCGATTCTGGTTCGAGTTTGGTTTCGGATTCGGATAAGAGTTTAGGACTGTAAAGAAAAGCAGCTCTGCGGCGGGAAGCTTTGAGGAGAAAGAAGATGGCGGAGAGGAATGAGAGGAGGGAGAGAGTTAGGAGAGATAAGAGGAGAAAGGAATTCATGAGAGGGTTTAGTGTAATTTTGAGTTGTGGGAAATGCGGAGCCGCCATTGACGTGCTTCGTACATCACAGCCAAGGGAGAGATAACAAAAATTAAATTAGATAAAGAGAAAGCGACGACCAAAATGCTTTTCTTACGATATTTTACGGAAAGTTTTGAATTATTTTGGTATTTTATTTATTTTTTCCGTCTTTTTAATTTTGAATTAGCAATATAATTTATAAGATTTTAGTTGTAGTAAGATGGATTTTTCTAATGGTAAAATAAAAATAACATCAATATTTATATGACAAATTGACAATTAACTCATTATTTCCAGTCATTTTTGGTCTTCATTTTAAAACCAAATTCTTTGTTTTTAAGTTTGTACTATTATGTTGACAAAAAGAAAATAGCTTTGTATGCTATATTGCTATGGGATATTTCCATTTAACTGTTGTGAGAAGTTTTCTTTATTTGCCTACTCTTAATAATGTAATTTAGTTTTTAGCAAAAAAAATAGTAATGTAATTTAGTGTCTATATTAATACAAAATCCTCTGTAAAATAGTGTGTATGTGGCAATGTGTTTATCGATTTAAAAACATGTTTATTAACTACTATATATATATATGTTTTATTTGTCGCTCTCCTAACAACTCAGTCGTTGTAGTATAGTGGTAAGTATTCCCGCCTGTCACGCGGGTGACCCGGGTTCGATCCCCGGCAACGGCGATATTTTTAATAAAATATATAATTATTTTTGTTACGAAAAAGCATAATGATGGCTTCGCCCGGGTTCGAACCGGAGACCTTCAGTGTGTTAGACTGACGTGATAACCAACTACACCACGAAACCCAATTGCTTATTAAGTCAATAAGTTTGTATATATACCACATAATTAAAAGGAGTTGTATTTTCCCCGGAAAGTCGCCGTAGGAACTCCAGCACCACTCAGTGGGCTCTGCGTTTCGATTTGATCTTAGGGTATTATATATTCTCGAACACCGTCACGACGCCGACGAACTCCAGTTCGATCCAGGTAACCTTTTTCTTCAAATTTTAGGTCTTTTAAAAATTTGCAAACGAATATTCATCATGTCTACTCATATTATAGCTCTCAAGGTTTGCTTTCAATTCATGTGATCCTGTTGATTTTATTTCCCTTTTTCTGGGGAAATTGAATACTTACGGGTTCAATTCCTTGTGAATGCAGCTTAGTGTAGTAGATGTTATCTCGAGTTTTGATTCGTTGTCCGTGAAATTTGTGTAGATAGACGATAGTAAGTAAAAGGCCAAAAGAGAGAGTCTTTTTGGTTTGTTTATTCATCTGTTTTCGAAAGGATGGAAGATAAGGGAAAGGGTGTGGTAGGAGAAGGTGAGGAAAACTTGTTTTCTGTGATAGAAGAGGGTCCAAGCAATATGGAAACTGACAAGGAAGTTGATGGTTGTGATGATGAAGATGTAAACAGTGATGAAGAAGGTCAGTTAGATGATGATGATGATGATGATGATGACGAGGGGGATGAGTCAGAAGAAGGAGATGAATTAGAAGCTGGAAGTGGAATTCCAAATAAATTTGAACGCCTTGAATATGAAGCTCTGGCAGAGAAGAAACGCAAAGCACTTGCTGATTCTCAAGGGTTAGTTTTTCTCTTTCCTTTTCTTTTGTATTTGGGTTCTATGCTTCAAGATGCCGTGAAAATAAGGTTGACCTAGTTGATTTTCTCTATGTGGAAATCAACGTTCCTGAGATTGTGCAATTCCAATGAACAGTTTGTTTAAAAATTCTCTCATTGTCTCTTTCTTACTTAACCTTCTTGCTTGAGGATCCCTCGAAGTGAAAATCCTCTCTCTCTCCAACTTGAAGGCCGAATATGCAAACCCATAAGTCTTATTCAGTTTAATGCATTAGACTTGCGAATATAGTTTGAAGATCCCATTCAAGTAAATATAATTTGAGTTGGTTAATTGTTTGTGAATGTCACAGTGATGGTTCAGGAAATAGAGCGAGGTCTGATGCTTTTACCATCTCGAATAGCACCTCGGGAATGGAGAGATTCATGGAATTAGTTTCTTCTGGTCGCCGACGGAATTCAAGGAAGGTGTGTTTTTCTAGGATAGCTACTTTTAATGTCACACTTAAACTTGCAATACATTGTCTCTTGAATTAATCTCTTGCAGCAATAACTTTAACCTTTGTATATTATTAGACCTTACCATTTTTTTTAAACACACACTTGAATTGCATTTTTGTTCTCGAACCACATTGAAATTAGAATCATGGATTCCCTTGTTTCCCCTGTTGGCAAGGAATGTATTTTGTTCTTCACTTGTGTGTTCTCCCGTGCTAAACTCTTAACGGAGTTATATGACGGGCCAAGAATATTCATATCAAGCTGGTAATACTGCATATGCTGCGACTTCTTATTTATTTTATATCTTCTATACTTATGCAGCTTAAGAAAAAGGGTAGAAGACGTGGGTCAAAGAAAGAAATTGCACCTGACATCCTAAAGAGGTTTAGGGAGGCTCTTTTTCTTCATGCACAGGGCCGTGACACTGAGGTAATTTAGGTTAAGTGTTTATTTGATGTTGGTTCCATGCTTATAGAGAGAAAATCGAAGCTAAGGAACACACTTCATAATTTCCTGAAGAAATAAATTGATCTTTCTCTACCAATATATGGTTTGACTATTACATATCTGAAATACTGCTTTTTCCTAAATAGTTAGTGTGTGCGTCTCATTTATATTTATGGGCTGATCCAGCTTTATGTGGATTTACTTTCTTCTAGGCTTTACCTATCTTAATAGAAGTTATTAAGCAAGCACCAGCCTTCGATATAGCATATTATTACCTTTCATGTGTTTCTAAGCAACTTGGTAAGACCGAATCCTCTTCCACAGAAGCATTAAAGATTGCTGCAAGTATCAAAGGTCCAAAATCACCTCTTTGGAAGTTGCTTTATGAGAGGTTCATGTAAGTTTTCTCTGTTCATCTCAGACTGCCAGTCTTCATTTGCATCATCTTGTACAGCAAAATGCCTACGCAAATTTTTTTTTAGTTACTACTCCATGCTTGTAAATAATGGTTGTCTAGATGTCACTGTAGTTTTTTACAGTAGGACCTAATCAAAGATTGTAGGTTTTGCAAATGATTTAGTAGAAAAAAAACCAACGTTGTTATCGTAGGTAATATACAGCCTTAGGAGAAGAAGAGTAAAAGTAAGAGAAGGAAAACAGAAAGAAAGTGACTGGTGGTGGGGGAAGGAAAACCTGTTTTGTATTATGTTTAGAAATTTGTACTTGATTGTGGCAAGCTAAGTAACAAAACTAGTTGATTTCAGGGAACAAGAGGACATGTCGGCAGCAAGGAGTTATGCGTCCAAAGCAATTCAAGCTGATCCTGATGATCTCCCTTTGAAATATGAATATGCGGACCTTTGCCTAAATGTTGGAAAATATAGAGAAGCTGCTGAAACGTATGAGCAAATATTTCGTCGATGTCCTGAGAGTCCTGAGAGAATTAAAGTACTCAAGTGGGGTACAGAGGTATAAGCTGAATGACTTGAAACCTCCTCTCATTGCTAATCCGTGAGATGTGGTTTCTCTATCCAGGAAAAGAAAAAAGGGTTAGACCAATTTTAAGAAATTATTTCATTTTTGGTCTTTTCAGTGTTTCCTAAAATCTGGTGAGGGGGAACGAGCAGCAAGCATCTTAGAGGATCATATTAGATCCCATTCATCTGAAGTGGGCAACGATGTCTTGGATTTACTGGCTTCTGTTTTCATGCAAATTAATGCGTACGATAGAGCTCTTAAGTTTATTCACGACGTGCGCCAGATTTACAATCTAGGAAAAGAACTTTCTTCCAGCTTGAAAATCAGACAAGCCATCTGTCATGTTCACCTTGAACAAATGGAGCAGGCAGAGGTGTGTAAATTTATATTATAAAAGTGCTAATATTTTAGCTCAAATGATTGCTTAAAAGTTATACCCTCTTCTGATTCTTGTAATAGATTTATATGCCATCTCATATTCCCCAAATTTTGGGTTGCCTCTCTTCTACTTTTAGTGACCCAGAGTTGCAGTCCTTGTTTTTTCTGAAACCTGAGATTGACCCCCAAAAAAAAAAGAGAATGAGGACTCACTAATGCATATTAATCTTTGCAATTGGTCCTTATCATTCATCGGTACTTAGTATTCTTCTCAAATTCATGTTTCAGAGTTTGCCACCATGTGAACCATGTCAGTTCTCTTATGCTATAAATTTTAGTGTGACCTGCGGTCTCTTATACATGAGGTTTTTAAAAAAAAATGATGTCTATTTCTGTGATTTTGTACCTGCCTATACAATTCACTTTGTTGTTGTCAGATGTTAGATACTATTCTTGTGAATGATGTTGCTTTCCTGATCTGCAGATTGTGTTAAGTATTCTACCACGGGAGGCTGCATCTGAACATCCAGAGCTCATTACCAATTTGGCTGATGAGCTAACAAACATTGGGAATTTTCACTTGGCTCTCAAATACTATTTACAAGCAATCAGTGAACCTGTGAATGTAAGGAGATCACCAGTTGTGCTCCATTTTTTCGTTTTTATACCTGCTGCTTCACCCCTTGGATAACTAGTTTTGTGGTTTTCCTTGTAGAATGGCCATTTGTTTGTGAAAATTGCCCGTTGTTATATGTCATTGGCAGAACGAGAACAGGCCATTGTTTTCTATTATAAAGGTACTTTCATAATTTCATTGAGTAAGAGGTTGATTTAGTTGTTGTGTATATGTGTTTTCTAGAATGAAATAGTTCTTAGATGCTTATGTTCTATCTTTAGCCCTCTCTTTTCAAGGGTAGAAGGATCGAAACAGTTTTACTATGTTTTTTTTTTGTGTGGACAATTTCACTATGTTCTGTCCGTAGTTAATTGCATGGGATGTTTTGAGGTCTCGAAACTCAAAATCTTTTATGATTTTCAATGTCTTGCAAATTGAAAATGATATTGTCTATTTTCTTTTCGGTTTCTCATTAGCATCTATTCCATTTTTTACTGACTGAAATTTCCCTCAGCTCTGAATGAACTCAGTGATACGGTTGATGCTCGCATAACTCTGGCTTCACTCCTCCTGGAAGATGGCAAACGAGATGAAGCTGTATTAGTGCTTTCTCCTCCGGAAAATCCAGGTCAGTAAAGAAAACTTATATCTCTCTTCTGGCCGTACTGTCTGAGTGAGTGCATATTTTACCTAAGATTTGGTCCTCATGATACATTCATTTATTAAACAGCACTTATACAGCTTTGATGCAAAAATTTGTGATAAGTAATGACTCTGTTACTTTTTCAATGTCGAATCTGCCCCCCGCTTTTCTCTTCCAAATGTTAGTTATGTTATTTGCATCCATACTGTGCTGTGTTGTGCCATGTAGTATAAGATTGCTAACTATGGTTCTATTCTGTAAATGTAGATCCTGATACTGCTAAACTGAAGGCATGGTGGAAAAACAGAAAGATCAGGATGAATCTTTGTCAGATCTATCATTCAGAGGGACTGCTTGAGGACTTCGCCAATACAGCACTGCAGTTGGTTCTTAAGTGGGTTTGGCGGCGGACGGTAATATCCCTATATCCAAGTGGTTTGGAATGCGTTCTCATATAATAAAACTGCAAAAGAATTGGGAACATATATAACTTCTGCTTCATGAAGAAAAGCATACTTGGATCCACCTGAACATCCAGCATTTTGTTAGGGTTCTTTCATTTGACATCAGCAGAATGTAGTTTCCTAAAAATATTTTGTATGCTGTCCTTACTCTGTATTTTCTCTCGGCCTGATGATAAGTTTAGGTAAAGGGGAAAAGAAAACGACTGGTTCTTTCAGAGCATCAAAGAAACAGAAAACGCCGACGTCCTAGAGATCCTCAAGCCTCCCAGTAAGTCTTATACATTTCCACCATAGTCTTTAAACCTTGTCATTCCTGTCTGCACACTATTATTAACTTTTGTTCCGAAACATGTTGAGCAAGGTTGAGTGGCGGACCAAAAAAATGGCGCAAAATCAGGGCAACATTAAATGAAACAAGAAAAATTAGAGAACGAGCTGCTATTAAAGCTCATAACGAAGACATCTGCAGTGAATCTGAGGTATCGATCAATGTGCGCACCATTTGACCTTCCCTTGTCCCTGATAAAAACTAGTACCCAAATTAAACTTTTGCGTTTCAACATACCCAAATTTGATTACTTATTTGTGGGTGACAATATGCCACACGTTTTTTTTTGTTGGTTTGTAGACCATTATTCCGACTCTGTTCTCTTTGTTTTAATCTGCTTCAAATGTGTTTGCCTATTAGATTGACCCGATTTATCCTTCTGACTTTTTTTACGCAGGAAGAGGGTATCAAGGATGACGAGTATCACCGTCTCTTTGTGGATGTAATTGACCGTTCCCTTTTATCATTATGTAGTAGAATGTATATCGTTGCTCTTACATACGTTTTTCTTGCTTATGACTGTATAACTTCATTGATGTCATCCTGCTTTATGTTTGTCATGACGCCTAATGCTCTTGTCTTGTAGTTGTGCAAGGCATTGGCATCCTTGCAAAGATATTGGGAAGCTCTGGAGATCGTTAATCTGGCTCGGAGATTGGATGCCAAAATGCTACCTGTTGAGAAAAAAAAGGAGCTTCAGTCACTTGGAGCTAGTAATCTAATAATCCAACCTTGATATCTAAATTTCTTAAAGACTTGCAGATAAATCAGCGTCTTTTAGATTTTCCTACTGGGTTTATACCTGTGGTTAACACCGCTTTCTTCTTTTGATGTTTACAGAAATATCATGCGATACTATGGATCCAAAGCAGTGGTTTGACTGTGTAAGATCTGTCATTCAGCAACATCCATATCGTTTGAATGCCTGGAACTGCTATTACAGAGTCATTTCAAGGTACAGAGCGGCATTTCACTTGGAAAGTATTGTCAACGCAGTTTTGTTTACGGTATGAATATCATATTAATAAGTGCAGACTAGGGAAAAGAGCATCGAGTGAAGCTAAGTTCATGCATCACTTAAGGAGCAAGCATAGAGATTGTGTACCGCCCATTCTAATTGCTGGTCATCACTTCACCGTGACAAGTCGACATCAAGATGCTGCCAGAGAATATCTTGAAGCATATAAGCTAATGCCCGATAGTCCATTAATTAACCTCTGCGTGGGTACGTATATTGTTCTATTGCTTTCCCCAGTTTCCGAAATGAGTTAAATTAAGTTTCACAGCTTTCTTCTTTCTTTTCTTCTTTCTTTTCAGGAGCTGCTTTAATCAACTTAGCCCTCGGTTTCCGACTAAAAAACCGACATGAGTGTCTGGCTCAAGGGTTTGCATTTCTATACAACAATCTCAGAATCTGCAGTAACAGTCAGGAGGCATTGTATAACGTTGCTCGAGCATATCAGCACGTAGGACTTGTGACTCTTGCGGCTTCATACTACGAGAAGGTTTTAGCGGTTTACGAAAAAGAATACCCGATGCCAAAACTCCCTAATGAAGATCCAAATGTTGTGGAAGACCGTAAGCCTGTGAATTGTGACCTACGCAAAGAAGCTGCACACAATTTGCATTCGATCTATAAGCACAGCGGAGCGTTTGACCTCGCGAGACAAGTCTTAAAGGATCACTGCACTTTCTGAGTCTCGTTTTGTTGTAAATTCTTCAAATTGTCCCTTTTCATGCATTACTTAGTTCCCTCAAAAAAGTTGATCTAGGAACCATAAGCAGATTGTCCCTTCCTACTTTATAGGGATTTGTTTTCTTCTTTCAGGATTAGATATATTCCGCGTAATGAAAATGTTCGTGTAGATCATCTTGCGAAATATGTAAGAGCACGTAGTTTATGTTTTTCCATGTTAGTACATTGGTTCTTGACTGGCTCTCCTTCGAGGAGAACCACTAAACCGTAAACCGATAACTTAATGAATGGGGTTTGTTGACAAAAAAAAAAGGAACCATAAGCAGATCTTTTGGTGATTTGTAATTTTCCATGTCGTTTATTACACCAGCACGAACTTTGATAAGCTCAAGACATGACAGTTTCTCTGGGAAATGTTTCATGAAAAAAAATGAATGTTATGGACCGGATTAAAGAAAATGAAACAAAATTTATTTGTTCTCTAAGACAGTTTCATTTAGTTCGGTTTGAAGCTGTTAAATGTAATATCTGACCATAGAAAATGGTAGAATCAAAACTGGGCGATTAAGATCACCAAAATACATAGATAAGCAACAATTTGATCCTCAACAGAAAGCAAAGATGTTCTGCTCAGAAGTGATCATTCTCTTTGCGGAAGCAGATCCAACGATCCTTTCTAGCTGCAAACAGTAAAATCACAATGGTCCACATTAGAACACACTTACCATTACAACAAATGAGATTGAAAATGAGAGATGTGTAAGTACCCGGAGCAGATCAAAACGAGAAAAAAGTGCTGTAGACATCATGTCATGTGATCCTTCGTCAAGCATGTTCATTATCTGCAGTTTAAAAGCTAAACTGATGAGTCCACTGGCTTTCTCCTGATAACAGTTGTGTCGTAATTTATTCGATTAAAATGATCTTACCTGAGGGTAAAACTCCTTCCGCTCTGGAAGAGAATATATAATTAAGTTCTTTATGCCACGGATCTGAAACCAACATCATTTTACATCAAGCCAAATTGATCACAAGAGTAATTTCATCATAGAAGATAATAAAAGATCATAGATGAAATTAACAAGGAAAATAACCTTGTATCTGCGATAAAAGTATGCTCTCTCAGTGTAAAGCATGATCTTTCGGCTCCCCACAAAAAACTGTTCTCGTGCACGGGATATATCTGCATTTTTCGCATATCTGAAAAAGGAGAGTCACGATGAACACTACCATCCGATGAAACAAATCCAGTAAAGCAGCAAAACTTCAAAACAGGAAAAAAAATGGTCTTACTCTCCAAGAAGACAGAAAGAGGCATTCTGCTTCTTCAAAAAGTTTCTAACCCTGACGAACTCAAAGTAAGAATTAATGAAGATCATTACTCCTCCCTGCAAGAATGATTACAATACAACAATCAAGCTCCCAATTTTACGTGATAACAATAAGGTCCATTCTATGTTTTTTTTTGGCAACTTAAAGTAAGTATGGGCATCAAAATAGTTAAGCCTTTGAATGATGGGAATACCTGAACAGAGTCTTTAATCTTTGGGAAAATCTGTAATGAAAAGAAGAACATAATCGGTAAATATTGTATTTTAGCATTAAACATAAATTAAAAAGTGTAATATGTGCAATGACCCATTTGGCCAAAGCATAATATCATCCTTCAAAATATTTTGTTCATGAAAGTCTAGTTACTACATAAGCAAAGCCTCTAAACTAAACAAATCAAAAATTAACCTTTTTGGTAAAATATTCAAGACGTGCATCTTCGACTTGGACCATGGAGTCTGCATCAAATCTTTCATAAATCTGCAACACAGACAGAGAGATAAGATGTCTAGAACTTTGATCATGTAAGTAAGATAACTATATACCTGACGGACAGGGAGTAACACTTTCTGAAGAACACCCTTGTATTTACAGGCCAGCTTCATCTGCATAGATTCAACCAAAAGTGTTATGGGAAAATTTTAATTCGAAACTAAAAACTTTAAAGTCTACAATCTTGCCCACCTTTCCTTTATAGTTCAAGCAATGGTGATTGAATAGAGAATTGATCTCTGAAACGAAGTAGTATTTGGGTTAGTACGAGTTTGGAAACTCCAGCATAAACAAGGTTTTTGGAAGTATAAAAAAAACAAAGGACAACAGGAATTTAACCATAGGTGAAAAGAGGTGGGTAGATCAACACCTGGTGTTAAATAAGAACTTAGAATAATTGACTGCCGATAGAACCGTGCATGTCCATCCAGATACCTTAAAAATAAGAAGATTTTTTTACAAATTCGGACATGCATGGGCTGCTGGACATATAAAACATATTAGAGAAGAGAACTTGAAGTTAGGAGAATTACGTACAATGGGCGAATTCGCATGACATTGGTACCATGTTGTTTTGATGGCAATTTATTCAAGTGCTTGACGACTGTAGTAAGGAACGACCAATTCTGAAACATAATAATAAAGAATATAAGAAATGAAGTCATGATATTCCATCTTTGAAAACTCTATAAACTCACACCACAACCTACCTGCATAGATATTATGTCTGCATGGTCGATAACCAAAACCTATCCACATGTAAATGAAAGAAATATTAGAAAGTTCAACAAGGAGATGCAGAATACAATTACATAAGTTTGGAACTACATGCAGCAATAGACCAGGTTTAAGAGAAAAGCAATAGCATTCTAATGTAACTGAACATTATAGGCATCAACCGTCTGCTATATATTAAATCTATCCTCTGCAAGCAATGATAAACAAAAGTACCTCTATGGAGGAAAGATAATCAACATCCCGTTCCTTGTTTTCCTCTGCCATACCAATGGCCTAACAAGAGTGAAATCGATAAGAGATTAAATTATAAAGATTTACATAACTGAATCATCTTACGAAAGGACTGATACGGCTACTTACCATGTGTAACTTGAGAGGGGAAGCAATAATAATGTCTGAGGAATAGAAATCACCATACAGCCTAATGCTCTTCCTGTAATTGATATGTGGATTCAAGTCTCAGCACGACCAAATTAGGTACAAACAGAAAGCAGGCACTGCCAATTTAAAGAGGATGAAGGCTAAACATTTACCTTGTATGCTTAATGCCTAACATAAACTCATCATCACTGTTACTCGCACCAAAAAGAGCCTGCCAATCAGAAGGTTTCGAAGACTTTCCATTTTTGGACGTATTCTTTTCCCCATCACCGTCATCAGTATCCTCGTCACATCCAAACTCATCATTAAACCGATCAAGGTGTTCTACATTAATCTGAAACAAATGAATGATATTGAAGAGAGCATAGGCAACTTAAGAAATTATCAGCAACATAGGCAATATCAAGGCAGAAAAACTTTACATTTACCCCATAAGCCAGAAGAGAAAGAAGAAAAAAGATGCAATTATTTCTACATCAATTAATAATAATCAAACTAGAGAATTTGGTCATTTGCGAGATGTTGAGCAAAGGCAACACAGTAGCAAAGCAAATGCCAAGTGCAAAATTGATGACAGAAATTTATAAATGTATATACCCTTTGAGATTCTGGAGTTAGTTGTATGAGCCTCTTAACAACGCGAAACGCGATGCTCCTCATTGGTAATAGAATCAGTACCTGGGATTTACAATATACATAAGACCAGTTGACCAATTCAAGTAACAACAGATTCAACACACATAAAACTTTTGCAAGAAAAGCAGAAGGGGTCACCTTTGGACGAGTAAATCCTTGGTCTAGAAATCCATCATCAGAGAGAATTTCCTCTTCAGATGTGTCTCGATGCTTGGCAATTTTACTTTCATTCTTCTTCACAAGATCTCTAGTTTTAAAGATGTGATTCAACTGCATAAGACAAACTGACTTCAATAAATCCTGGAGAAATGCTTAGTCGAATGAAAACCTCATAAATTATCTTAGAAAAAGAAATACAAGTAAGTACGCACAGAATGCATAAGGTATGCGTCCATGGCACTCGAGTCTTCTTCAGAGCCTCTATTATAAAAGGGTCTCTTGTTAGAATGCAAAATATCCAAATAGTTGTTGCCTACAAAATTCAATACAATAATCAGCAGCAGAGCCATAAACGAAACAAAAGCAACATATAGTACAAAAATATAAAGAAATAGGTGATTCCCACAATCTAATACATACAAATGGAGAAGAGTCTTCTCCTTTTAGATGAGTCAAAATCTTTGCCTCCAGCTTTCTTGTATAATTGAAGCCAGTGCTTAAATAACTTAGGCTTAAGGCCGTAAGTTGCATCAGTCTGAACACCCTGCAAAATAATTTTATTAAGGCTACTGATAACTACTAGGTTTGGATGCGTATTTTGCAAAAATATTTTTCTGTTGAGAAGGGTATATAGAACACATACATCAAGGAAATTTTCACTGGTTCCCTTCCAACTGCAATTTGGCATGTCAAAGGCAGGTGATTCCCATTTAAATTTCCACAAGCCTTTTGGTAAATTTTCCACTTCTTCACTGGATAATTTGTGGTTAAGGTGCTCACTAAATGCACTGAACAACAAAGGTATCAATAAAAAATTGTATTGGATTAACGAAACCACCATCTGAATAAAATTTACCTAGCAGATGAAGAAGCAACTACAATGGATTGGCCATTGGTACTCAACTCATGCTCCTCATCCGTTTCACTGTCGTCAGAATCTTCTTCCTCGCTCTGATTATCATTGTTCTCCAGCGTAGTGTCCTCAGTAAGATCTCTAAGACTTTCATGATCATCCTCTTTAATAAAGACAAAGAGAAAGAGAAGCATAGTTGAAATCGAAAGGCTGAAAAACCATGCAACTATTGCAAGAAAACTTATGAGCCAACAAGGCAGAGATGAGTTGAAACAGCAAGCAAGTTTACAGGAGTATGCAAAGTCTCAGTATATGTAGCCATAAGGAAAGAAACTACGACTAATTTCCAATACTAAATAGAAAAAACTTACCTTGAAGCTCATCATCCTCTCCATCAGTAGAGCTTAAATCCTCAGACCCACTGTTTTCCTCTTCTTCATCATCTTCATCGTCCTCATCTTCTTCTGTGTCGCTTCTGCCTTCCTCCTCCCTCTGCCTGTTATAAACTTTGGAGATTCAGTATCTCTACCGCAACTAATAAATACACAATATACCCCAAGAAACTTATTGCATATTTATCTAGACAGTCTTAAAAAATATAAAACCAATTAAAGAGTAAAGGACATAATAATTCCACAGATGAACAAGAATGTCAAATCGAAATGCTCCACTATTCAGACTACCAATTGACATAAGGCAATGGGATATAAGAGTTCCAAATCAACGAAAAACTTGAACTTGTTAAAACAAACGACATAATAAAAGTACCTTCTTTTGTTCATATCAGCAACAACTTTGTTAGATAAAGCGAGAGATTCCATCAAATTATCGTAAGCTGTGCGTTCTCTGTAAAACATAGCTTCTGATTCATCCTCAATATGTTCTCCTTCAGGTAAATCTAACGATACAATACCCAAAAAAAGAGTTTTAATTTTGAGTACCACTTATTCAATCTGAAATCACTAGCAGAAATAAACAAGAGCTAACAGACCTAGTTCATCTTCTGAATGATCGGAAACAACCTCCTTCTCAACGCGTTTGTGCTTCTTCGTATCGCGTTTCTTATCAAATTTCTCATGTGGCCTGTGCCTCTTCGGAAATACAGTAGAGCTTGGAGCCATCTGAGGTGAAGCTAAGTGGCGGATGTTCGTCTACAAAATCAGTTTGCTTACTTGGGAGCAATGACACCAGAGAGAAGAAGCGGCGGTAGCTATGAAGAAGAAGATGAAGAAATTCACTGAATTTTGCCCGAGAAACTATTTTTTAATCTTTTAAAACTCACACCAAACCTTCTAAGTGATGTAAAAGGTTCCAAAATAAAACCCTTATAATCTTAAAAAGGTCAAGAAACCAAACCGGATTTTACCGGTCCGACCATTTATGTATTATTAAATGGTTTTTGCCTTTTTTTGGTATTTAGTTTTTGGATATCTGAGAAAAAATTTCAAAGAAGTGAATGTAAGATTTTAAGGTAAAGACTAGTTTTTACAGTTTTTAAGCAAAGTAGATTTCTAAAATCATTGCCTTCTCTTACTTTTAAGTTTTAAGAAGTATATAATTATAAGGTAGATTGTTGGATCTCTAAAATCAATTTTTTTGGTTTAATATGTGGTTGAAATAAAAAAATAACCACCACCATTATCATATCATTGTCATACCATCATAACAGTATTACTATCACTATTCACTACCATCATCGGAATACATCATTTATCATTATACGTACCATGGTCATCCTAATCAATTGTTTATTGCTCAATAATGAAACTCGGCGAATTCAAAGGCTTCCAAGTTGGAGGAGTGGTGGGCTTAAACGAGCCATGTTCAATTGTTCATTGTTCAATAATGCAAGTAAAATAACTCGGCAAGTCTCAGCTCTTTCTGGTCTAACCTTTCATGACTTTTGCAGTTTTCTCCTCGTTCTCTTCTTATTACAGCCCTATGTGGCATCTTCTCATTGGCTATCACCTCTTTTCACTTTATAAATTGAGACAATGCCAACATGGCATGTTCTTGCCCCCGTGGCACCTTTCGCCTCGTCGTTTTGTCAGTGGTCTTACTACTTTTGTGCTTTGGTAACTGTTTAAGTACTTTATGTTCTAACAAATTTTCCTATAAACAAGAACAAACGATCATATGATTACCAAACCAAATTAATACAATAGAACTCACAAAATGATAAACGAAATTCACGATAACATGCCAAGTGCCAACCGGAATAACAAATCATTTGATGAATTACATAATTAAAAAAATTAAAACGATATGTTTGGAAAATGAACTCTTAACAGTTATGTAGATAATTTCGAGTAATCAGTCATGTCACGTGGATGAGTTTCGAACAAATTAGTTTCAGAAGTATTGTGTGTATTTTTAATGTACCCCATATTTCATATTTTTTATAGATACAAGATGTTCAATTTTTTATATTTTTTTTATAGAATTCCAAAACTTTATAAAAGCTAGCTTTTCTCTTCACATGCTATTAATCACAACACATCACTCTTGCAGCAAAAATAATTTCTCTCCCATATCCAAAAAATAAAAAATAAAACACAATATGACAATATACGGCACAAATCCGACGTCGACTAACGACTTAGCCCCAAAACTCGAGTACATCACACGCACCAACAACCAACGCAACGTAAGAGCCGGCCTCGCCACGCGCCGCTCATGGAAACAAATGCTCGACCTCCGCTCCTTCGACTTCCCGCGCAAAATAGCAACTGTGATCACCAGAGTCAGAGCCAACACTGTCTATTTCCAGACCAACTACACTATAGTCATCCTCTTCTCCGTGTTCCTCAGTCTGATTTGGAATCCCTTCTCCCTTCTAATCCTACTCGCGCTAATCGGCGCGTGGCTCTTCCTCTACTTCCTCCGCGACGAGCCGCTCACTGTTTTCGACCGCGAGATCGACCACCGTCTCGTACTTATCATCATGTCCGTTCTCACTCTCTCGATTCTTTTCTTGACCGATGCTAAGCTCAATATTGCGGTGGCTGTCTTGGCCGGTGTGACGGCTGTGTTATCTCACGCAGCTGTTAGGAAAACCGAAGATTTGTACCAAACCGACCAAGAAACCACTCCTTTGATTCCCTAAGAAGAACTCTCTTCATCTGTTAGTAGACTCTTTCACGACTACGATTGTTTATTTTCGTTTAGGTTTGATTTTCAATGTTTCTTTCAAGTGTTATGATGATAACTAAATATGATAACAATGATTTATTATCAGTGTTTTGATGACTAAAATTCTAAAAATATTACAACATGGAAACTCGAAACGTACCAAACGCATGAATCGTATTCTATATATCGTCCCATAAACTTATTGCAAAGTCGTTATAAACAATTGAATGCATATACAGTTGTTCCCTGACTTAGGTTCCTAACTTATTAAGATTGGTTGAATTTAGTTGTTCCCTAGTTGATCTAAACCCTAGCAAAAGGTCGTTTCTTTTTTCTTTTTTCCAAATTTCTCCTCTTGGGACTTGATCCATCGTGCAAATCGCCGATTTCCATAAGATCCGATTCGACATGTCATTACTGTGTTGATCTGCCAGGTCATTACACTTAAAATAGGTTTAAGATTGGTTATTCTACTAGGGAATGAATAATGTTCTGCTCTAAAGGTCATTACTGTGTTGATGTCCATGAATGTTTCGTCAATAAATTTTGTTTCCTATTACTGATTGCTTCTAGTTCCTAGCCTTTACCCCTAGTTGACCATATGATTCTTTGCTTACCTTGTTAATCATGCTGTTTATGTATATAAATATGCTTTGGACTACCATGTTTAAGGAGAGCTTAGTACCCTAGGAGCATAAAAAGTTCCGTTTCTTAGGTTCCTAAGATTGGTTGATTTTTTTTGTTCCCTAGTTGATCTGCCAGTTTGCCCTTAATTAGGGAATGAATACTCTTCGAGCAATAATTTGCTCTAAATTGGTCATTACTTTGTTGATGCCAATGATCATGTTTCAGTCAATAACTTTTGTCTTCCTTGTTGCTTGCTTAGCTATTTTCTCACATGAACAAATCAAAGATCAGACCTTTATTAGTGATTACTTATAGTTCCTAACATTTTCTAGTTTGTCTGAAGATCAAGAAGAAAATCTTACGTTTAAGATATATATATATATATACTAGCATTGGTTTCCATATGACTCTTTGCTTACCTTGTTAATCATGCTGTTTATGTATATAAATTATGCTTTCCACTACCATGTTTAAGGAGAGCTTAGTTTGCCGCCAAGAATGACCGACAAACTAATTAATAGCAGATGCATCTCTAATTTTGTTTTACAGAAATCGATCTCTAGAATAAAACCTATTTACACAAAGGAAACAAAACATGTACCTGAATACGTAGGTGGTTCATAGCCGTTCGTTCATTGGCAAATCCTTATCTCCATTGTTAAACGTTTTTTCTTCCGGAGGAATTTCATTTAAATCAAATAAAAAACTCATTCTCGTCATTTAGAACTTGCAAAATTCAAATCAAATAACAATCTATAAAAAAAGGTTAAAAACCATTGTAGTTGAGAAATCTTATATAAGCATAGTTTGTTCACAATTGCTTTCATTTGGCTCCACTGTAAAATTCAAAACCAAAATAAATATTAGTTCCAAAGTGAGATTTTTCTAAAACTATATACATAAAGTAAAAATCAGTTAAAAAAAGAATTAATAAGCAGTGTACGTAGAAGAGTTATTATTGTTGTTGTGGACGTGGACTAGATGACACACATATTATGAAGGGTTTAAAATGTTTAGGCTAAAAGTTAAAATGACGTGTTTTTAGGCAAAACATCTTATATATCAAAAACATAAAGAGTATTTAATTTTAAACTCAGCGAAGACATAATGACAAAATTTGTACATATATAATTAAGAAAATTTAAGTAATTTAGCAACTCCTAAAACTAAGAAAATATAAAAATGGGATGGTATATAAATAATGTGAAATGTACTAATCTGATATACATAAATAATATGTTTTCTGCGTAGTTATATACTAATTTTAATATATAGAAATAATGTGAAATGTTTTGATTTCTTTCAAATAAATATATAAAGAAAACAGAGACTGTCTTATTCCATTCAAACTAAAACTCACAGTATAAAATTATCTAAAGTAATAAAACTTAAACCAAAATAATATTCAATTCGTTTTTAGAAAAAATCAAGTGATTTGGTCACCGAATTGAATTAAAGCGTATGAAACGACACCAAAAAAATAATATAATAAAATGCATACACATTTACATCTGGTTTAGTTTGGTTTAATCATCGATCCCAAAAAAATTATATAAATAAAGATATGAAATTTTCATATTCCTACTCTGGTTTGTATTTCTGCCGCCACTTTACAGTTTCAGCCGGAGACAGTTCTCATCTGCAATAGTACAGTTGTCAAGGTTCAATTTAATTTCAGATTGGTGTTAGCTAGTCACATGTTGATTCTTTGGATCACTCCTCGAACCTCAGTTCCAGTGTTATCGCTATCCTCAAATTTTCTGGAGATAAAAGCGATTGAAAGAAAAAAAAATAAAAGATGAGGAAAGGTTGTGAAATGGTTTTCTGGAATTAAAAACAATCGAAAAAAGAAAAAGTAAAAGATGAAAAAAGGTGGCTGAGATGGTTCATGTAGTTTTTTCTTATATGATTGTTAAAATTGTTCACCCTGCCTGCGTTAGCCGTTTGCCATTAAAAATAAATTTGAAATCATAGTTGATTGATGAGCAGTAGTACTACTAACCTAATCGTAAGTAAATTTCATCTTTTTGTTTCAATCTTTTATACAAATTGATTTAAACTAGTCATTCCACTTAAAAAAAAGAAAAAAAAAACTAAATTTAAATTTTTATATACTATGGTTTAAATTTTCAAAAGAAAAATTTCCTAAAACACACAAAAATAATCAAACTATAAATATGTGATTAATTAAAAACGTTTTCATCTATTTTAATTAATAAATAAAATATCATTTTAGTGTATAATAGAACAAATATCATCTTTTTGTTTCAATCTCTTATACAAATTGATTTAATCTACTCATTCCACAATCAAATATAAATCATCTAACTATTTATATACTATGACTTTAAATTTTAAAAACACACACAAAATAATCAAAATATAAATATGTGAATACTTCCAAAAGAACGAACCCCTTGAAAGAGTTTTAATAATTGCATGAACATTTCAACTTTATAAATCTTTATATAATATAATTAATTTGACAAAAAAAAATCTTTATATAATTTCTCGATTGCATGAAGAATATACCATTAGTTAAGGTGCATGGATAATACATATATTCGGAAACAAACTAAACAAATCATATCATATCATTGTTCTCTTCATCAGTCACTTAACCAACTTTAGAGGAACTTGAAGAGCAAGAGGCAACATAGGTTCATGAACAATCCCAACAGATATCTTGCAATTTTCAGAACTCAACTGCTTCTCCTTCTCCTCTAATGATATAATCTCGTTGATTGTTTCCATTACTATCCTCTCCATAGCTTCTCCATCGGTCCAATCTCTAACTGTAGCCTTAACCATCATGGGATTTTGACTAATCAAATCCCAAGCCTGGAAATGCTTCCTTGGCATCATGTAGTCGTCAGCTTTGAGTCTAAGACTCGGACAGTAGTCACCAGGACCATCTCCAAGATAGATCATCTTCATATTCTTCCCCTCTTTGGCTAGAGAAGCTTGAATCCTCTCAATTATCAATCCCTATATAAATAAAAATGAATATTTAATTTATAAGTAATGGAAACAACACAGGTGGGTCCATGTACACTAACTCAGCATATGACATGTGTTTGATCATAACATATAACAGAATCAAAGATAATATATTTTCCACCAAAAGGTTTCCCAGAATCCTTGGAAGTTGGTTTACATGACAATTGGTAAAACTCACTTTTTTTTCTTTTTTTTTTCTCAAATATCAAGATCATAATTACTCATTGATTTGTACTAATCAACAAATAATTGGAAATTAGTGTAAGCGTACCTTGCACATGTTAGGAGGGCAACGAGAGCAACCATGGGAAGATTTGGTGAAGTCATGGTAAGGAGAGACTCTTAATCTTCCTTGTTCATCAACAAGTCCTGGATTTGTGTTAATCTCCGAGAAACACTCACTAATCCCGAGATGTTCAATGATAGTTTCGATAAATAACGTGTTGGCATCGCTCACTATTCTCAGCTCACACCTGAAAACGTTTGCATGATTAAGTACCGTGTCTTTTCTTCTTTAACAAGATAAATGAAAACGAAAGACTCAAGACTTTTTGATTCGGATTTACCCTAAAGCATGAGCTGATTTGATGACAGGGACGACACGAGGATGAATTGGGACTCTTCTCAGGACTTGTTTGATTTCTTCAATGGTTTTGCCATGATCATAAAGCTCCTTCATCATCCTATTCTGTTGATATTAAAAAAAAAAAAGTATTTAGGTCTCGGTTCAATAATTAGGACTGATGAATAAATAAAAAAAGAAATCACGAGAAAAAAGTAGAGTTTGAGATAAAATGAACAAACCATGAGTGGGTTCCAAGGCATCGTGGGGAGAAGCTGGTTGAACAAATCAGTGAAACCAAGTTCATCGACGACCCAATTATCACTATCAACATCGATGATCGTCTTGTCGAAATCGAACACGATGACAACGTTGTTCTTGCTAGCCATAATCATAGACGATTTCTTGAGACACAAGGAAAATAATCTATGGAAATTAAACCTAGATTTATATTGGTGTTTCTTCGACTTCTCTGTGTGATTGTGGAATGTTGAGAAGACGAAGGAGATTTATATATGAGTGGGGGAAGACGTAGAGGAGAGACACAAATAGGGATTTTCTCGGAAGATGCCATTGGAATATTACCTTGAGACTCAAAAGGTGTAAACTTAGAATCCTAGTCTGATTTGGTTCGTGTTTTTTAAACCGTTAGATCTGATGATATTTTAGGGTCAAACATTGACTTGGTATGTTCATCCGAGGGTGTTGACGGCTCTTGATTTATTTTTGTGGATATTATTTAGTTTGCTTGTTAAAAGTTTTTTTTCTAGTGGGATTTAGGCAATTTGAGAAGACACGGAATGAGATAAAAGAATATTCCACCTATTAATCCGTTTTTCGATTTTTTAGGTTCCAAGGAAAATATCCTATTATTAAAGGAAAAATAAATTCGAGTATCCTTTTCTTTAAACTGAACCAACAAAAAAGTTTAAACAATTAATATAACGTTCATTACTGAGAGATTACACATGAGTTGTATATGCTGTTAGTTTCATTTATCTAATTAATTACATTTTGTTATTAGGGAGGTTTTTACTGATTATGTCACACACTATATATCGATAAAGTTAAAACCACAAAATTCGTACTCGGTTAGTCAAACATTGAATTTATCAAAAAAAAAAAAAAAAAAAAAGATAGGAATCGCATCAGCAGGCACTAACGAGGAAGGCTGGAAAGAATATTGAGTGACAAATCTAAGCAGAGGGAATATTCTTGGGGTTAAGGATTATCATCAGCTTTTCTTTGGTGGCCACATCTTTCAATATTCATCTGCATTTTATTTCTTCTCTAACAATTAAACATATTCTAACCAAACAAGTCTTAATATGACAACACAACACTCTATGTGCATATCTATCTACAAAATATAATTTATCAGACTCTATGCGCATCAAATCAAACTTCCTTTTTTTTCCATTCTTCATGTCTTTAGAAAACTATCATAGGGATGATTCATTGCACTCGATCCACTAGGTTGGTAAGATTACCAAAAAAAAAAAAAAAAAAAAAATTAAAATCCTTAAACCAATAAAAAAGTTTGTTACTAAAATTTTAAAAATCCATATACCGATCAAGCTAGAAACAACCCCTTCTAAACTTAACACATTCCCTTGTATTTATCCTCAAATTGTGCTTTTTTTACTTACATAGAGAAGTAATACAAACAGTGGCAAATGACAATATTGTTCTTACTTATTACAATTGAATCCATGAGGAATTGAGGAGACAACTATTGTTTATTGTGGTCAACAGTAAAAAATCACAAAAGGGTGTCTGAAAAATACAATTGAAAATGAGACAGATAGCAAAAGGTGTTCAAGAAGAAGAAGGAAGATATGACAAAAGAATCAATAAACAAATTTGAAGCACAACCCTCCCCATCGTCTCATACTAAAAATCTCACACACCATAAGGCATAAGCTGTTTCTTAAAAAAAAAAAGAGTAATAGAATCGAAACTAAAAGAAGAAGAAAAAAATAATCTCCTTGGCAACCCAAAAAAAAAGACAACCTAAGTAGGAGGGGGTGGTTCCGATATTTCAGACAATAACCTTCTGGTAAAAAAAGGTCTTCTTTTTTCTTTACCATCCCAGCATTTTATCTTCTAACTCCTGAAAGAGATACTGTTGCTTCTTCAGTGGACTGCGTCGCAGTGAACTGGTCAGGCTTTGGTCACAGCATAAATTCTGTTACTACTACACCTTTTCTGGTTACATCATGACTTTGGTAGTTAAAAGAGAGAGAGAGAGACTGAAAAAAAAAAAGAGACGAGGGAAAGTTAAATTGGAGCAAGCTGGTTCAATGTGTTGTGTCTTCTCTCTCTCACCCTCTCTCCAATTCATGCATAGTACATGTACAAGCTATTTGCTGCTGCACAAGCAATGGAGTTCTCTGTTGGGTGCCAAGCCATATGCAGCAACTTAGTTGTGAAGTCATATGCGTTCCCATTCGCCTCTGCTCCAGGACTCTCTGATCCTGCGTCCAAACACAAGTTTTTACTCTACAAGAAAACAGTTTAAGCTTGAACAGGTTTTACTGTTACTACTACCACTAACCTCGTCTAACCACACGTGTCATACTGCCTATAGATCTGGAAGGTCTTGCAGGTGTTTGGATTTGCCTCCTATATAATATACACACCATTGATCAATACAAAACTCTATGACTTGTGTTTAACTATCAGAGTTCTCTTTTTCTCTGATTTACCTCATCGGGTTTTTGCTAGCTTCCAAAGTTGCAGCTTCAGTACTTCCTGGAGACGCTCCAAATACGCGGAATAGATTGCTGGTTTCACCAGGAGATTAAGCATAATAAATTGGTCATTTGTTTATCGCTTATATAAGACATAAAAGTATAGTATTGACAAGAAGACAAGCAAGTAAACCTGTAAGACCCTGTTGCTACCCTCAATCCATCGCCACTCAGACAACACTCGAATTTATCAAAGATGGAGTCATTTTCATATAGATCACATAGCTGCAACCGGGTAGAACACAATGTGGTTATTAGTTTTTAAGACAGAATCATCAAACATGAGATGCCATAGAAAGAAGCTCTTACCCTGGGTCTCAGATGTTCATGAACCTGGTAAGATGCAACTGGACCAGAATCCATGTTTATGTCCCACAGCTGAAACGTCGAAAAGGGAAAAAAAAAATTCAGAAGGAACTGAAGAATACACCTATATTGGCCCACAATCAGAAAAATATACACAAGGGTATCGGATGATTTCCAACCTTGAGCGTCATGTAATCGCGACTAAGTATGTATCTCCCATTCTTTGAGAATTTAATATCTGAAATTGAGGCAATTATCTCTGTGAAAAATGATCGCGAACCAGGTGCTTCCGGTTCTTCAAATCTGTGATATGAGGCGACAATGGTCAGTGGTCTAGAACTTTAGCCTAATAATAATCACTTCCAAGTCATTTTTGACAAAAATAAGAGAAAGATTAGAAATTATTCTACTTATTCATATCCCCTTCTTACTTAGAATTTAACATAAGTTCAGCACATATAGAAACCTGCTCTACATATCCCGAAAAATAGACGACCCTTTTCGATCAAGGATGAGGAGAACAGAACTTACAGTTTCGTATGAGAATCACACAGAGCTGATTGCCGCATATCAATCAAACGGATGGAGCCTTTTGAACTACTATATGCGAGCATATTACAATGGATAGGATGAAACTCAGCAGATGTAATAACCTCTGCAGAGACCATGTAGCATTTAGAAGCATACTCAACAAGCAGTAAACGTGAAAATAATAGATATTCAATTCAAAAGGTTGTTAACATATGAATCAATGTTAAGACCATACAAAATAAGGAAAGTAGCATACCAGTTAAGTCCTCCATATTTGTGGGCTTAACATCAACAATATTGAAACTCTGATTGCTGATTTCCAAATTCCAGAGATTTACTCGCAGATCATCAGCCGAAATGAAGGTTTCTCCATCGCTATAAAAATTAGGGGAACAAAACATTATTGCAAAGAAAAAAATACATGTTGTCTGGAATGTATGTACAAGTTATGAAATTCAGGATCAACTAGATTCAGTAAAGAGAATGGAAAAAGAAAGACAGCCAAATATTTTAGATATTAGCATTGTTTTTTGAGATGGAAAACCAAGGAGAAAGACCGCAAATACAATGATATCAAGAGTAAAACACATACCCTGTGGGAAAATTTAAGAAAATGATTACCTGCTATTTGAGATTGAATTAATATGGTAATCATGAGCATGAGCATACACTCTTCGGCATCTAGCCACAAGGTTGGTATCTTGGCTAGTCACCTAACCAAGCAGAGAGACACATTATGTCGAGCAAAGTAGAAATTGACTAATGCATGACACTATGTTGGTGCTTAGCTTTAAATACAGCAAAAGGCCCAATGGTAAATTCCCTACGTTTCACAACTCGAGTAGCAGGATCATCAAACAACGAAAACATCCACGACTTCTAGTAATATGGTATACATGCTTAATACCTATATTCATTTAGTTTTCTGAATCCTTAAACCATACTCACTTCATTTGACACCCAAAAAAAAAGAAAAGAGATATTGCATTGAGTACAACTACCACCGGCAAACGAAGAGACGGAATGCCTCCTGGCGGGAAAGGAAAGTCTTTGCTCAGGTAGCCAGGTTCATTAACGGCAGGTAATCCATTAGCAACTAATGGAGGAGGAGGGTTACTTGAACTTTCTTTCGACCGATCAATATTCATTTCAGAAATTTTCTTGATCTTCTTCTCTTGTACCTGTTTGATCCCAAATGAGAGAAGGAGTCAAATTCTAAGAGGAAACAAACAAAAACTTATCTCTCTTTTTTGCATGGAGTCTTGGAAACATAAAAAAACAAGTTTATACCTACTATATTCGAACACTATAAAGCATAATGTAACAAGATTATGGAATTGACTAATCCACAAAGGAATTGCTATAAATGGCCTATAGTTTTGCAGTCATAAGATAAAAAAATCCATCCAGAGGTCACACCTTCCAATATTTGATGGTTTTATCGTTTGTGGAAAGCAGAAACAATGCACCATTTGCTGGCTGGCACCATCTGATTTTGTTGATTTTCTCCTCTATCTCCAAACTCTTGAGATAGTCAAACTGAAACAGATTGAAGAGCAAGCTTAATGCATAGCAAAAGGGACACAATTACTCCTAAGTGAAATCTGGTGATAAGTTTTAATATACCTCTGGTTCATGACTCTGAAATTCTGTTTTATATCGAAACTCAGGATGCCTAACTGTGTAATCCGTCTCCTCAAGATCCCTCCTGGACCCGCCATGCTGAAAGTAACATTGCATACGAATGCATTACAGCACAAAACATTTTCTAAAGGACGATTGAAATAAATCTTGCAGAAGAAACAGGAACTCACCTCTTTAGTATCTGTCCTCTCAAAAAGAACTACTCGGCCTCCACGGTCACCAGTTGCAAGATGGTCTCCACTTTTATCAAATTCGATGGCCGAAATGATGTCAACTGCAGAAGAAAATTGTGCAAAAAAGTCACCACTAAAATTGTAGGAGCTAGACGCATAATAACCTTAAACCGCAGCTAGAATATTCTTGTCCGTAACATAGAAAGCGTAAACCAGTAAAGAAGGCTACATAAAATTACATGAGAAATATTTGACAGAAGATTAAGTTGATCTCATATCAAAAGTGCTTCTGAAGACAACCTAGTTACATTAGTACTACAGGAAGCCTCGTCAGCCAGAAGAGAGCAGCTTAAAGCCAACTCAATATTACAAATTCAACTCATGAACCAAAAATGCGTAACTGATTGATAACCCTCCTTTACACTTGTCACTCGACAACCCAATTCCTTAAATGCTTTTCTTTGCAATACTGCAGAGTCGAGACAGCATTCTAGCAGTGGAAATAGTATCCATGGCTATGGCATTGAACAGACAAAAGCTTTCAAGCTAGATTACCCCTCTTAAGCTCAACTTAAAACTATCATTCGCATATCAAAATGATTCAAATCTACAACACAGCTGAAAAACTTGTATAAAAACAGAAACATCCAACCTCACAGCAATCAGTTAAAGGAATGAAGATGCTCTCATATCATAGAACTTAGAAACTCTACTAACAGTGCAATCGAAATCACAGAGATTCATCAATGGCCCACTAAGCAGCAGAGGAATAACTCACTAATCCTTATCATCCAAATCAGATCCAAACAATAAATCAAACCCTTAAGTCCTCAAATACCAGCCGGATCTAAAAAGTACAAAGATGAACAAACTCATCACCCCCCAGAATCTATAAGGCGAACGCAATAATTACCTTCCTGGACTTCTTCTCCAGCGGTTCGCTCGCCGAAGACCTGAGAGAATCTCCACTCTAAAGACGGAGGAGGACCACTAGTAGCGGCAGAGGAAGAGGCATCGTCACCACCGTTCATTTTATCCGACAAAATAAATACAAATTTTTTATTAAAAAAAATCCGAGCTTCGGGAAAATAGAAATCTGAGCTTCCAAATCTTCAATCACCGAATCGAAGATCGCGTCATCACCATAGCCAAATCCTTTGATTCACATTCCATTCCATAGTTTTATTCATCGATTTTTCTCCGATTGAAGCACTTGATCGATGATTAATTTCGTCCCTTTCTCTCTCTCTCTGTAGAAAAATGGAATTTCGAGATATATCTCTGTAGAAAATGGAGGAACGAGAGAAGAAAAAACGCCTTGCCTTTTTCTCTCTCTAAAAGGACACAATTGGAATTATATAAAGTTTTTTTTTTTTTTTTGCTTCGGGACCAAAAACGAAGGAACAAATCGTATAAGTTAATGTCTAATACTATAATGTTTTTGTCCTGATTCTAAAGAATCCGTAAGGTTACAGGCGGTGACATTTTTTCTCTGGCTATTAAATATCAGTGGACGGTGACATATGATCTCGCATATCATTGGTCACTTATGGAGGTGCGCTTACCACTGTTATATGATGGGAGGGAAATGTATAAATATGATTAGTACTGTATTTTCCTAAATAATTATCTTTTTCCAGTTTATCCTTAATATAATTCTATTGTACATTGTTTTCTTTCTGCAACAAAAATAATATGATAAAACAGTTATAATGAGTAATCATCATAACATTTTACTTAGTTTTTTTTTTGGGGTCAAAAGTAACTCCTGAGATTACCTAAACAATAAAAAAACGATTGAACCAGTCTAAACTAGTAGTAATCAAACGAAGTTGAAAGTATTAATTACTATAATTATACCAGTTAGTTTTATTTTATTATATTTGGTGGAATATATCAAAACAACAAATTACTAATCAGTAATTACTTACCGCTTAAGCGATCAAATCATTTGATTCGAATGATTAAAAACTAAACCGGATATAACAACAGTTAAACCGGTCAGTCCAATTTGATTTAGGCAAGCTTTCTCAGGTTGATCTGCGGAAGAAACACGCTTGAGAGATCTTTCCCCAAATTCCAAGGAACCCTAATTTCCCAATCTGCAAAACTCTACCGATTGATCTACCAGCAAATTCCGAATATGGGTAATACCGACAAGCTGATGAACCAAATCTTTGATTTGAAATTTACGTCAAAGTCTCTGCAGAGGCAAGCGAGGAAGTGCGAAAAAGAGGAGAAGTCGGAGAAGCTAAAGGTGAAGAAAGCCATTGAGAAAGGGAACATGGATGGTGCTCGGATCTATGCAGAGAACGCCATACGCAAGCGCAGCGAGCAGATGAACTACCTTCGTCTCTCCTCTCGCCTTGACGCTGTTGTAGCTCGCCTCGATACCCAGGCTAAGATGGCTACCATCACCAAATCCATGACTAACATCGTCAAATCTCTCGAATCTTCGCTTGCCACCGGTATTTCACATTCATTCTTTCCTTTTTTCTCTATCATCCAATTAATTCATATTTTTCGTTTCTCCGTTACTGTTGCTTTGTGGTTCTCATAGCATTATATTGTAGATGGAAAAAGTCTTCTTCTTCTTGTTTTAGCTGATTGAAAAAACATTGGATTTGATGGGAATATGAATATTATAGGATCTAGTTTTTATAAAATATTGGAATTAGCTTGAATTGAAGTAGTAAACACCATGGTTCAGGTCGTATTGTTAAGTGTCAGGATAGTTTAAGGTAATATTGCTTCATGGAAACACAAAAAGCTCACTGTCCTGATTGCTCTGTGATAAAAGCCGATTCCATTGCTCTCCTTTTGTTAAGTTTGGCATAGAGGGATAGGGATTAAATTAACATATAATACTTCATTGTACTGTAGAAACTCAGGCTATCTCATTTTGTGATTTGTTCTGTCCAACAGGCAACTTACAGAAGATGTCAGAGACTATGGATTCGTTTGAGAAACAGTTTGTGAACATGGAAGTCCAAGCTGAGTTCATGGAGAACGCAATGGCTGGCTCTACTTCATTGTCGACTCCAGAAGGAGAAGTCAACAGCTTGATGCAGCAAGTAGCAGATGATTACGGTCTTGAAGTCTCTGTTGGATTGCCTCAGCCTGCTGGTCATGCCATTCCTACCAAGACTGAAGAGAAAGTCGAGGAGGATGATTTATCCAGGAGACTCGCCGAGCTGAAAGCAAGAGGATAATGAATTAACTAACCTAACGAACAAAAATGTGTTTGGATTTTACATTTATCAAGATGTTGATGCTATTAAACCCTGAACATGATGGGCATGTTTGTATATATTGCTCACCTTGAGTGTGCTTTTACATTGCTATTAGAACATAGCTTGGTTTGCTACTACATTACTCTTTATTTAGTTCTGACCTCTATAGTCTATATTACTTCACACTTGATGGTTTAGCAATGAAAATTTTCATTGGCTGCTTAATGTTTCAGATTGACGGTGCAAGTGTTGATTCTCCTAGTGATTTCTCTAGTAGTATTGTCACCAGTTATTTCATGTTCATAAGGAGTACACTGGATTGAATTTGATTTCGAAGATGACTTACAATGATGCTAAAAACTCGATGACGTTGTACTGTACAGAGTTTTAATACTGGTTCTTAAATTGTTATTGAGTTTGCATTTGAACGGATAATGTTGCAGACAGCAGCTGGATGGGAGGTGGATTTGGAGTTTGAGGTATCATCTGATTGGCGTAGTCTTATCAGTTTAAGTTATGAGAAGTCAACTCTCGCTCTTTTTTGTCTTTTTATTTTTTTATTTTTTTATGCAAAACTAAATAGTCACGATCCCTAATCTAGCCATTACAAAAACTTCAACTCAAAAGAGATTTGGAACGCAACTAAACTCAACTCAGAAAAGAAGAAAAAGGCGATTTGGCATAGTGCGGTCTCTGGCGACGCGCAAATGGCAGCCGCCAGCCGTCGTTGATGGAGTTCATCTGATGTCTTGTTTATTGCATGCTCTTACTTTTCTTTTCCGGTCTCTATTATACATTTTTTTTTGGTACACTTTATATAAAAATTTTTTGCGTATATATTATTAATATGTGAAAATTTGGAAAAGTTCGAATCTAATTTTTCTGCAACAAAAAAAAAGTTATGGTTTAAAGATGCTTTTAAGAACTCCATCATTCTGTAGTGGGGAATCACATAAAAGATTGCTCGCCAAATATTTTCTTTTATTAATCAGGTTGCACATGGAGATGATTATCAACCTTCATAATAATATAGACGACAAAGTATTTTAGCGTCTAAGTTATATTTAACAAACCTATTTCACGTGTTATAAATTATTTGATTACAAAATTTATCATTAAAAACAGTCGTCACCTAATCAACAAAACAATTTCGTATTTGATATATTTAATAGTGATGTTTTAATAAATCTTTTATGATAATTTTATTGATGCAATGACGCACCTATACACGAACGCCATACTCTGGTCTCTGGGTGCATGTGCTTCTCATTTTAGACTCTTTGTTTCCAAATAAACAATTCAACAATGCATCTTACATATTTTCTAGTTTGACCGCAAAGTAAAAAAAAAAAAATAGTTAGAAGTGATCACGTCTCTGTAAGCTCTCTATTAATAACCACTAGCAATTCATCACTCTCTCTCACAAAATACCAAACAGAGTTACCAACAACAACAAAAAAAAGTCATGGCATTTTCGTCTTCTTGTTCCTCATCCGTCAAAGCCATCAACTCACGGTGGACATCTCCATCTCCGTCACCGTCTTCAAGATTTTCCCTCCTCCCTGCCTTCCTCCACCGCCGTTACACACCTACCCTCAAACTAACGACGTCAAGCGCCGCCTTAAAAACCATCGAACAAACAACGTTAACAGAGGATCATGAATTCTCCACCGTCGGATCTGACTCTGATCAAGACAGTCCAACGCTTCCAAAGCCTAGGATCCTTGTCGCCGAGAAACTAGGAGAAGCCGGCGTGAATCTCCTCCGGGAATTCGGCGACGTAGACTGCTCTTACGGGCTTTCACCGGAGGATCTGAAGAAGAAAGTGGCGGAGAGCGACGCTCTGATCGTAAGAAGCGGAACTAAAGTGACTAGGGAAGTGTTTGAGGCGGCGAAGGGAAGGTTAAAGGTGGTCGGAAGAGCCGGCGTTGGGATTGACAATGTTGATCTGCAAGCCGCGACGGAGCATGGCTGTTTGGTGGTTAATGCTCCGACGGCTAATACGGTGGCTGCAGCTGAACATGGAATAGCTTTGCTTGCTTCTATGGCACGTAACGTAGCTCAGGCCGACGCTTCTATTAAAGCCGGTATGTTCCACAATATATTCCGATTACCTTTTTTTTTTTTTTTTGCTTCGATAGATATTTTTAAACTAGATCTAGATTAAACATGTACATACAAAATAATTATTTATTTAAATTTTATGGCACCTAGAACTATTTATTTAAATAATTTAAAGCTATATATGTATTCCATCAAGAGTTCAGTACCATTACTAATCTAACATATTTTGGCCTCGAAATATTATGAGACTTATATTCATAATTTCTTGATTACAAACTTATTTTTTTGTTTTTGGGGTGGTTAGTCTACTTATTATGATAGAAATAGAATATTCCGTTTCGTTTTGGTCCATTTCAATAATTACAGTTTAGTTGAGTGGCATTAGTTATTTTTCGCAATTATTATTCAATTGAAATTGGAGTTATGAATAAGTGGCAATTTGGATATAGAAAAGTCATATTAGTAGCAAAAGTAAAATTCGTATACGCAAGTAGAACAAAATAGCAAACGTGACTGTTATATATTATCTCATCACCATCTGTAATATGTAAAAGTTTTATGGAAAAAGGGGGAATAAGTCAAATAACTGTGCTCCTCTCAGTAAAGATGGATAAAAAACAAATGCCAAAACAAAAAAAAAACTGTCAATGTAAACTGTGGGCCCATTTTTGCAGAAAATAAAGTCTTGGCCTCGTGCTAAAAAAATTAGGCCCACACTATTAACCCACTCATATTTATTATTTGTAGTTTTACTTTTCTCCGAGTCTCTGGCCAAACCACAGTACACAAATAATTGGTCTCCTTGTCTTTTACAAACTTTTTAGTTTATTTTGTCACGAAAACGGAAATTATTTTAGTCTCAAAATAAAGTTGAAGAAATAATCCAATTACCTGATATTTTTCTCTTTAAATTTCACGCGTCACACAACTCCTCAATTCCACCCCTTCTGGAATTTGGAACATCATGAATCATAGCTACTTGGCAACATATTATTTTCTTGATTTTAAGACTTGTTGTTTTTTAATTTTCTTAAAATTTTATAGTTGTTAGTTTTTTAATCCCCTAAATTGATTCTGCGTATGGTGGGTAACAAAAGAATATGGATGATTTAACAATAGTACACTTTTAGGATATTTTAATCATAGGTTTAAATACACAAGTGGGCCTTATTTAATCATGCATTATAATTGAAGAAACTCAATTATTTGATTCTCCTAGTGTTGCGGTGGAATTGTCAGTCAAATCTCAAATGTATACGATGGAGACAGAAAGTGTATAGATTTCAAATACAAATTGATGATTTCTTTCTGTAAATTAAATAAATAATAAGATAGTTTTTTAATCGAGGTTTTCTGTAAATTTACAGTTTGTAAATATCTTTTTTTTCCCCGCACGAATTGAGTTGGCTCCTCTGTTTCTGAGAGTTGACATTTGGAGGTTTTTGTAGGAAAATGGGAGAGGAGCAAGTACGTCGGCGTATCTCTCGTCGGAAAAACGTTGGCCATAATGGGCTTCGGCAAAGTAGGTACGGAGGTGGCGAGACGAGCTAAGGGACTCGGCATGAACGTTATCTCGCACGATCCTTACGCTCCAGCTGACAGAGCCAGAGCCATCGGTGTCGATCTTGTCTCCTTCGACCAAGCAATATCCACCGCAGATTTCGTCTCCTTACACATGCCGTTAACTCCCGCCACGAAGAAAGTCTTCAACGACGAAACATTCTCCAAGATGAAGAAAGGTGTTCGTCTCGTTAACGTCGCTAGAGGTGGCGTCATCGACGAGGATGCTCTCGTTAGAGCTCTAGATGCAGGAATCGTTGCTCAAGCAGCGTTAGATGTGTTCTGCGAGGAACCACCATCTAAAGATAGCAAATTGATCCAACATGAAAACGTTACTGTAACACCTCATCTCGGAGCTAGCACAAAAGAAGCACAGGTATCAATCAAATCACTTCTTGATGTTTACTTAAGTGAATTCTTGATTTTATCGGAGTTTATGAGATGAATGGTTCTTGATCCTTTTGTTTAGGAAGGTGTAGCTATTGAGATAGCAGAGGCTGTAGCAGGAGCATTGAAAGGAGAGTTATCAGCTACTGCAGTCAATGCTCCAATGGTTGCTCCCGAGGTTTTATCTGAGTTGGCTCCTTACATTGTCTTAGCTGAGAAGCTTGGAAGATTAGCTGTGCAGTTAGCATCTGGTGGTAAAGGAGTACAGTCCATTAGGGTAATGTATCGATCAGCTCGTGACAGAGATGATTTGGATACAAGACTCCTACGTGCGATGATCACTAAGGGAATCATTGAACCGATCTCAGATTCTTATGTCAACTTGGTGAATGCTGATTTCATAGCTAAACAAAAGGGTCTTCGTATCAGTGAGGAACGAGTGGTGGTTGATTCATCACCAGAGTGCCCTGTTGATTCGATCCAAGTTCAGATTCTGAACGTGGAATCGAGTTTTGCTGGTGCTGTCTCTGATTCTGGTGATATAAGTATTGAAGGGAGGGTGAAATATGGAGTTCCGCATTTAACTTGTGTTGGATCATTTGCTGTGGATGTGAGTCTTGAAGGGAATCTGATACTTTGTAGGCAAGTGGATCAGCCAGGGATGATTGGACAAGTAGGTAACATACTTGGGGAGCAAAACGTGAATGTGAATTTCATGAGTGTTGGAAGAACAGTTTTGAGGAAACAAGCTATTATGGCTATTGGAGTCGATGAAGAACCAGACAGTAAAACACTTGAGAGGATTGGTGGTGTCTCTGCGATTGAAGAGTTTGTGTTTCTAAACCTATAAAGTTTGAGATGGGATTGCTTTGTGGCGTTCTTGAGAATAAAATGTGACCCGGATTAAGATGGTTGTCCAGTGGTTAAGCTGTAGTGAAATATTTGTGGTAATGAAAGTGAGTTGGCTTGTTACTTTTACGTTGTTCATGTTTGTTTATCTTTCTGATGGTATGTAATGTTTTTTGGTTAATGTCATGTTACTCTTGTTTCTTGATGTCCAAGACTTGGTGTTATTTTTTAGGGTGAACAACTTGAACGTTTGATCCCTTTTTAAATATGTTATATCAACTGAGCTTGGTTTGTCATATTTGGGCCTTTGGGGTTTCTGTTTTTAAGAAATTCAAATTTGATATTAGGCTTTAGGTTGGTTTTGTGAACTTGAGATTAAATGGGCAATTTGCAGAGCTCATTGTAATTCAATGTGAACAAATTTCTTTGAAGGACCACTTTTCCAATTCCATGGTGATAGAGATCACGTTTTCTTTGTTGTTTATCTATATAAACTATAGTCTTTAGCAGGGTTTGGTGGTGGAAGTGGAAGCATATATAGTAGTTATTAAATTATTTTGGACCCGCAAGAGTGAACGACCAACCAACTTGCATCAAAGTTGATACAGTAGTTAATTATTTCAAAATAAAAATTGAGAATGCGTGTTATCTTATTTTACTAAGAGTGGTACCATCCTCCAAAAATGATTAAATTTTAGAATCACGAGAGAATTCCAAAAAAAAGACAGAGATATCTTATTATATACAACAATACAAGTGGGTTAACTGTTGCGTGTTCCACTATTTTTAATATCATTGACATATTGACAGGGAAGATCATAGTGTATATCTCAATCAGTTTTTAGTGTTTGTTTGACATTATAATAATTTGAACTATTTTAGAATTCATAAACGATATAGACAGTATTTCTTGATTTAATTCCCAAATGAAAGAATTTTGTTTTGTGCAACTTAATTGAGTATTAATTAAACCAAACAAAATAAACAATAGGAGGACGAAATGTCAATTTAAAATTAGAAACCAACTAAAAAATAAAAGAGAATAACAACAACTCCCAATAACCTACGAAGAAGTGATAAATACACCAAGCTGAAAAATCCGACATAAAAAATGTAATAATACTATATCGAAAGTCTGAAAAGATGGAAGTTCAACACGAAACAGCGTTGAAGTTGCGAATTTGTCATGTAAGGTTCACAATCTCTGACGAATAAGCAAAAAGCGCGCTCTTTTTTTGAGTCCTCTCCTATTCACTGGTCTTCCAAACTCAACGACCGTTTCTTTAAAAATATTCTGACCAAATTAAGAAACCCTTCAACTCTCTCTTTTCTTCTCCCTCAATCTGAGTTAAGGGGTGGTGAGTTTTAGACAAAATCTCAGATGAGGAATCTTGGGTTAGTCGAAATTACTCTGTTTTGCTGCGTCTTCCTCTGTTTCCGTATAGATTCCGTTACCTGTCTAAATTCAGATGGGTTGGCTTTGCTTTCGCTTCTCAAGCACTTTGAAAAAGTACCATCTCAAGTAACGTCGACGTGGAAGAAGAACTCATCTGAAATCACTCCATGTAATAACTGGTTTGGTGTCATTTGTGATAGTTCTGGTAATGTCGAGACTCTCAATTTATCTACTTCTGGGGTTTCAGGCCAATTAGGTTCTGAAATTGGGGACCTTAAGAGCTTAGTGACTCTAGACCTCACTGTTAACAATCTCTCTGGTTTGTTACCTTCCAGTTTAGGAAACTGTAGTTCACTTGAATATTTGGATTTGTCTAACAATGGCTTCTCTGGAGAGATTCCAGATAGTTTTGGTAAGTTGCAGAATCTGACGTTTCTGTATCTTGAACGCAATAATCTCAGTGGTCCAATTCCTACAAGTGTTGGCGAGTTGAAGAAAGCTGAAGATCTGAGATTTGCTTTTAATGACTTGTCTGGTACCATTCCAGAGTCGATTGGGAACTGTAGTAACCTACAAACTCTGTATTTGAACAACAACAAGTTCATTGGTTCTTTGCCGGAAAGTCTCAATCACCTTGAGAATCTTGGCTACATGTTCGTCAGTAACAACAGCCTTGGAGGGAAGATTCATTTCGGTTCTAGCAACTGCAAGAAGCTGGTGGAATTTGATATATCGTATAATGATTTCGAAGGTGGTGTTCCTCGTGAGCTTGGCAATTGCAGTAGCCTTGAGATTTTAGCTATTATCAAATGCAACTTGACAGGTACAATCCCATCATCCTTTGGAATGTTACAAAAGGTTTTGAATATTGATCTTTCCGAGAATCATCTCTCTGGGAATATCCCTCAAGAGCTTGGGAACTGCAGCAGCTTGCAAACCTTGAAGCTTAATCACAACCAGCTCCAAGGTGAGATACCTTCTGCTTTAGGTAAGCTAAGTAACCTAGAAAGCTTGGAGCTTTTCGTGAATAAGCTGTCTGGTGAGATTCCTATTGAAATATGGAAGATTCAGAGTTTGACACAGATTCTTGTTTATAACAACACTCTCACCGGGGAACTACCAGTTGAAGTAACTCAGCTGAAGCATCTTAAGAAGCTTACATTGTTTAACAACAGATTTTATGGAGTGATACCAAAGAGTTTAGGTATGAATCAAAGCTTAGAGGAGGTGGACTTTCTTGGTAACAGTTTTACAGGGGAGATACCAGTTAATCTCTGCCATGGACAGAAATTGTCAATCTTCATCTTGGGTTCTAATCAGCTTCATGGTAACATACCAACGTCTATACGTCAATGTAAGACTCTAGAGAGAGTTAGGCTTGAAGAGAACAAGCTTTCAGGTGTTCTTCCAGAGTTTCCTGAGAGTCCTAGTCTTACCTATGTGAACCTCAGAAGCAACAGCTTCGAAGGATCAATCCCTTCCAGCTTGGGAAGTTGTAAGAATCTCTTGACCATTGATCTTTCTATAAATAAACTCACCGGTCTGATTCCTCCAGAGTTAGGAAATCTACAAAGCCTAGGAGAGTTGAATCTTTCTCATAATCATCTAGAAGGTTCTCTACCATCTCAGCTATCAGGTTGTGTGAGACTTCTATCTTTTGATGTAAGGTCTAACTCATTGAATGGTTCTGTTCCAGAAAGCTTCAGTAGCTGGAGAAGCTTGTCCACTTTAGTTCTCAGCAACAATCGTTTTTCAGGAGCTATTCCACCGTTCTTGGTAGAGCTTAACCGCCTCTCAGATCTACGGTTAGCTAGAAATGGTTTTGGTGGTGAGATTCCTTCCTCGGTTGGCTTGTTAAAGAGTCTACGTTATGGCTTAGACCTCAGTGGAAACGGATTCACAGGTGAGATTCCAAGTACACTGGGGGATTTGACAAATCTTGAACGGCTCAACATATCTAACAACAAGTTGTCAGGATCTTTATTGGTTCTTCTACGTCTTAGTTCTTTACTTCAGCTTGACGTCTCCTTTAATCAGCTCACAGGTTCAATACCGGAAAAGCTGATAACGAATTCGTCAATGTTTTCGGGGAATCCAAACCTCTGCATTGAACGTTCTTACTCAGTAAGGGTCATAATCCGCAACGAGGTTAAATCTTGCAAAGGTAAAGCCAAACTTAGCACATGGAAGATCGCTCTTATAGCAGTTGGATCCTCTCTATCAGTATTGGCTTTGCTTTTTGCTCTTGTTTTCGTGTTCTGCTGCTGCAAAAGAGGAGGTAAGAGAGAAGATACTAATGCACTTTTAGCAGAGGAAGCAGGTTTGTCCTTGTTGCTGAATAAAGTTCTTGCAGCCACTGAAAATCTAGATGACAAGTACATCATTGGAAGAGGAGCTCATGGAGTTGTTTATAGAGCTTCTCTAGGGTCAGGAGAAGAATACGCAGTGAAGAAACTCGTCTTCGCGGAACATATACGTGCAAACACAAATATGAAGAGGGAGATCGAAACAATCGGGCTAGTCAGGCATAGGAATCTCATTAGGTTAGAAAGGTTTTGGATGAGGAAAGAAGATGGGTTAATGTTGTATCAGTACATGCCCAATGGAAGCCTACGTGACGTTTTGCATAGAGTTGATAATCAAGGAGAAGCCGTTCTTGCTTGGTCTACACGGTTCAATATAGCCCTAGGGATTGCTCATGGACTTGCATATCTGCATCATGATTGCCATCCACCGATCATTCACCGTGACATTAAACCAGAGAACATACTCATGGACTCGGATATGGAGCCTCACATTGGAGATTTCGGATTGGCTCGTATTCTAGATGACTCAACAGTTTCAACGGCTACCATTACAGGCACAACTGGTTACATTGCACCAGGTACGTACACTTCTCAACGTAACACTTTGGTATTTTGTTAAACTGTGTCGGCTAATTTATGCTCTCAACTTTAAACAGAGAATGCTTACAAGACAGTGAGGAGCAAGGAATCAGATGTTTATAGTTACGGAGTTGTTTTGCTCGAGCTGGTAACAGGAAAGAGAGCATTGGACAGATCTTTCCCGGAGGATACTAGTATTGTGAGCTGGGTTAGATCTGTATTAAGCAGTAACGAGGTTGACGAGGATACTGCTGGTCCTATCTTTGATCCAACGCTTGTGGATGAGCTTTTGGACACGAAGGTTAGGGAACAAGCAATCCAAGTTACAGACTTGGCTATTAGGTGTACGGATAACAGGCCAGAGAACAGACCATCCATGAGAGATGTAGTGAAAAATTTGACTGATGTGAAAGATTTAATAACAAACACTTCTGGTTCAGTTTAGTAGTTTCATATGTTGCAGGTTTTTTAGTTTATTGTTCTTTATAAGCCACTAATATAAATGTAGTATAATTCCAAAGAAACTTATTTTTATTGCACAAGTTAAAATTCTTGAGAGAAAAAAATTACAACAAGAGAGGCTTGACAAATTTGTTTATCTCAGTATATTCCTATTCTACCCAGTGCTACCAGAAAGCTCGCCAGAGAAGGCACTACCATACGATGTGGAACCGGTTGGTGTCTGTGACGATGTTGTGATCCCTCGAGCTTTACGCATCTGCCTTAGTCTGAAAACATCTGTGGGCAGAGGCTGGCTTTGTACAGTTACTGTATCATCTTCTTCTTGCCCTGGTAACACAGAAAGATATATATATAGAGTAAGACATATAACTAACATTTCCGATGTTTGTTCTAAGAAATAGTCGAAGTTCTATTCATCTGCAGCTACTAAGTGCCAAACATTCGAGTGGCCATAAGTTATATATATATGAACATAAACTATAAGCAAAGATGACTTACTATCTGAATCTTTTCTCTTTGTAGATCTTCTGTCTCTTGATAATCTTTGAGACCCACTGCGGGCTGAACCTGAGGGATCGTTTGGAGCATTGCCTTTAGCAGCATAATTCTGCTTAACAGTTTGACCTGTTGGTAAGTCACTTTGCAAACATATCGACAGAACAACATCCACATTCGGTACTGGACCTGAAAGAACTGAAAGAATAATGAAAAAACTAGTTGGTTAGTGGATACTTACTCAGGTGCTCAGTTCAAATACAACTTGGAGTTGGTTTAAAGAGATTTACCGTCAACAATAGGCAAGTTAGCTAAAAACGCTAACAATGCAGGTGGAGTCGTCTTTGGTATTTCGTCAAATGTGCTGGCTGAGCCATGAGTTGCAATTGAAGTCGCATTACTTGGGAAGGTGTTCGAAGCAGAAGCTGTCACTAAGTTTCCAGAACTAGCAAACTCTGCAAGTCAAATCATGAATGATTCAGATTTAGTTCACAATTCCATTCATCGTGCAGCCAAATGATACTGCAAACTGTACAGAGTAAACCAGATACCTGATTTCTTTGTCGAGTCATAAACGACCATCTGCGATGTATCTGGATAAACAACTTTCGATGAAGAAGCTACGCTACCTGTCAGCCCACAAGGTGGTTTTTTTACTTCAGTCATCACCAAAGTTTAACATAATCAATTCACACCAGAAAAATAAAAGTACAGACCTATAGCTGCAGGTCCATGAGGTAGATTTGTCTTCTCTACTTTTTTATTCATATTCTTCGAAAGCAACTATAGTGAACGAACACATTGATCGGAAAGAATTAGTACTTTTTAGATGCATCATCAGTAGCTATTCGAGCTAAATGCAATATATTGCATGAGACCATACCTCTTGTCTGGCTAAGTGATCAAGGTCTTGAGAAGTGCAGGGCCAAATATCCATGTAGCAGTACCGAGAAGCGACATCTTGAAGTGAGTTCTCTAGAGCAGAAGATCCCTCTTCTGCTTTTCCATAAAGTGCTTCTTTCCTTCTCTGCTCAACCTGCAATGAGGTAGTCATAGCAAAGAAATATCTCAGAGCGAATACTAGAAAGATAAGCTGACTTCTCCCTCAAACAGCCACACTTGATACTGGGCTCGATAAGTTGACAACACTCAAAATAAGTTACCTTTAGCATACTAGCAAGATCTCCATATTTTTGCTCAAACTGAATGAATCTGTCCCAGACCTGCAAAAGATGAGGCAATAAATAAATCCTAGAAAGCAATTAGCAGTTAAGCACTAGGGAATAACATATTGCCACCAATTGTCTTCTTTATTGTATTAGCATTTTAAACAGTAATATATGTGAACCAGGTAATAATATTGACTCTTTCAGTTCATATTTAAACCATTTCATATTTAAGCAAATTTCAGAAATGCTATAACCATATTTAAGCTTAAGAACAAAACCCACGTCCTTCAATGGATCTGAGAACTAAACATCACTATCAGCGTACCTCAGCAGATTCTTCAGTTGGTAGTGCGCTTAATGCCCGTTCAAATAGTGCTCTAATATTTCTATCATCGTTCAATCTAGTCAAGAAATCTGCATACCTGGAATTCAAAGCAAAACCAAAAGGGTTAAAATTCTGGTTTAGGACAGTTTCAAGAGAAACCAGCTTTGAGGATATTTATCTGAGAAGACACTAAAGTCTATTTTCTTCAGTAACGAAGAGTTCAAAGTGTATCTTAAAAAAAAAAAAAAAAACTCTAAGTAAGGCTGCAGTGATCCTCACTCAAGGATGTAAACAGGTTCACTCATATAGCGTTTCAATCCCTCCTCAAAGATATTATGAGCAACCTGCAAAAGAATACAAACATAAGCATTTTTATTGTGAAACTAAACAGAAATTGAAATTAGACGCTACATTATTTTTTTTGTCTTGCAAGAACGTCAAGTGTTAAATATTTTGTTCAAAGAATCGAACAAATGAACAAAGAGGAATATAAAATAAAGAAAGGTAAGGTAAAAAAATCCACCTTTGGATCCTTGTTAACGCAAAAGGCCATCGTAGCAAAAGCAATATACACATGATATGTACAGCTAGGCAATTTAATAGCTTCTAAAAAATACTTGCGAGCAGCTTCATGACCCTCGGCCCTCCGGAGAAAACGAAGGAACTACAAAAGAATATAAAATTATATCATATGAGAATGTTTCTAGAGAAAAGGAATGTCATGAATATGGTGGAAAAATACAATGGTCAGCAGAAAAGAAGCATGTGAATATGAAAAGCGTAGATATGCTTTTTAAATCAATGTTAGCAGTCCTAAGTCTTGAAATTCAGGTGTACTTACTTGAATCTGTGCCAAAGAGTTTGTGCTAACCCCCAAAATGTTTTCATATAATTTCTTTGCTGACTGAAAAATCAGAAGACTACAAGTAAAGAGTTTGAGAACAATGGATAAAAAAGCCAGGTAATGAATGCAAGAATAAGAACCTGAATTGCTCCACGGGATTCCTCAAACTCAGCATAAGCATATTTCAACATTTCCGAATCTGACATAAGAGAGTAGGCAATTTAGACATTTAAAGAATACTAAAGATTAATAGTAAAACCTTCATAAAGCACCTACGACCTAGTTCATAGACATAATAAACAAAGGATAAATTAGATCTACCAGGAATGGCTTTAAGAGCTCGCTGAAATACTTTGATTGCAGCATCTGTTGAACCAGATTTTGTGTGCCACTCAGCATAGTCATACCATACATCGGGATAGTGATATAAATACATCAGACACTGCAAAAACAGATTTAATAATTAGCCAAATAAGAAAGAAACACATTTTGGAGACTAGTCCCCCTAGAATTCAGCAAGAGCATCTCACTGACTCTTTGCGTACCTGTTCATAGGCATATATAATCCGCTTAGCCGACAAGGCCGTGTCAATCCTTTGAGGGTTTCTCCTGAAAGTTATAATTGTATTAGAAGTAGAAGTTTGTTATATATTTAGAGGGACTTGTTGAAGAATAATAAGGCATAAGACCCAATCATCACTTGTTGGGTGTAGTTGGATAGTAATTCAATCCAGCTTTCTAGTTAATATCATCAGTAAATCTTATTCATCAAAATAAGAGACAGAACAAGATCTAAAAGTCTCATCATTAGACTTGAACTGAACACAACAAAAATTCTACCGAGGGACTAATTAACTGTTGCAATATTTTAATATCTAGCTTTTGTAAAGAAAAGTGGCTAAGCAGCTAAGTTAAAAGCTATGTAACCATTGAACGGAAAGTAAAATAAACTAAAAAATAAGATGATAGGGGATTTACTTTTCAAAGGATAAAAACTTTTTCCAGGCCACCCACTGAGTTTCTTCCTGCGTAAAACCATATGACCAGAGTGAGCAAATGATGCTAAAATTTTAGAGTCAATATTTCCAATATTGTCAAATTCATAAAGATAAGAAATTACTGTAGATTCAAATAAAACAATGGATGATAAATTCTTTACCTTGGAAGATCCTGTAGATGGTACAGCAAGCATGTTCCAATCAACGTCTTCAATGTACTTCTTGCGTTCCCTATATACAGCTCTGGTGCTATTAAATTTGGGTTGATACTCATTTACAAGTCCTTTGGCCTGCTCACAGAATTAGATCATCCATCAACAAAACAAAGAGAGAACATTTCGTACCTCCTTCTAGTTCATTACAAAGTCATGAATATAAGAAACCACACAATTAAATTTTTTTTTTTTAAAGTTTACCAATTGACGGTTAACAGAATTTTCGAAGTTCTCATATTCTTTCCAAAGTTGTTCAACGTGGTGAGTCGGAGTTAATATAGCTCTCTGATACACTTTTCGGAGATCAGTCTTCCTCTGCGAATCTTCATAGGGGTTAAGAGCCTGCACGAGAATCTATTAGTTTGTTGACAATAACAAATTGTTAGTATCAAGGACAAAGTTAGACTGATATAACGAACCGGAAGAGATTTTAGAAAGGCAATGTACTCAGTCCATATAGGCCCAGATGCTATGTCTGTTCCTGGAGATTCATACATTGAAATAAACGACTATCGGTAAGGCCAACTTTATCTAAAGTATTGGCATGTTAAAGAGAACCTAGAGCTCTAAATGGATGCAAAGGGTGAGTATGTGCTTGCTATTGCTGATTGATAGCAATAGCATTGATACCTGCATGCACCTATACCATATCTACAAGGACTGACACACTGGACTTTCACTGTAGTTATAAATATATGATAATGCATAGGAAGATGAATCAGAAAACCATTTCTTATGTCACATTGAAGTGTCGTGATATGTGAAAACTAACTAGAGACTCAACAATATATGATGGACGTTTAAATAAATATGAATCAACAAGTAAAAAATGTATGCACACCACATTTTAATGCCAACTTTAAGAACATACAAGAAGTTCGTTTAGGGCTAGAGAATTGATCAGATTTTTTTAGGAGACCCGATGTGCTTCTATCTACTTAATCAAAGTAAGCACACATATCATTTACAGTCATCTATTGTCCCAAATTATTATTTCCATGCCTGTTAAAGAATATTGCAAGTTGTTCAAAATGTTTGAGGAAGAACTTCAAGAGACTGACGTGGCAAAAGTTAGAATGAACACAAGTTCTACAAAATTGATCAAATCAACATCTTTTACTACACATAACTGTTTCCATTCTTCACAGGCAAAAATTCTCCCTCCATTTATGGGACATGTACACATGATTAAAATAAAAACTAAACAAATAGAGCCAAACTCTCGAAGAGAAACGATACCAATATAGTTAAGCATAAACTCAAAAGCCTTCTTGGTCTCCTCTTGACCCTCTGCTCCCTTCTTGTCATAGACCTTTCTGATGAACCGAATGTAACATTGCCTAAGAGAAAAAGATGTTAGAATTATATCCAAGGAGATGAAAAACACTTGCATTGTAGCTAATCAATAGGCTCGACATAAGAAACAATGAGAATGGAAAGATCTTATTTTGACTCTAATCAAAGACTAAAAAAAAGGAGAGCATCTCATACCAAAGAGGAACTTGAAGGCAAGTCAATAAACAACGACTAAATATCTGTTTCGTAGCATCATCATTGTTTACAGCCATCTGTGCCTCCACATATTGCTTCCAATATCTCGCCTACAGAGGAGCTCACAATTAAGCAAACACAAACATAATAAAAGAGGAAACTTTACAGCACAATCAACCCCCAAAAAAACAAACATACACAGTAGAGAATCCAATTTGGAAACTTACAGAAGTGGGATAAAGAGATAAAAGCTGCTCGTAGATCGGCGTCGCCTGTGTAATTGGTAAGTGCTGAAGAAAGCAAAGAGTTTTACGAAACCAACAATTAAAAATCAGAACTTTATCAATAATAGGAGAAATCAAACAAGTATAAAACAGGGGAAAAGAGTTTTACCAAGGCTCTCTTGGCCAAAGCCTCTGCTTCCTCGACGTTGTACTTATCAGCCATAAGTTTCACCTCTGAAAGAACAGACCTTCAAATAATTGACTCAGTGGTGATACAAGTAAACCCTGATCTGAGAATCAATCAATCAATCAGTGTAACAATCCACCAACTAGTCTAGCTAAAGCTTCTGCTGCCTCAACGACATAAGTTTCGCCGTTTACCCTATAAGCTTCTGATGCCTTAACGCCTGTGTAAGTTTCGCCTCAACGCAATGAGATTCAACAATTTAACAATCTTCCGACGGGTCTGGCCGAACACGGTGGTTGGTGATGCCCTAATAACGAGATGTCCAACGGAAAAAACTCAAAGCTGCTGTCTTTTTTTTTTTCCCTCAAGGAAGAGGATTTTGGACAAACTTAAATAAAAGACCATCTAGCAAAATATGGTGTGTTGGGCCTAGATTTGAAACCCATTTATTGGATTTTGGCCGGTTAGTTCCTATAAGATGAATTAGTGAACCAATAAAGTCAAGCGAAATTGTCCGGTCATGTAATAAGGCATGGCCAGTGAGATGGAATAGTATGATAGGGACATTCATGATTTGGTAAAAAATTTAGAAGAAAAATATATTTTCATGCTTATGTTAATTATCTTTTCAAAAAAAGGTAATGAATTTTTTTAATGGATAGTCTTAGATACATGAACAAAATCTAGAACTTTTTAATGACTTAAAATTTAGACGATAGAAATTGAAAATTTTAATCTAACGGTTATAATTTTCCTCGTAAATAACGACGCAATAAACCAAAATGCCTTTAAATAGCGGTTACTCGTTACTTTATTCTTCACTTTCAAGCATTATATTTTCTTGCTCAAAATTGTTCTCTTCTCTTCTCCTTTGCTCTCGTGATTCTTGCTATTTTCTCGTCTTCTAAAGGTATAAACTTATTTGATTTGATGTTTCAAATGTTTTATTTTGTTATGTTCTGTTCGTGTTGAAGTTCATATGTATATTTATTTATGTTCAAACTGTGATTTACTTGTGTAACTTGATTAATATTCCGGTCACATATATTTTTGTTTAAAAAATTGTTTGGTTTTAAGTCGTCATTGAAGGTTTTTCGGCTTCTCGCTTTACTGATTTTTTTTCCAATCACATATTTATTCGAAATTCACTCCTTGATGGGTAGTCCAATCAGGAGGTCAAATATTTACATAAGAACCTTTTGAAATTAAAACTCTGGTGATTAACCAGATTAGTCAAGATTTAATTTTATATTTAATTTATTATTTTTATTTAATAAAAATGAAAAATAATATGCAGTGGTAAGTAAAACATATAAATAAAGTGCAAGAAAATCTTGCAAAATTAAAAAATTTGATACTTTCATGGAAAATATGTATGTTGTATGTACACAAATAAAACACAATATTAATATTATTAATTTAATGTTTTTTATATTTACTTTTATATAACTACATGTAATCAAAATAATTAAAAATATTAATTTGAGCCAATCTTATAAAGTCTCAAAAATGAAAGTTATATTATTAACCTTAAAATAATGATTAAATATATACAAAACTGTCTGAAACCTTTGAGCATTGGTTCAATTTGCTGAATTTTTTTAAAATTTAATTATATAATCAAAATGTATTAAAATATATATATATATATATATATATATATATATATTGTTTCAGAGATTATGCGAGTATTTTAATTACTATGATTTAATTTTAAGACGTAGAATGGAGATTTTCTTTATAAGAAAAAAAAAATTAATTGATTTTGTTGGGTCCTTGTCTTAATATTATCGAAAGGTATACATCCTTAATTCTTAGGAAATTAGCTTTGCGTTCAGAGCATTAATAGTTAGGGATTTCTCGTTAGGTCTATTTATTTAATTATGACTGATTGTATATCTGTTTCTTAATTTTCTGGGATTCATAACTTGTTGTCTTCACTATTTTATCATTGGTTCAGACTATTACTCATGCAATTGCATTTTATGTTGTCTCTATTTAAGTATTATGCTGGTTTGATGATTATATTAAACTCTTAATCCTTTTTTAACCAACAATGACAGGGTTATCTTAAAAAATGGTTAAGCTTACTCCGGTTGAGAAACAATCGCTCAGGAGTTATTGTGATGCGGATGCTGGTCCCAGTAATGTTCCGACCAAACGAGGACGTGGGAGACCAAAGGGTTCCAAAAACTCAATGTTGACCGCAAATCCTGTTCCAGCCAGACGAGGACGTGGGAGACCAATAGGTTCGAGAAGCTTGACGACCACCAGGAGAAGGCGACGCAGCAGAAAGGTTACTTCTTTTCCGAATTTTAATTCAAGGATAACCGAAGAAGATAGACAAACCGGGAACAAGGAGCTGGTTGATTCGGTTTTGATGCGGTTTGATGCAGCTAGACGTCGACTGTTGCAAATAAACTACCGCAGAGATCTCCTAAAACATGCAGAAACTAACTGCATGAATCTTGGTGTCAACACCAATTCTATGAAGAGAACTGGTCTAGTTCCTGGAGTAGAAATAGGTGATATATTCTATTACTGGGGTGAAATGAAACTAGTCGGGTTGCATCAAACGTTGGTCAAAGGGATTAATTACTTGAAGGCTCCAGGTGGCGGTGAAGATGGTCATGTTGCTCTGAGCGTGGTAACATCAGGAAAATACAATGATGAAACCGAGGATGTTGACAGTTTGGTCTATACCGGACAAGGAAGTAGAGGGAATCAAAAGTTGAAAGAAGGAAACCTAGCTTTAGAAGCAAGTCAGAGGTTAGGTAATGAAGTTAGAGTCATCAGAAGCGAAAAAGATCCAAAGAGCAAGAACAAGAACATCTATATTTACGATGGAGTTTATTTTGTTTCTAAGTGGTGGAAGGTGAAGGGAGATTCTGGTTTCGACGAGTTCAAATTTCTACTAGTAAGGAAACGTGACCAGCCTTTAGGTTACGCGATCTGGAAGTTAGCTGAAAAGCTGAGGGAAGAAGGCTCAAGTAATCTAAGAAAAGGGTTTATACTTGAGGATCTTTCTTTTGGAAAGGAGGATAAATCGGTTTTGCTGCTGAATGAATTGGATGAATCCAACAAAGAGACTCCTCCTGCTTTTGACTACATAAGTTCTCCGTGTCACCCAAGTTTAGGGCTTGATCTTAATAATCAACTACACATATGCGGTAAATGTCAAGGTCAGTCATGCTCTAGTTATTATCCAAAATGTGTATGTGTTCAAAGGAACGGGGGAGAATTAGCATACCGTAAGAGCTTTTTACTTTGTCGTAAACCATTGGTTTACGAGTGTGGCTCTTCTTGTTCATGCGATGAGATCAATTGCGAGAACCGAGTAGTTCAGTCCAAATTGGAAATCCCCATGGAGGTGTTCAAGACAGCAAAATGTGGTTGGGGATTGCGTTCTTTGGAACCTATCCGAGCTGGCATGTTTATTTGCGAGTTTGTTGGTGTGAAGATGACAAAGGAAGAAGTCGAAGAGGATGATGACTACTTGTTTGACACTTCTCGGATTTGTAACCATTTCAAGTGGAACTACGAACCTGAGCTCGTGGCTGAGACTGCTGGGGGGGAACAAGTAACTGAAGATTTCAACCTTCCGACACAAGTCTTGATCAGTGCCAAAGAGTCTGGGAATGTAGGTAGGTTCATCAACCACAGTTGCTCGCCTAATGTTTTCTGGCAGGCTATTGAGTACGAAAAGGACTATATTTCGTCCACTCGCATTGGATTTTTTGCGAAGAAACATATTCCTCCACTGACGGAGTTGACATATGACTATGGAGTTTCTGCTGTGGAGAAGATTGGAGAAGATGAGACCATCTTTAAAGGCAAGAAGATTTGTTTCTGTGGTTCAATCAAATGTCGAGGATCTTTTGGATGATTTCGACTTTCTATCATTTGTTTCTTTCCCTTTATCAGTTTAAGTACCATTTATTTCTCTTTTGTAGTTGTTATTTTTCTTTAACATTGTTAATTAAAGACCAGTTGAATTTTGGTTCATAATTTTTGCATATATTGATTAAGAGGCCCAAAATGGGGCCTAAATTAGTCATTTTTATCAAAGAGATAAGGAAAAATAATATCTTAAAACCTTGAGGACTAAAAAAGAAAAAAAATAAATAAATAAAATTGAGGTTGTTCTTTGTCAAGTTTACTTCTCGAGTTCTCGGTCTCTTTTCTTTCCTTTGTTTGATTTTCATCTACATATCTGTTTAATTTTTGGGCATTAGGGTTTTTTTTCCCTCTTCTCTCTCGCCTTCTTCCTGGGAAAATCAATTTTACGTAAATTCGATTCGCCTTAGATTTTTTTTTCTTTTAATTTGCAGTCCTGGTGTTGTGATCACGAATTCGGTAGAATTGTCTCTGGTCTTTCGTTAAAAGGAAAAAAAAAAGTTAAAACCTTTAAGATCAAACTGCAAAGATTCTTTCTTCTTCTGATAAAGTATCTCGTTTTTGAAGTTGTCACCTTGTCTTTTTACTTTATATATTGAAACCTTGTTGTGTTACCATTTACGTTTAGAATCACCTTTTATCTATAATTGTGATGGTTTTGTAATGTTTCAGAAAAAGTTATTTATTGGGGATTTGGTACTTGTTTTCAGTAGTATTGTCGTTGTGTGAGCTATGAATACAACAGAATCCAAAGGAAAAAGAGCATGGTATGATAAAATCTACCGTAAATTGGAAACCATTCTTGTGGAGGTGGACACTTTGGCTTCTCAGGTACTTTTGCTAGTTCTTAAGAGTTAAGTCTTTGATGATTTTGAAAGATGTAGAGTACAAGGAAATGAATTCTCTTGGTTCTTGTGTTTGGACAGGGTAAGGCTTCTTTAGAATCAAGTGATCCTCCAGGATTGGATTTTGTTAAGGATGAAACAGAGGAACTTGGGGAGGATCATTGTGAGCTTCCGTTAGATCAGAAGTTTGATATTTCGCAAAATGGTCGTTTAGAGGGACAAATGGAAGGAGATAGTTTAAAGGAGAAGTTATCAGACTCTGTGTTGATTGACAAGCAAATGCTCTCTAGTTCTTTATTGCTTGAAGATCACAATGAGTGTAGTGAAACAGGAGCTACTTCTGTTTCTACTCACCGTTTCCCAGAAAGCTTTGTGACTGCAACCGCATGTAATGATGATACTTTTGTATCTGTTCAAGACAAAGTGGGAAACACTAGATCCTTTAGCAGCAACTCTATGAATGGTTTGTGTCTCTTCTCATCTTTTTTCAAGTTTTGGAATTGGTCTCTGTTCTGTTTTGTTGGTTTCATCATGTTCATCTCTTAATGTGTAGTTAATCAAGATGACTTCTTCATTGAAGACTTTGATGTTGGTCCACTGGATACCATTGATTTGTACGACATGACATTTCGAGAAGACCCCTCAGATTTTGACGACAATTTGCTTTATGCAGCTCGTGACAGGTCTAGGCAACTCAGAACATTCAAGGTCCTCTTACTCTTTCTCTCTCTCACACACATAGATCTGTTAAGTGTCTAAACAGAAGACATTTACATGATCTTATCTGTCATAAGATTGAAGATTACTCTTCCATCTCCTTGATGCCTAATATGTTTTTTTCGTTATCATAATCATCAGAAAAAGATAATGGATGCTTTAACTTCGAAAAGAAGAAGAGAGAAGGAATATGAGCAGCTTTCAATATGGTTCGGAGATGCAGACATGGGTTCTGATCTGGCCAACACTAAGGAACATGCTACAACAACATCTCTAGACTCCAAAAACTCAGAGTCCAATGTGCCAGTTGTACCAGAAGATTCTGAGTGGGAGCTATTGTAATATGAAATGTGCACCATCTTTGTTACAAGATCATTTGTAATATATATTTAACAATGATCTGATTTGATATGGAAAAATCAAATTCTTCTCCTTGTCTCTTCTAGTTTATAAAATTGTTCCAGTAAAGGAAGCACGGAACAAGCATGTTGATTAGATTAAACAACCAGGTGATGAAAAACATCTAAGACATGGTTCATTTTTTCTGTACAGTAAAAAAATCCTAATACATAAATCAATCCGATCGGTAAAAGTTATCCACTTAGTAAAAAATCTAATTGTGCTATTCGAAGAGATGGATAACAAACAGCATGACGGCTCTGACTCTAAAAGCTAAAACACTTTATTGACTTGTTGGCCTAATTACCATTATCGGATCCACGTCCTGAGGAGCTATCACTGTCAGAATCTGCAGATCAAAAGAAAAGTTATGTGAGTTCTATATGATGCTGATAAGGTTAAAGACCTGATGAGACAATGTTTCAACATTTACCACTAGAGCCAGATCCTGAGTCACTACTAGAACTGTTAGAACTACTTGATCCACTTGCGTTATTTTCTTGCCGAGTAGGAGATGACGTGCGAATTGCTTTTCCTTGGAATTTACATGTCAAAACAAATTTATATAAGAATCATTATTCCACTGGTTTTTTTTACATCCTAATTTGGTATGAACTTGAGAGCTATAAACCTTACCTGATTCAGTACCTCTCCATGTTTCGGTGCCAGTTACTAGAGTGGTCTGAGAATACAAAATAAGAAACAATAATATAAGTATCTCTTTCAGAATAAGAGCAGAAGACTGAATAACAATTAGCTATGGAAATCTTACTGGTTCTTGAATGGTATTATGAACAGATTCAGCATCTCTCTCAGAACCAAATCCCTGATCCTCCTTCTTCTTGCTCAAGCTCTCTTTATACCCAGTCACGAATCTATAAAGCTCCCAAAGCGTGTTGATATCAAGACTATCAATATCCAGCTCAATCTCATCATCTTGTTGAGAGAGCTCTGGATTGCTCTTCTTTATAATCTGAACAACCGTCTCTAGTTTGTCATAAGGCAAATCCTGAAGCTCTTCACTGAGTCTCCTTTTCTCATCCAACGTCAGGTCCCTGTTATTAACAGGCGCCTCCTCTTCTTCAGCCTTCTCAGGAGCAGTAACCACAGTTTCAGGCTCCACGGGTGTTGCCATAGATTCTTCTCTCTCCCAAGTCCTATTCTCAAGCACCGGAGCTGGAGGTGGAGGAGGAGGAGACGGTGAAGGTGAAGGAGCTGGTAACGGCTCTAAAACAGGAGCAACGGTTGAAAGAGGACCAGGGAACTCAATATCACGAGTTGGTTTGAGCTTCCTGTGAAGATTATCATACTGCATTTCAATAGATACCCATTTCTCTTCAAACATCTTCAACAAAAACTTAGCCATACCATGAACCTCATGATCAATTGGGTTATACAAAACCGCATTGTTAAAAGTAAGTCTAACATCTTCAGCGAAATCCAACGGCGACTTATACAAACTCTTCCCCAACTTAGTCTTCACTGTACCCAAATCCATAGGCTCTTTAACAATGTTGTGATAATCATGCAAGCCAAGTCCTTTAGCATCCACTGGCACATTGAATACCCAACCACACTTGTGCTTCATCAATTTCGTTAGCAAACTGTTGCAGTTCTTGAAAATCTGAACCGTAGCTTTATCAGCTCCAAGCCCTCCTCCTCCCTTCTTATTACCTCCATGACCAGTTTTGAGCTTCTTGTTTTTGCCTATAACACCAGTTTTAGCCATAGACCCAAAATTCCCAGCCATGTTAACTTGGGGATCGAACCGTTTGATCAAGCTCCTAACTTCATCTAGCTCAGATTTTAGCTTCCGCTTCAAGTTCCTAACCTCAAGCTTCGAAATTGAGCTCAGACTTACCTTCAACATGTGATGGTCGTCCTCTGATGCAAAAGAGTTCGAAGGAGAAACGAGCGGAAACGATCGCTCCTGTCTTGAAACCACCATTGGCTTGGATCGGTTCTGGCTCGCGCTCCACTTATGCTTCGTCTTCGAAGCCCCACCACCTGATATATGGTCAGAAGACATTACACCTGACAACGGAAATCTAAAGGTTTCTCTAAGGCTCGGAGCACAAAAATTCAGGCTTTATAACAAACGAATCGAAACAGAGAGGGAAATTAGGGTTCAATCGTAGTTCATGAAGATCGGTCTGGATTTTGTAAAGCAGAAAACCCTAAAAGGAAACATTGGTGAGAGTCGTAGGATCGTAAGAATAGGCGTAAGCTCACGCGCTTGAACACACGCGCTTTGTCACCCGAGAAATTAGGGGAAACTAACACATGTGTTAAGGGGATAAACCGGAAAAGTAAAGTTCTCAGGTCTCCCCAACAAAATAACCAAACCGAAACATACCGATTCAATGTAAACCATTTGCTTCATCCACCTTGTAAGATTTCCAAAATCTACAAAGGTTGTTTACTCGTAAATAAATCCTAACACTAAAAACGAAACGATCAGAGTCTTTCTGAGATAAGAGAACGTGGATATAACAAAACAACAAAAAGATAGCTAAAGCGGGATTTATGAAATTTATTGAAGATATTGTTGTCATTATTAACATATGATATTAATGTCGACTATATCTTTCAATATTCATACTTTCTTCAACAACCTAGTAACTTTTTTGTTCCTTTTTGTTAATACAGTATCCTAGTAATAAGTAGTAACTTACAAGAACAGTTAATAACTTTATATATATATAAAACACAGAGGTGTTAGCTAGTTCACAAAAATATAACTTGTAACCTATTAATCGAAATGGCTCGTTCAGACGGACAAGTTTCTCATGTTGCGGCTACCGTTCCTATATCTATTATCATGACGGTGTTATGCTTGTTTATAGCCTACGACGTGACCCTTGCCCGACGTCGCCCGACCACCTACATTGTGGGAGACGAATTCGGTTGGGATCCCATTTTTCTAATGGACACTTGGGCAGAAGGCAAAACTTTTTACGCTGGCGATATTCTCGGTATGTAACTGATAAACTAAATACTGATCACAGTTTTATAAGTGGCATAAGTTTAACTGGTAAAGAAAATACGTTTATATTTGGTATATTAATTGTTGCAATGCAGAATTCAAATATGATTATCAGGTCAGCAATGTGATGGTGGTAAACGAAACTGGTTATGAAACGTGCAAAGCGAACGATGGAGCGGAAGAGTATTCATCCGGTGACGATAAGATCCAACTTCCTTTTGGTTATAGCTATTACATCGGAACATTCATTCCCGAAGATTGCTCCGCCGGTTTGAAGATGGCTATCAATGCACTAGCTCATCCTCCCATTTAAATGAAGCAATTAATTAGTCATATGATTAGTTTTTGGAAGTGTTGGGAATTATTTGCAGTATTATATATGCCTTCAAAATGTTGAAACTAATAAAATATCTTGTCACATTACAAGTTCTTAGATTGGATATATCTAAAATTATCAATATCTATCTTATCAGTGCACTGTCTCACATGAAAAGACAAAATAGGTGACGAGGAAAACTGAAACCGGAAACAATATTCAGAGAATTATAACTTGAACCACTTGTCAGACATGCATAGATATGTAGTCACAACATGGATAAATCGATAATAAAAACGGAAGTAGCGGTCAATAAGGTAGGGATCATCAATAAACATACACATATACACACTGGCATGGTTATATATATATATATATATATATATTGAATCTTTGTTAAGGAACTGTCCAGATTGAGCCGATCAGGTAAGATCAAGGAATGGATAGACACGAACAGGATCCACGTGTCTAGCTTCAGACACGAACATATCACATCTGTCTCCTAATTACTTCCACTTGGTTTCTTTTAAGCTCTCTGTCTTCGAGCCTTCTTCTCTTACATTTTCTTTCCTCTTCTTTAACCATCCACCAAGGATTGATCCATCCTTGAACAGAGATATAAATGGCAACATCTGCTAGAAGAGCATATGGATTCGGGAGAGCAGACGAGGCTACTCACCCGGACTCCATTAGAGCCACTTTGGCCGAGTTTCTTTCCACTTTCGTCTTCGTTTTTGCTGGAGAAGGCTCCGTCCTCGCTCTAGGTTCGTTGTTTCTATCTATAATATACATAAAAACATTTTCAGCCAAATTTAATTGCAATTTTTACCTGATATATGTATTAATCAGAACTAGAACTACTTCACAAAGTTATTTATCCTTTTGAATCTGTTTGATTCTTTTTTAACAAGTAAAAATGAAAATATACAAAGTTATCCGACATTGATTATGATGAATATTTTCGTTCGAACCATCCATGATCATGCATGTGTAATATGAGATATATGTGAATGATCTCATTATTGGACAGACAAGTTGTATTGGGACACGGCGGCTTATACGGGGACAAACACACCGGGAGGGTTAGTTCTGGTGGCGTTAGCTCATGCATTGGCCCTGTTTGCGGCTGTTTCAGCGGCGATCAATGTCTCCGGTGGTCACGTGAACCCGGCGGTCACTTTTGCTGCTCTCATCGGAGGCAGGGTCTCAGTGATCCGAGCAATCTATTATTGGATTGCTCAGCTTCTTGGTGCTATTCTCGCTTGTCTCTTGCTGAGGCTTGCCACTGATGGCTCGGTATATATAACTTCTTACTAAACTCGATATACAGACAATTGTGACGAATCATGTAAATTCTATTCGGTTAGGTTTTTGGGTTGGTTCTTTTAGTAAGGTTTTACTTCAGTTGGGATTAGTAAAACTGGGCACTTAGCTTTATCTCTATAAATATATGCTTCTGACTATGTGAATGGGCTTATCTGTGATGCAGAGACCAATAGGTTTCCATGTAGGATCTGGAACTAATGAGCTTCATGGGCTAGTGATGGAGATCATACTTACGTTTGCTTTAGTTTATGTCGTGTACTCAACAGCAATCGATCCAAAAAGAGGGAGTATTGGGATCATAGCACCGCTAGCCATTGGGCTAATAGTTGGGGCAAACATTTTGGTGGGAGGACCATTTACTGGGGCATCAATGAATCCAGCCAGAGCCTTTGGTCCAGCACTGGTCGGATGGAGATGGAATAACCATTGGATCTATTGGGTTGGACCTTTCATCGGTGGTGCACTGGCTGCACTTATCTATGAGTACATGGTCATCCCCAACGTGGAGGAACCGCCTCGCCATAGTACCCACCAACCGTTAGCTCCTGAAGATTACTAGACCGATTCCACTATCTTTGTATCAAGAATCTCTCTGCTTTGCTTTTGTTGTTGTACGTCTCTTTGTTTTTTTTCCTGTAACTTTCAACGTATAATTTGAGTCCAGACCTGTACCTGTTTTCTTGTACTGTACCTATAGAATAAGAAAGATTTCACCAAATGGAGACATCTATGGCTTTTTTTTTCTTTTCGAAGTGCTGTACATGTAACAATGCCGAACTTCCTCTGTTTCTATAAATCATGTTTTTTGTTTTGTATCAAAAATCTGCAAAAGCTTCTTACTTCTTGTTGTGTTAAGAAGGTCCTCTCATCTTTTCAACAATTTGTCTACTCTTTTCTTCCATGTGACGCCTCTTCTCCTCCAATTTCTCTCCCATTTTCTTGCCGAGATCCAACATTCTTGCTCTTCTTCCCAATTTCTTTCCCCACCTTGAATCATCTTCTTCGCTCGACCTAGCTGGTGATTTATTTGAAGCTATCGACCTAGCTGGTGATTGATTAACCGAAATCTCTCTGCTACTGCCTCTTGAGTTCGTCTCCTGCTTTTCACTGCTTCTGGGTAGCAGTAATGGAGTTTTCAGTTCTTCCAAGGGTTTGTAACTCTCTACTGTTACAGTTGTGGAATTTGACAATGGCGTAGCCATAGGCTCTGCTTCAGTATTCGGTTCCTGGATAGCAGTGGCCGCTTTCTGCACTTGCTCAGACTGAGTACAGGAGGAAGAAGACATAGTCCTTGCTTCACAAATAATCGGCTTCTGGGTGGCGTTTGTAGTTTTCTGCATTTGCTCAGACTGAACACAAGAGGAAGATGTTGGAGGCTTGTCAGATTTAGATCTTGCTTCCGTTGCCTGGGAGCTATTGTGATCAGACTGAACACAAGAGGAAGATGTTGGAGGCTTTTCAGATTTAGATCTTGCTTCTGTTGCCTGGGAGCTATTGTGATCATTTTCTTGATTCAGCCACATGAATGGAGCGGCTTTGCGTTGAACCCAATCATCTTTTTCAGCAATCATCCAAGGAATTGTTAGGCTCTCACAGTTGGGAAGAACAACCGCTTCTCGTATTGCCGTCTGCAGAATCATAATGTTATCTCATTGTGTCAGCTCAAAAATCACTAGATACCAAACAGAAGAGACCCCAAAGGAGAAAGCACCTTAAAACGGTTGATCAAGAACATTGCAACATGGCTGTTGGTTATTTTGTGTTCCCCAACGGAAGATGCAAGATCGAATTCTATGTCGGGCATGCTCGTGAATCCAAACCATATTTGATCAGAAGGAGGCGGTTTTATGTGTACCCGCAGTGTCCCTCGAAGAGAAGACACCCGTATTGACAAAGAGATAGGCACCTGCATTTGAGAAACCGAAATTTCTAAGACATGAATGACTGGAAAAAACAACATAGGAACCCAATCGGGAGAACTGAGGAAAGGTTTTGACAAATCCAACAAGCAATAAAATAATTGTCTTGTAGACATTTGAAAAAGGAGAATCAACCTGGGAAACTTGCTCAGCAATTGTTTTAAGAATAGACTTCCACCTGGATACACCATTTGGAGCTGCCTTAGTTACTTTTGAGCCGTTGGATTCATCTGCAACCAACAAAAAGATGGTAACAAACTTCAGTCGCAATTATCATCCGAAGGAATACTTTTGAACAGGAATCACGCTCGCAAGATCTCTATGGGTAAAACGAGAGATGACTATATTCAGTAAACATTGAACTAGCCTGCTTTATTGGCTCTACCATTTTTCACTTCTGCTGCATCAACAGTTTCCACAGGGATGACTAATTGCTTTTCAAAATCTTCAACACCGTCAGCAAGGTTCGACGGGACTTCCCCTGCAGAACTTGGCTGCAACCCTGATTCGGTTATGCCTTTTTGCAGATCCACCTCGCGGATGTCAACCCGTGTTTCAACGTCAATCACCGCATCACCAGAGTATTCAATATCTAGTTCGAATGCCCACACACCACTTATCTCCATTGGAAGAACACGTGTACCATGTATATGTGGTGGGAGATTTCCAGTGTCAACACCAGAGCAGATTAGTTCGCCTATGTAGCTTGGAGTCCTCATGTTAGATAACACCCGCTGTTTAAAACCACAAAGTTACATCTTCGATTGGTAAAAGAAGTCAAAACTTATCTCAAATTCTGAATTCATGAAAAGTGCAGACCTGAATTCGTGCTTGCACTATATTCTTCAATCCTGTTTTACGTTTGAGATCGAAAAATAACCTAGAAATGAGCAAGTTCCACGCCAATGTTCCTTCATCCATGTCAAACTTGTCTTCAGAGTCTCCATCTGAAACCCCGGAAAGATGACTGCTATGGCTCACAGAACGTGAAAAAATAGGCACATCAGTTTCATCTGTGATACAATTGTCTCCCACTTTCTTTCCTGAAATGCTCTTCCCTGAGCTACTCCCATGTTGTGAATCTTGGTAAGAACGGAAAGAGTTTTTCCTGTCTTCACGATTTGATCGCTTTCTTGAAAATCTCCTCAAGAACAAGCGAACCTTTGAGGAAGAACCATCTGTTTTGTTCCCTTTGTCAAGTGTCTCAAAACAAAACCCAACTGATGGTTTCATAAATGAATGATATGCAGCATTAAGAGATGTCACATAACTACGGAAATCTTCTTTCAATTTGGTGGAGTACCAAATAAACCTTTCCTGATTTTCGCAAGAAGCAAGACGAAGGGCTTTACACCATGATTCCTTTTCCCAAGAAGTCTCGAGATAGATGTAAAACACCGTGTTTCCCTTGTATAAGTCTGAAGAAACCTTGCTTTCAACTTTTATAGGAAATCTTTTGGCCCTAAGAAACACAACAAAATGGCGATAGCAAAAAAAATCAAACTTCATATACTCCCACGTTGAAATGGCATCAAATGTTCCAGATCCTAATCAGGAAGTACAACTATGGATGATAGCAAATCGAAGGACCTGACTCGACCAAAACTTGCCAATTCCATTTCTTAATCAATAATGAAAAGAGTCATATATAATAACAAAGAGGAAGTACCATTTTCTAGTAGGGAGATCAGAGCCAGAAACAGCCTCAATAGAGCAACATGTTAAAGAAACAGTAGTCTGAGTGCCATCAGAATCTGACAAGATGAGCTTGTGATCTTTGATTCGAGCGAATTTTCGAAGTGGATGAATTTCCAACAAGTCTCTCTTCCTCTTCTGCTCTTTTGGTAACTTTTCCTTCATCCATCTCTTTAGACCTTCATCACACTCCAAAATCCATACCACTCCCTGAGAAAGAATAAATACCAAAACTTCATTACAGAAATATAGAGTCCAAAATGCCAGAAACAGAAATTGTATGGCTCTAACTTCAACTACAATTCAAAATGGTATTGATCTCAACCGAAATTGGTTGACTTCAAATCATCAATCCACCCTAATGAGCAAACTACATAGACTTCAGTTGACGATCTCAATCCAAAACTCCAATGAAACGAACTCAATTCCCGTAACGAAAGCAACATGCAGACATTCCGAAATTAGAACCCCAAAAAAATCAATTTCCTAAGGATAAATCTAAATAAAAACCCTTAAAACCCGAGAGAGGAATTAGGATCATTCACCTGTTTGTTGAGACAGAAATCAATAGATTCAGGAGGATTGAAATCGTTGGTAGAAGAACCAGAGGCAGGTTTTGACTCAATCCGATCTATCTTCCGATTCAATCGCTTGACGATATACATCAATCCCGCTGCTTCTGCTGCTAAGATGGCGATAACTCCGAGGAGAAATCCAGATATGAACACGAAACCCGTAAACGAAAACATTCTCCGTGGAGCTCTCAATTTCTGCTACGGAGGGAATGTTTCTTAAGATGGAATTAAGCATAGGGAGAAGAAGAAGAAGAAAGATTCGAGGCGTTGAAGTTGTTCATTGACATTTGACAGTAGAGAAGAAGAGGAATAAGGAATAAGAGATTAAAAAGATAAACTGTGGGATTAGCCATTCTTCTTCTCTGGAATCGCAAATTCCAACTTCCAACCAAATATTTTTTGTCGAGAGAGAAACTCATTAATCCAAGTTTAATTTTTGATTAGTAAACACAATTAAAAATAGGTTTTTTTAAAAAATCAATAGAGAAATTTCTATTTTGATTTTTTTTTTGCAAATGAGACGTCCTTTCTTTGTTTTTTTTTAAATATAGTATGGCTGGTAAAATTATACTATGATTTTACAATACCTTATGCATTAAACAATATATATATATATATATATATATATATATATATATTATTCATTACAAATTCTTATGGATTGTCATGAATTATTATTAACAAAAATTGTCTAAATTATGCATAGTATAAGTTTTTTTTTTCAACACGACATAGGAGGCCAATTTCATTCATCCTCAAACGTGGAGACCGCTAGAGATCATGACGAAACAACTTGACTATATGTCTATATGTTCTCTTGTTTTATTCAAACACTTTTGATACCACTACATTAGAATCTTCAAAAAATAAAAAATAAAAGTTTAGCAAAATGCAGTATATTTTATACTTCTTCGTCTGTAACGACGAATTTACAGAAAAAAGATAAAGAATACTATCTGACAGGTATATTCAGACAAGACAGTTACTGTATTTTGGTCAGAAATCCATACAAGCATAGAACAGATCCTAGGGGGAGAAAAAAAAACTTGTGAGTTGTGAGCCCATGAGACACGACTCACACAAGTTTCATTTCGATAGTCTCTCACAATATCCAAAAACAACCCTAATTTCTCTTTATTTCCGAGTTGTTATATACCTAAGAAAACAACTAAAAAACAGATTCTTGTCTTTTTTTTGGACCTACAAGCTCTTGTTCATGGAGAAGAAGCTATAGTCAAGGTGATCATGAACATTAAGCTGTCTCATCCACGAATCTGCTGCACTGCGAAGATAAGCCAGCCGTTCTTGATCACCGGATTCTTGATTTCCCCACAAATCTCCTTGCAATTTGTAAGAAACTAAACCAAAAGGAGCTAGAGGAACTCTCTTGGTCACTGATGCATCATCAAAACACAATGTTTTTTCTTCCATGGTTTCGTTAATCTCATCATCTCCCTCTTCCAAGTTACCTAAGAAATCCAAAACATCAAATGCTACATGTTTCAATATTTTTGTACCAAGATATGCTTCTATAACAACCTAAGTATATTACCATGCAAGCTTAGGAAATATCGTAGAGTATACCTTGGAAAGCCGAAGATAGCGTATGATAACTCAAGAAACATGTCGATAAGTCTTTATCGGTCTTCCGAGATGGAATATGGTATATCGGATACCTAAACCCGCCACAAAAATTCAAGACTTTATCATCACATGGAGGCCCAAAAACACTAGCATATCAAATATGGGCATTGTCTAAAATGGACCTATGTAATTTCTATTCTTACCAAGCAATGGCCATCCAACTTGCTGGAGACAAATCAACACTCCTTAAAGTCGAAAGTCCGGGATATTTCTCAGCTAACTCATTCACCTAAAACAAATCCAAAGAAGAGAAACTTTTCTAAGTTGGTTAGGTTCTTTAGGCAAGATAAAGAGAATATGACCACAAGATATGAAATGAATGAGAACCTTGGCGGTAAGAGGAACTCGCAAGTGCGGTTTAATCGACTCAAAGTACTGAAACTCAATGTGACCGAGCCTATCTCGCATCAAGGAAGAAATATTGCCATTGATTTCATAACCTAAATCATCAGAAACAGAATCCCATATTTTGCTAGAACCACTGCTCGTTGACCTTGACAGCTTCTCAATCTCACTATCATCACTCCAACATTCACTCTCACAATCTACCACATCACTCTGGTTCCTGCAAACACCATCAACTTCCTTAACACATATATATAGTGCTAACACTCGTGTTCCTAATTACAAACTAATTTTTAGCACAAATGATCAAACCTGGAAATGGCTGGAGATTTGTTAGTAAAGATTTGAATGGCGGATAGATACGGGACATAGTATTGCATAACGGATTCACCATTGTTTAAATCAACCTTTGAGCCGAGTCCATAGGCGCTTTGCTCATCAAAACATTCCCAAAGATCACTAAGCTTGAAATATTCGATCTCATCTTTGCTCTCTTGGATCCACAAACTGTTCAAATCATTCTCACAGTTCTGAAAGTTGACAACAAAAGATCAAACTTTAAGTATTCTGATTTAAAACAATTAATTATTAGACCACTTAAAAGCATTGTTATTCAACACGGTTAGTAAATACACCACAAGAAATTAATCTCACATTTAATTACAATAATTGCTGAAAAAGACAGTCATCCAATGATTTAAAATAAAAATATATATGAAGAAGACACATCAAGAGGATATACCTTAGTAATCAAGAATATTCAAACCAGTTTCAGTAAAAATATACTTTCCCTATTAAATTGATTTTTCATATATCGTTTTCAATACACAAAATTGCTGTCGCAAGGTTTCCACGTGGTGTAACAAACTTCATGACGACATGATATTCTAAATTTCATTTCTCATTTTTCTCACCTATGGTTGTATTATAATAACTGTAATGGGATTTGTCGATATGCAATTAAAACACACAAGATTTAGGGGGTAATTAAAATCTTATAAAATGATTAGTTGAAAATCTGAGAATCTGCTTGACGAAAATCAAACTGATAGACCAAAGTTAAAACAATTTAATTACCAGTGGTAAAGAGAAAGAAGGAGGCTTAGGAGTGATTCCTCTAAGAAATCTCTCAAGATTTGATCGGAGTTTCGTCGACGATGATGACCACCACCACATTCTCTCTTTTTCCATCTCTCAGTTTACTGAATTCTTCTTCTAGATGAAAACTGTTGAGAAATTAGAAGAAAAAAGAAGAAGAAGTTGTAGCAGGGTTTGAATGAAGGTGGAGAGTATATGATTTGCTTCTTCTATTTATTTGAAGACAAAAATAACGAACACGACCAAAACTAAAACCTTCTCTCTCTCTTCTCTTGGTCTTTGACTCTTTTCAGTTTTCACTCTTATCCTAATCTTTATTTTGTCGGGTAATTAATTTAGTAATTTACCAAAAGTTAATTATTTTTACTTCTTCTATTCTCCTTCTCGAGATCTTCTTAATCTTATCGTTAATCATTTTACTTTTGTTAGGTCATTTATTTTCCATTAGATTTCTCAAAGTGAATATTTTTATAAAAAAAAAGATCTAAGCCTCATTTTAGAAAAGTTCTGTTTTAAAATTTAAAAATCGGCTAAGCTATTTTTCCGTCGTAATGCTGTTAAGAAATTAAATCCAAAGCAAAATGGCTAAACATAATTAATGATATTGTTTTCAGTATCTTTTCAAATTAAATTTTTGCTTTCACATTTTTAACCATCACCTTTTAAAACAAAGTAAAATAAATATATGACTTTTGTTAGAATATATATAACTAAATGGTTATTTTCTTCCATATTTATAATTTATCAATTCTCAAAATCTAGTCATGCTTAATTGGATATATAAGTATAGTAGGGTGCCCTATTCATAAATGTATGAATACAATGTATATATTAGGTCAATTAACTTATATATTCATGCATTTAACCAATTAAATTAATTAATTTTATCAAAAAATCTTATAAAAATATTCATTAGGTAAAAATTGGTTCTGTCTGTAAACAAAAGATTGTAACTGTTTTAACGAAGAAAAGGAAAAAAAGAAAAGAAAAGAAGAATTGGCTGTAACTGTGTGAAAGAGAGTGATGTATAATCTGGTCGCCACACGTCTGAGTAAGCTGCGTCGTTCTCTCGCGTTTTGCTTATCTCTTTCTATTTTGTTTTCTTCGTTATCTTGTCTTTTTGTTTTCGTTAGTTTACGTGATAATAAATCGAAATTCTCGAAGATCATTTACCCTCATTTGATAATTACATAAGTTGACAAATTGGTTATACTGCGTTCTTTTTAGCTGCGTTATGCATAAATGTTTTTAACTGATATCGGGGTGTCTAACAATAAACTTACTTTATTCTTGAATTGCATAGGTTTTATCAAACAAAAAACAAAAAAAATGATGTATATATAATTATAAATTTCAATGATGTATCGTAATCTAGTTCTAAATCCAATCTCGTGTAAATAAATTGTTCCAAAAAGTAAGATGTGGTTTCTTTAGATTGAGTCACGTGGTCGGTTTATCTTGTCGTTTTCCTCATTTCTTTACTTTTCTGATTATTCATTTTTCCGACCCTACTATGCGACGAAGAAAATAGCTACTCACTTAAATTTTCTCGTTTTAGGGGTGATTAACCTCTGTTTGTAAATTTGTATGATACTAAATCTCCATTTAAGACGTGACATGTCTATACATATCGAACTATTTTTCTTACTATTAAAAAAGTAAAAGCAAAAAGGTAACTAAAAGCTATTTTGTCCAGCTGTCACTGAATACATATATTCTTTTTATTTTTCTGCTATGTAAACTGTAAAGTAAACACGGGTTCAATTGCTCAAAGATAAAAACACGGATTCGATTAGTTTATTTAAACCAAGGATTTAATTACTGGGCTTAACTAGTTAGAGGCCCATTACGACGACTCGTTGCTATATCCATTGGGATTTGGCTCTTTTGTCAGACACGTGATCTCTCACAATAATCAGACATTTTAGCACCCAAATAACTTCTTTCATTATCTTGATTCTTGACCCTATATTATAGAATCGTCATAAATAATTGAAATGATAGAATGATAACTTTTGATTTAAGTGAAAATTTCTGAATTATTTAAGTTATTCACCTTGTATACTTGTTGCAAAAAAAAAAAAAAAAAAAAATTCTACATGATTTTTAGTCATGTGTGTGTTGATATACATGAATCCATTTATTTGTGTAAACAATCTTTCTTTGCATCTATATTCCATGAAATCTTTTTTTAAATAGAAGCAATTGAATTTTCTGCAATTTGTAGACATGGTTTTACATTAGATTATTCGAACATTATTTATAGAAATTGAATTAAAGATATATATTGTCATTAATTTTGATTAATATCGTTTTAGGCTTTTAATTAGCAGAGTTCTTATCCCACTGTGCAGTCAGTGGAATCCGAACATCTAAATAAAATGTAAGGAAAATATAAAAGGTAACAATCAAATTAGCCAGTCTTATCAATCCAACTATTAACTATTCTGTTGATCAGCTTTATTAGCATTAATGACAGATGGACCTACATAGAAATACAATCAAGGATCCTTATTAACAAGTACCCAACAATTCAACAATAGACTCTTACACTTCTCTAATTTTTCGGCACTTTTCTGTCAACAATATTGCGGCATTTTTTATTTTTGTTGGCAACAATATTTCGGCATTTATATACATGTTTTATCGCATGTCTTTCTATTACACCGAAATTTAGCGGGACAGATAGAAACCTTAATGAATATGTCAAGTAGACAAACAAAAAAAACTACTTTTTTGTTTCGGTTAATTCAATAATTATGAGCCGAAGCTCGTACATCCATACAAAAATCAGATTAAACGATTTTTGAAAATACTATTAACTAGTAATGTCAATAGCCCAAAACCCATTTAGTAACGGAGAGAAAAGAACTTAGACTAATTTTCAATTTCAAAATGGTTACTTTCAGTTAAGATGCTTCATAATTAAACTTGTCCTTTTTATTACCATGAAGCATAAGATATACTTCATCGAAAGAACAAAGTTTGTGTTCGACCAAATATCTTTGTTTATGAAAGAAAATATACAGAAAAATGACAGATTTTTGGGGCGGTCTATTGATACTAAATGCAAACCATCTATCGACTACCAGACTACATTAAATGCTGCAACTAAAAAAAATAAAACCAAAAATTCACCACATCAACAATATTGGACCCCACTTCCTTCTTAATTTTCATTCAATTCTTCTCCCAACCATCTCTTTGCTGTCTTCATAACTATCTCATTTCTTGTTCGAATCAACAAGTTTTTTTCAAAGAGTTTTAAACTAATAAATAAATAAAACTCATTATCTTTGACGATAAAAAGAGAAAAACCAAAAAAATAAAACAAGGATAAGTGTTTGTTCTGTTTGAGTCATTCAAGTTCATGAGAATAGAAACGAGTCCAAGTTTGTTGTTCATGCAAAATTCTCATGACTCTGTTTCACTAAGCTCGTTTCTCCTGATTTTCTTCTACTTATTAACTTGATTCTATTATTTGTTTTCTTACAATTCATAAATTCATACCTTTTCCATTTTCTCGACAAACCAATTTATTTTCTTCAGTTTTCTCGGATTCATTTCTGTTTTAAAGCAAAATCCTCTGTTTCGTTAAAGAGATGGAGATAGAAGCAAGCAGACAACAAACCTCCATACCGGTGTCGATCGGTGGTGGGAATTTTCCGGTTGGTGGGTTAAGTCCGTTGAGTGAAGCTATATGGAGAGAGAAAGCTCCAACGGAGTTCGTCGGAGACGTGTCAGCGAGGCTTACGTGGCAAGATCTGACTGTAATGGTTACTATGGGAGATGGTGAGACTCAAAATGTTCTCGAAGGTCTTACCGGTTATGCAGAACCGGGATCTCTCACCGCTCTCATGGGCCCTTCCGGCTCCGGTAAATCCACTATGCTCGACGCTCTCTCTAGCCGCCTCGCCGCTAACGCTTTCCTCTCCGGCACCGTTCTTCTTAACGGCCGCAAAACCAAACTCTCCTTTGGAACAGCTGTTAGTATTTTATACACTCTACACAACCTTTCTACTTTATTTTTAAAATATTATCAATTTTGTTTTCAACTTTCTAAATATAAAAGTACCAATTTTTCAACTTGATATAAAAAAAGTTTCTTTTCTCAAACACATATATGCTTATGCATAGGTTTCAGTTATAGCGTACATTTTGTCTTTGTATGAAGTATAAGAATGTTCTTGGATTTTGGATCTTAGCTATTCATTTTTTGTTGTTTTATTAATTGACAGGCATATGTGACACAAGACGATAACTTGATTGGTACGTTAACTGTGAGAGAGACAATATGGTATTCAGCGAGAGTTCGTCTTCCGGACAAGATGTTACGGTCGGAGAAGCGTGCTCTAGTGGAGAGGACAATAATAGAGATGGGTCTTCAGGATTGTGCAGACACTGTTATAGGAAACTGGCATTTGCGTGGAATTAGTGGTGGAGAGAAGAGAAGAGTCAGTATTGCTCTTGAGATTCTTATGAGACCTCGTTTACTCTTTCTCGATGAGCCAACTAGTGGCCTTGATAGGTTAAAAGTTTCTTCAGACAGCTTCTTCAATTTTGATTCAGTTTTAACTGATTAAAGCTTGATGTTTGTTTCGTTTTTTTTTTCCCTCTCTGTGTAGTGCTTCTGCTTTCTTTGTGACTCAGACGTTGCGTGCACTATCACGAGATGGAAGAACGGTGATTGCATCGATCCATCAACCGAGTAGTGAGGTTTTCGAGTTGTTTGATCGGTTGTATCTGCTTTCTGGAGGCAAAACTGTTTACTTTGGTCAAGCTTCAGATGCATACGAGGTAAGCAACCAAACCAAAAGAAAACATTTTTATATCTCTGAAGGAATCTTGGATACTAATCTGTGTTTTTTACTTTCGAATGCAGTTCTTTGCACAAGCTGGGTTTCCATGTCCTGCTTTAAGGAACCCTTCTGATCATTTCCTCAGATGCATTAACTCAGACTTTGACAAAGTTAGAGCCACTTTGAAAGGTTCTATGAAGCTAAGGGTACTGAAAAAAACCTTACCCTTTTTAAACTGGTTTCAATACTTTGCAAGTCTCATTTGCTGATGGACTTGTTATTCTCTACTTCACAGTTTGAAGCAAGCGATGATCCGTTGGAGAAGATTACCACAACTGAAGCTATTAGAGTCTTGGTTGACTATTACCACACTTCTGATTACTACTTCACAGCAAAGGCTAAGGTTGAGGAGATATCCCAATTTGTAAGCTCCTTTCTCGAGCTTTTGTTTGATCTTAGGACGAGCCACTTGTCTCTTTTAACCCCTTCTCTGTTTACAGAAAGGGACTATTCTTGACTCTGGAGGCAGCCAAGCTAGTTTCCTTCTGCAGACCTACACTTTAACCAAACGATCCTTCATCAACATGTCAAGGGACTTTGGATATTACTGGCTTAGACTACTTATTTACATCTTGGTCACCGTCTGCATTGGAACCATCTATCTGAACGTTGGGACTAGCTACAGCGCCATTCTGGTATTTGCGCTTGAACTTGAACTTGAACTGAAGTTTTAATCTCACCTCTGACCATCCATCCTTTTGCTGTTTGTGATATCAGGCACGAGGCTCATGTGCGTCTTTCGTCTTTGGCTTTGTAACATTCATGTCAATTGGTGGATTTCCTTCTTTTGTTGAAGACATGAAGGTTAGTTATCCCATCCTCCAGTTTTATTCCATTAAACCGATGAACCAAACTGTTTTGTTAAACTGAAACTAATTGCAGGTCTTCCAAAGAGAGAGACTAAACGGGCACTATGGAGTAGCTGCGTTTGTGATAGCCAACACAGTATCTGCAACACCATTCCTGATCATGATAACTTTCATCTCTGGGACAATCTGTTACTTCATGGTGGGTTTGCATCCAGGATTCACACACTACCTCTTCTTTGTTCTCTGCCTCTATGCAAGTGTCACCGTTGTGGAGAGCTTAATGATGGCGATAGCTAGTATTGTTCCCAACTTCCTCATGGGTATCATCATCGGAGCTGGAATCCAGGTGCTTTCTCAACTTCTTTTTGTTCTTTTCCACTTTTTAAAAGCAGAAGTGAAGCTCTTCCTAAATATGCTCTTCTGTACTTTGGTTTCAGGGGATCTTCATGCTGGTTTCTGGATTCTTCAGGCTTCCAAATGACATCCCGAAAATTTTCTGGCGTTATCCAATGTCTTACATCAGCTTCCACTTCTGGGCTTTACAAGTAACATTGTCAAAACGTTTCATATCAGCTCATCCTCATGTGATCATGTAGTAGAGAGAGCTAATATTGGTTTTGTTTGCTTGTTCTCTAGGGTCAATACCAGAATGACTTGAGAGGCTTGACCTTTGACAGCCAGGGGAGTGCTTTCAAGATTCCGGGTGAATACGTTTTGGAGAATGTCTTCCAGATTGATTTGCACCGATCAAAATGGATTAACCTGAGTGTGATTCTTAGCATGATTATCATCTACCGCATCATCTTCTTCATCATGATTAAGACCAACGAAGATGTAACTCCTTGGGTTAGAGGTTACATAGCACGCAGAAGGATGAAGCAGAAGAATGGAACTCAGAACACCACAGTTGCACCAGATGGTCTTACTCAGTCTCCTTCTCTGAGAAATTATATTGCTACACAAGCCAATGGAGCTCGCAGATGGTAGAGTTGGAGCTTATCCAGTGTTTGAAGAAACTTCAAGAAAGTTTGATCAAAGCAAAGCCACCATATTTTCACTAGGCCTGCAATATCGAAACTCAATGTAATGTGAGAGCAGAGAAACTTGAGTGTATTATTAGTTATAGAAATTATTAAAAGCACGGATTTGTCTATGATAATCACTACTACATTTATTTTTCTACTTTACTAGTAACAATAACAAGGACCATGTTGTTGCATCACAGTTTGCATTGTGCCGCAATTACAGCTGATAGATTAACTTGTGAATGGTTGCAAGCTTTGTTTGTACATGTTGAAATGAAAGTTGAGTTCTCACATGTTTGACACCCAAAGAACCTCAAAGACTGACCAGTAGTTCTTCCTGGAACAGGCTTTTGGTTAACTTCATTAGCTTCTGCTTCAGCACTCTTCTGCTTTTGTTGTGTACTATGTCTCATCTGATCACTTGCCCATGGTAGACCAAACGAAACACCGTGAGCAATCACAAGGGGGATGTAGTGAACATAGCTTTTTAAGTGACAAGGCATGAGTACCCTGCCTAAATAGCCTCCAAAGAGCTCAAAGAGCTCTCAACCTGATCAACCAATGGCGCATTTTGCGCTTCTGAATCGCGATATACATGCCATTTTTCATATCTCTTTACTCCATGCAAGACAGGTCTAAGTCTGGGAGCAGTAATGCAGTTTGAACAGCAACATCCCTTCAAGTGGACAACACATTCAGCACAACATCTGAACAGAAGATAGAGGTAAGTTTAGTAAAACAATGGCAAATTACCCGTCATTGTCCATCAAAATCAAACTTTCATAACCCATATAGTATTTGTTAACAGGCCTATAAAGATGAAACAGAAGCCATAATGAAACTTACAAGAAAAGCCGATTGCAGTCAAGGTTAGCACAGTTCCGATGTCTTAGTTCCTGAACTTGTGAATCACAAATATAGCATCTTGCAAAACTTGTATCCACGGGCGTTGGTGGAGTTCTTCCGATTTCATCCACAGCGTCTTCACTGTAGGCAGCTGGTGGGAGGGAGAGACGAGAATCAAACACAAACAGATTCCCAACCCATTCAGATGGGCCTTCTTCTTCAAGATAATGGGAAACTCCACCCTTCAGTGTATAAAGGTTCTTGAAACCCCGCTGTCTGAAAAGAAATTTGACTTCTCACAAGAAACTTGTTTTGAGTAGAGATGGTAGTAACATAATCAAGGAGTAGAAGCCACAGTGCTACCTTAAAACTGCTGAATATACATCGCAACGTATACCTCCAGTACAGTACATCAATATGTCTGTCTTTTCCTTGTCAACATCTATCAAAGGGTCTGAAGGAGCTTCCTATAGTGTAGAAGCATAGTCAAAATGATTCAATGTTAGATATCTTTACCTTCAGGACTAAAAAATATGTAATTTACATAAGAGACTTGTCTGATCACTTTATCTTAGTCTACAGAGTGTAAATAAGATTGTACCTTTTCGTCAGATAGCCCAAAAGAAGTGTTCCGAAAGCAATCAACTTCAGGTCTACGTGCCCCGCGAAAATGACCAACATCCCACTCATAACCTGTACAAACCAAATTTCTATCACCTCCAAATACCAACAAGGATGATATGTTACTATAGAGAAAAGGAAAGGAAAAATAAGTACCGTTTCTGACATCCAATAGTATGCAGCTTCTGCCACTACTTGAAGGTGATGCTTCATCGTCATCAGTTAAGTCTTTGAGTTTCCTTTTCCATTCAGATGGTTCTAAGGGTTTTGCTCGCATTGGTGGATCGAGTAGGGGAAGGTGTGAAATTCCTCCCTCATACTACATGAAAAAAGGCAACTAATGTTGAGTAATCTTAAACTATATTTCAAGGCATTTCACTATCATCACACATTACAAGTAAGAAAATTTTCATCGTGAATCATAGACTTTAGAATCCAAATACAAAAGGGTAGTTATGAAATGTAGCTTGCCTGCACTAAGGAAGGTTTGTTCTGTAGCTTCAACTTAGGGAATGCATGACCATTAATAGCAGGAGACATCTGAACAAGCAAATCCGAGAATCTATCATCTTCTTTCAACCATTCAACATATGCAAGAGCATCTTTAGATGGTCCACTGTACTGCAGAAAACAAGAAATTACATAAGTAAACACACAAGATTTGTCCTAGCTTGAGATTAATCACATAATCCTCAAATAATTTCATGAAAGAATGACTCAAACTTCATAAAATGTGTAATTAAAAAATGATGACAGTACCTGGGCGTTAATTCCTTGTTCATTGAGATATATCCGACCTCGTATATTCAAATCCTGGAAGGCGATAAATTATAAGAAAAGCTTCAATTTTAAACTGAACCGAGAGAATTAAAAGGTTATCAAAAATCTATGAAATGAATTTATCATTAAAAACCAGACGGACCTGTAAGAAAGAGAGGTGTTTCTCAATCTCAGCCTCGGGATCTGCTATTGATACGAACCGATAGAAGTTTACCACAATGAAATCTTCTCCTTCGTCATCAAATTTCGCGTAATTATTTCTTCCTCTGTTTCGGCATTTGCAGGAGAAGGTCCATCTTCTGCTAAGTTTCTCTGAGACGAGACGTCCTCGTCGCGCGAAAATCTGATCAATCGAAACATCTCGTTTGAATCGAAAATATTCGCCGGAGAAACGAGTTTTAGTAGAAGCAAGAGGGACTGAAATAGTTAAGGAGAGTGAGAGTGTTGCCGCCGGCGAAACTCTCATTATCTTCTCGCGGGTTGGAAAAGAGACATCATCTCTTTTGCTGTTAATTAACTGTCAACGTTTGGGCCCAAAGCCCATTTCCATATTATGCAAAATAAATAGTTTGTGATAAACTAATATACGCAGAAAATTTTGAAATATTTGTCGGTGACAAACAACCTTATCTAATATTTTGACATATCACATATCCAGTGTTCAGTGAAAGAGATTTCGTCAGGGGTGATCAAAATTTAACGTCATGTAGCTTTGACCCTAATGTGAACGAAATAAAATAAATCTCTCAGCTCAACTAACTTATTACAATGCTCGACCACTACTAATACAGCGTATTTGACCACGATCAGATATAGTTTTGACTTTGACTTTATAAACTACGCTTACGGCTTATAAATAGAAACCCTTTTCTCTTTATCTTTCCAGTTTATATCAAACGTTTCCATAAAAAGAAAGCTTCCAACCAACAATGTCTTCACCTCTCTTTATCTTCCTCCTCCTCGCCGTCTTCATCAGCAACCGTGGAGCCACCACCGAAGCCGCTAACGAAGTAGTAACCGACATCTATGGAAAACCTCTCCAAAGAGACGTTAACTACTACATCTTGCCTGTAATCCGTGGCCGCGGCGGCGGATTAACCATGTCCAAACCCGAGAACAAAACCTGTCCGAAAACCGTAATCCAAGACCAATTCGAAGTCTCTAGAGGTCTACCGATAAAATTCTCACCAACAGACAAATCAAGAATCATCCGTGTCTCAACTGATCTAAACTTCATTTTCTCTGAAACTTCGATCTGGAACATAGAAGATATCGACAAGGCGACGAATCAACGGTTCGTTTCAACTTGTGGCGTTAAAGGGGATCCGGGTCTGAAAACGGTTAGTAACTGGTTCAAGATCGAAAAACTTGGAGATGATTACAACATCAGGTTTTGTCCTACTGTATGCAATTTCTGCAAAGTCATCTGTAAAGACATTGGAGTGTTTGTGCAAGATGGAAAGAGAAGACTTGTTATAAGTGAGGTTCCATTAAAGGTTATGTTCAGAAGAGCATAGATATAAACATACAAACAAAAATTTACAATGTTTTTGTAACACTATTCAATAATGAATAAGAAGTTTTTTCTTCAATGCTTTGTTTCTGCATCTTCTTTAGAAACCATCATCACGGAAGAAAGGCCCATTGAAGAATGAAGTGGAGAAAGTACCTCCACTATTGGGGAAGAGAGTGAGGAAGCAGATGAGTCCAAGGACTAAACCCCAAGCGAACCTATCGTCACCGAGAGGTGTGATTTCATCTTTTGCAGGTGTTTCTTCGCCACCGCGGAAGAAGGTTGCGAAAAGCCCCCAAGCCAAACACAATACGCTTCCGCTGAGACCTCCGATACCGAGAAGAAGTGATGTGGCAAATGAGAGGATTGCAGCTGTGCTTCTTCCAAACATAGCTTGAGCAATTCGACCTCCTTCGAGTCTTCCACATGGTAATAAGTTCAACGAAGTCACTACCATACCTGAAAAAGAGTTCAATACGGTTTAGAATCTAATAAGAAACTAACTAAATAGACTTAACAAAAGTTATGAAATTTACCCAAAAGACCAGCGAAAGCAAGCGGATCAACAGGAACTCCAACTCCTTCAACGGCGTTAGGCAACACATTACCCAGATCATCCGCGTAAGGACCAACAACATATTGGATAAACGAAAGCAACGGGTTATTATCAAAGAACTGTGGTCTTATGTACCTATATAGGATGTTCAAAAAACCATCAGACACAGAAACAGTAACTAGAAAAGAAAGAATTTTTATTCAGTGAATCCTTACAAAGCATTGTCTCCTCCATTGAAACTACCATCAGATATAAACGCAGCAGCTGCAAGCAGAAGTGAAGTTAGGTATGCGCTTGCTGTACGCGCTACAGGGATATCGAACAACGCTTTCTTATTAGGTAGCAATGACTCGTAGTTGTTCATAACTCCTAAGCAACCAGTCCAATTCGATGGCACCAGAAACGAAGGGCTTAACTTGACACCGTGTCGCGCAGCAGTTACTCTGGTTGCTATCTGAGACAAACAACTAAGGGTTTAGTTTCCATTTAAACATCATTCAGAAAACTTGGAGCTAACTCTCTTGATTTGATTCGGTTTTACCTCTGAGATGCCTAAAATAGAAAGGAACCCGCCGAAAAGGGGAACTACGTTAGCTATGTAGTCATCAAATGTTGCGTCAGGTTTAAGGAAGAAACCACTCATAAGTGCTATAGTTCCAAAGGTTGTAACACATAAACTGATTGCACTAATATATCCCCAAGGAGTGCTTAGTCTTGTTGATTCAAACTGAAGATCGATTTCTGCCTTCGGTTGCACCATACACACCTTAACAATTCACAATATTTAGCCTTCATCTTGAGAGCATCAAGAACATCAAAGTTAAGAGCATTTTCAAATGAGTTTGTACCTGTTTTGTGATGTCATTGGACTTCTCTTCCATAAACCACACAACAACATCACGCCCTGCTGCTTCAGATAGCTTAGCTTCAAGCTTAGGTGTGACTTCATCAATAGGTTTTCTCAGATTCCCAATAAAGATTCCTCCATCTCCAAACCGACGAACATCCGTAGCGAAAAACGTATCAAACCCAAAACAGCTCTTTAACTGTCCATCACAAAACAGTTTCAAAAACGATGCAAACCAAACCAAACCAAAACAGAGGAACCATCATTACCGTAAGAAAAAGAATGATTAAGTTACCTTGTTGAGGTCAAGAGCCTTGAAAGCCTCTTCTGCTTTCTCAAGCATTTCTTTCTCTCTTTTCAAACTATCACGAGCCAAGCTGTTAAAAAGTCCGATGATCGGATTCTCATTGTTGCTTTCCTTGTTCAGCTCTTTCAGCTTACGATCGGTTCTCGTTTTCTCAAGCTTAATCGCAGCTTCAATTGATGGATTCCCCATAAACTTCTTGAACTCCTCGTCTGTTTTCCAATCCATTTCTTGCTGCTTCGATTTCTCCTCCTCATCTCCTTCACTGTTTCCCGGTGCATTATCGTGACTCACTTGATCCTCCGCTATTGCCACCGGAGACGAAGCTTCATTCGCAGAGTCACGAACTCGATCATTTTCCGCTGAAAATCTCAAAGGACTTCTGCGTCTCGTTTGATTCACGATCTTGGGAAAGAAGGGTCTGTAACAGTGAGGAAGACGTGAATAGTGACAGGATTTGAGAGTTAGGGAAGGTGACGAAGGAGTAGATACAAAGAGAGAAGCCATGGTTTACGAAAACTCACAAAGATGGAGACTTGATGAAGAAGAGACATCTCCTTGGGAATGAATTTGTAATGAGAAAATGAATTGTCTGGAAAGTTTGAGAAGAAACTTAAACAAGACAGGTAGATTAGTTTTTTTTTAGCAACAAGACAATATGTCACATCTTATCAAATCCAATCCACATATATAGTGAAGAAGAAGACGAGATAACCTGATTCACGGATTAAGAATCAAATGGGTCATAAGACATAAAATAATTGGATAAAAACTTTAAGTCATTCGAGGGGAAAACAAGATTCTGGTCGGAAACACTACAAAAAGGATCGAGCGAACAAACATATTAAAAAGATATGTAAAAATCCAAGTGCGGTTTGATGGGTTTCGCTCTTTTCTCTCTAAGAAGAAGCAGCTACTTTCTCTTCGGCGGCAGCACCTTCGAATGTCTCTCCAACTAGCTCTGGAACATCATCATCATCCTCCTCTTGAATGGTAGCTGGGGCATTACCTTCACTAGGAGCTTGTTTCTGGAACTGCTCTGCTAGCTTCTTCAGGTTGTCCATGTTGTCGGGTCCTGAAAGAGATCAAAGTAACATATATTAATTAAGGGATCTTTGATTAAGGGAAGAATTTGTAATAGTACATGATACATACCGAGTTGGCTGATGATCTGAGGAAGAATATCTTGCAATTCTATAGGAAAGCAGCAAGTTTTATATTAATCAGAGAATATGCAAATGAAGAAGAAACAAGAAAATAGAGATTATCAAAAGCATTACTCTTGGTCTGAGGAGAACCGCTAACAACCCATGTGTTTGCAGCAATTGAGGCTTGAACTGTAATAACATTAAAAGAATAATCATAAGTAACATGCAAAGGTTTTGCAAATCCTGTGTATATATATTAAGAAAAATGGCTAAAGTAGAGAAATTTACCCTTAGGGTTGATGAACTGAATAACAACATCATCCTTAAAGATGTTAACTTCTTCAATTGCTGGAATGGAATTAACTCCAATTCTCTTCAAAGTACTTTGGAGCCTCTTGTCATCAGTTGTATTGGTCTTGTGCACAGCCTTCTTCTTTCTGCAGTCAAATCATATGGTTTTATTACAGTAATTTAAGTAAATGTTAATGACCGAAGAATTGAAAAATAGGTAAACATTGTTTACCTTCTTACTGAACCCTTTCCGCCAGTGCGGACGGTGTTAGCCATCTTCATCAACTTCTCCCGATTCATCTGTGTTTAATAGCACCACAAAGAGCAAAATCCATCAATCCTCAGTGGACTCTCATTAATTGCTTTAAAAACTATGGATACTACATTCACAAAGCCTTCTTATTAATGAGAACACAGTACTACATCTTAATAAATTCAAATGATTATAAATTCAAGTGATTAGAAAGTAGAGCACTACTAATTCGAACTAAAGGTTGAAGCACCCAAAATTATGAAGTCAGATACGTACGAAGACGCGCTAAATGTTACTATTTGTTTTAACCTAAGTTTCAACTTTCTCAATCGATTAGGTACCCAATCCTCCAATCAAACATATAAATATTGAAAAGCAGTAAAGATCGTCTCCGATATCAAATTAACCCTGAATCCATTAAGAAGCAAAATGAATGAAGCAAAAGAAGAAATCTAAAATTGAGCCAGATTGAGCCAGACCCTTTGTAAAATCAGAAAAATCAGAGAACCCGTAAAACCAAAAAAGATAAATCAATAAAAGAAAGGGACATTAGAGTAGTGGATTTACCTTGAGATAGGGGTTCTTCCTTCTTCGAAGAGTGTAAGGAGATAAGAAAAACAAACAGAGAAGAGAGACGCGGGCGGCGTCAGGAGGGTTTTGCTCTTTAACTATATGCTATTCGGAGCCAAACTCGTCTGTTAATCCAACGGTTTATATCACAAGTTTCATAAAGACGTCTCCATCTCTACCGTTGGATCGTATTACAAGGCTCGATAATAATCACGGCCCAATCATTCATGACCCATAGACACAATATAAGCTGGCCCAATCAATAATATCAGTCACCGGTATAGAGTGTACCAAACCACAAAAATTTGGTTTAACAACTAACCAGAATTTATCATGTAGATTGCCGCGTTCTTTGGAACGTTTGTGTTTATCAAGGAACAGATTTGTTGTTTCTTGACCAAAATTGAGTAAAGAAGAAGCTATTTGATTATTGATAATCTCAACATTCTTACATTTATTATAAAACAAGTTTGCTTTACTTGCTCGGTATCAAATCCATGAACACAAAGTTACAAGAGAAAGAGAAGATCTGTATAGAACCATAACACAAACGCATAAACATTTGCTCGTAAAGAAAATGAAACTGCGTTTGACTTGGACGTGTTTGTTTACTGCTTCTTCTGCACAACATTCTCCAAATACCATTCATAAGTTTGGGAGAGACCATCTTTTAAAGAAATCTTCGGTGTCCATCCCAAAGACGCGAGCTTAGAGTTATCCATCAGCTTCCTTGGCGTTCCGTCTGGTTTTGTGCAATCCCAAACAAGATTCCCTTTAAACCCAACAACTTCTTTCACCAACTCAGCCAACTCTTTGATAGTCACTTCAACACCACTTCCTACATTAACATGCTCAAATCCGCTGTATCTATCCATCAAGAAAACGCAAGCATCAGCCAAATCATCCACATGTAAAAACTCCCTCAACGGGCTTCCGCTTCCCCAAACAACAACTTCTTCTGCGTTGTTGGCTTTAGCTTCATGGAACCTCCTCATCAGAGCAGGAAGCACATGAGAATTCTCAGGGTGGAAATTGTCGTTTTGACCGTAAAGATTCGTTGGCATACCGGAGATGGCATCCCATTGATGCTGAATCCGGTAAGCTTGGCACATCTTAATGCCTGCGATCTTTGCGATTGCGTACCATTCGTTAGTCGGTTCAAGCGGACCGGTGAGAAGAGCGGATTCAGGTATCGGCTGAGGAGCGAATTTGGGGTAAATGCAAGATGAACCGAGAAAGAGGAGTTTCTTAACACCGTTTTTATAAGCAGAGTGGATCACATTGGTCTGGATTTGGAGATTGACACCAATGAAATCAGCTGGGTATGTGTTGTTGGCATGGATCCCACCGACTTTAGCTGCAGCGAGGATGACATAAACTGGTTTCTCTGTAGCGAAGAAGGATTCAACATCGGATTGGTTAGTGAGATCAAGCTCTGAATGGGTTCGTAGGACGAGATTTGTGAAACCCTGATCTTGGAGCTTGCGGACTATGGCGGATCCAACCAATCCTCTGTGTCCAGCGACAAAGATCTTGGCGGATTTGGCTGACATAAACGAACCTAATTTCGTCTCTGCACAAAATTACGAGAAATTACAGACCTAGTGATTCAATCTAAAATTCATTTCTACAATCATGTTCACTAGCAGCTTCCCAAAGAAACGCATACATATGAACAAGACAAAATTTGAATCTTGACGTACCTGATCCTATTGCGTCCGCCATTGTCGAGTCGATTAGCTCAACAAAAGTTTCAAGAGTAATAAAAGGTTTCTGCAAGAAGATGATAGATAGAGAGAAGTGATGTTGACTTGTAGCCACCGGTTTTAAAGCCAACAAACTAAAACGTAGATTTGTAGTTAAAGTTTATATTCCTCGGATAATGTATGGTGGAGGAGATCTGAAACTCCGCCGGCGATCTGAATCGGTGTCGGCTTTTTATTTTTTTCGATTTATTAATCCTGGACCATGGGCCTTAGACAAGTCGTTGTAGATGCGGCCCACTTTTCTGACTTTCCGTCGTTACGGTATAGCACTGTTAACCGGACCAAATTTCGGTTTACAGCTATTAATTTGATACCAGTCAAACTATTGTGAATTGTGTGATTAACAAGAATCAATTGACAAGGGAAACATATTTTGTTTGGCTTGGCTTTGACATAAACCAACTTTTAATCAGAAAAATGAGATGAGTAAGCATATATTATAATGTTCTTAGAATTCTTCTTTATACAGTAACTAGGGAAAAAATCAATTTTTATGTATATAGAAAATTTCGCCTATAGACCTTTTGAGAAAGGGATTGGGCAGAGGAATGAAGGGAAAGATTTTTTTTTTTTTTTTTTTTTGGTCGTCAATAAACGACTAGGTTATAAACTTCAAAGTGTACTTAATTGGTACTCAGAGATGTTGAGTTGATTGGCTGCAACTTTGAGCTGAAGTAAGTAAAAAAATAGATGTTGGGCGTTGACTTTTGACATTTAAGCTATCAGACAATCGTCACTTTTTGATTTCTGCGAAGGGAAAACCCGTTTCCGACATAAGAGACAAGTAGCGTTGTAGCAGAACTGGTCTAAAGAGATAATTTACAGAGCATTCTTTATAAGTATCCGTCTCAGCTGTGCATACTTGTTTAACAAGAAACATTCAGCATCATGAGGGGAAACCAGATATACTTCTTGATTCTCTTCTGTTTTCTAAATCTATACATCATTCATTCAAACTCTTGTAATCTTACATGTGGAGATATCCAGATCCCGTTCCCCTTTGGAATCGGAAATAGTTGCTATCTCGATGAGTGGTACGAAATCGAATGTCAACCGAATGCAAAATCCGGAAAAGATGTCCCGCTCCTTCGCAAAATAAACATGGAGGTTGTGAATATTTCCCTTCCGGGAACCATCTTTCAAACTGAGTCGAAATTCTCTTCAATTCGTGTCAAAAGCCCGATTGCATCCGTGGGATGTTCTAGCGACGGAAAAGATTCTGGATTCACTCTGAATTTAACGGACACTCCTTTTTTCTTTGGGGACCAGAACAATCTTTTGGCTGTTGGTTGCAACATTAAGGCGTCGCTCATAAATGTAGAACCAAGAATGGTGGGATGCGAGTCAACTTGCACTACAAGCAACAATTCGCAGAGCATCCCTTTTTTCGACCAAGTTGGATGCTCTAGCCCCAGCTTCAGCAACAATCAAGGCATCTTGCCTTACAAGTACAAACCAGCTTGCAATACAACGAAGAAAAAGGAAGATACCATCTGCAATGGGAACGGCTGTTGCCAGGCGAACGTAACCGTTGGTGTAGCTCAGCAGCTCACTGGTGTCACAATAATTAACAGTAATGAAAACTTGACGACGAGAGCAGAGTGCAGAGTCGCCTTCTTAACAGATGAAGTCTACACTTTAGCTAACGTAACCACACCAGAGCTGTTTTTTTCCAAGGGCTACGCTACTGTGAGCCTAGGATGGTTCATCCAAACGAAAAATCATTCGTTTCTACAATCCTTAGACTGCCGAAACAGAGAAGACATAGATAACAAGCGCACATCAAATTGCACATGCGACAATCGTACCATTTCTGGGATCAGTTATGCAAGTTGTGCATGTGTTAGAGGTTACCAGGGTAATCTATACCTTTTACACAATTGCGAAGGTAATTCATTGTTCCTTCAATTTTTTTATTTGTGTGTCTTTACCTAGGTGTCCAAATCGGATTTCAGGATGGGAAATCTTGGATAAAGGTCGGGAACTGTTATTTCGGATATTTAAAAGTATTATCCGAAATATTCCCTATGAAAAATGGGTCAGGAACTTCGGGTAAGGTCAGGAAATTTGGAAAGAAAAAAATCAATTTTCAAATTCTTATTAATTCGGGTAATGGTCTAACTTCGTATTTCTGGTAATTCGAATCTTTTTCAAAATGTCATATGGGAATTTTTTTGAAAACTATTCTAATAATTTCAGAATCTTCAAACACCCAAATGAGTAATTGTGGTGTAAAGGAGCCAGAAGTTTGGTTCCCTAAACTTAATTAATACAGCTTAGGAAAAGTTGCAATTTTCTTTTCTTAAACAAAAGTTTACAGAAAGGATGGCCCAGCAAGGAAACGGGCCTTACTTTAAACTTCATTGTAAAAGAAAATTGTTAACTTTAAAAAGTATATATGGGTAGACGGTCATTATGATCACTATAAACAGCATAGCATCCAGTTGAAAAAAGAAAAAAATAAAGAGGCATGTCATCCATCTGACTACAATTTCATGACTGTTTTCATGCAGATATTGATGAGTGCGAGAGTAACCGCGTCTGTGATGCGCCCGGTACTTGTAGAAATACTTTGGGATATTATAAATGCGTGTACGGTTCTACAGACTACACGGCAGATATAATAAAAATAATAGGCAAGTCACTGAATTTATTTTAATTTCCAACTCAAGCAGCATAACTTTTAGTTCTTTAGTAAACGATGATGATTAACAATATACATTTTCTTGGGGAGTTTGCAGTATTACCTGTGGTTTTTGGTATCTTAATCCTAGTTGGTGGAATATGGGGGGTGAGAACATGTCTTAAAAAGAGAAGGATGAATAAGCGGAAAAAGGAATTTTTCATACGTAACGGTGGACTATTGTTGCGGAAACAGCTAAATACAACTCAAGACAATGTCGAGAAGACAAAAATATTTAGCTCGAGAGAGCTGGAGAAAGCCACTGACAACTTCGATAAAAACATGGTTCTTGGACAAGGTGGTCAAGGAACTGTGTACAAAGGTATGCTTGTAGATGGTAATTCTGTTGCAGTCAAGAAATCCAACGTCGTAGATGAAGACAAACTACAAGAGTTCATCAACGAGGTCATCATTCTCTCCCAGATCAACCATAGGCACGTGGTGAAGCTCCTAGGGTGTTGCCTTGAGACAGAAGTTCCTATTCTTGTTTATGAGTTTATCACCAACGGAAACCTCTTCCAACATCTTCATGAAGAATTTGATGACTATACAGAGTTATGGGGGGTACGTATGCGCATTGCCGTAGATATCGCAGGAGCTTTCTCGTATCTACACTCAGCTGCGTGTTCTCCAATTTATCACAGAGATATTAAGTCAACGAACATACTACTGGATGAGAAATACAGAGCCAAGGTGGCTGACTTTGGAACATCAAGATCAGTAACCGTAGATCATACTCATTGGAAAACGCTAGTTTCTGGTACAGTTGGATATGTTGATCCAGAGTACTACGGGTCATTTTACTGAAAAAAGTGATGTTTATAGTTTCGGTGTTGTACTAGCTGAGCTTATTACTGGTGAGAAGCCAGTTATAACAGTTTTGAATCCTCAAGAAACAACAGGGTTGGCAGATTATTTCAGACTTGCAATGAAAGAGAACAGATTATTTGAGATCATTGACGCTCGAATAAGAAATAATTGCAAGCTGGAACAGGTAATTGCAGTGGCAAATCTAGCGATAAGGTGTCTGAAGAAGACAGGGAAGAACCGGCCAGATATGAGAGAAGTTTCCACAGCTTTGGAGAGGATCTATTCATCTCCGGAGGATTTTCAGGTGCATATTCAAATTGATGGAGAAGAAGAGAAGTTATTACACAGAGGCGATTCTTGGAGCTAGGGTGACTACAAGAACAATGTGAGGCTTGTTTAAGTTTGTAATTTTGTAACTCAAAGGATGTATTGATTGTGATTCTCATTCTCAAAGGCAACAACTTTTCAGTTCCATTGCTTGACTCATAATATTACATTTAATCAATCACAATGTAATAGTATGAGAATGTAACTATGTAAGGTGGAGGAGATCTGAAACTCCGCCGGCGATCTGAATCGGTGTCGGCTTTTTGTTTTGTTTTGTTTTTAATTCAATTTATTAATTAGTATTAATTATTAATCCTGGACTATGGGCCTTTGACAACTCATGGCAGATGCGGCCCACCTTTCTAATTTTCCGTCGTTACTACGGTATTGGACATTTAACCGGACCAAATTCCGGTTCGCAGCTATTAGTTTGATTTCAATTAAACTGTTGTGAATTGTGTGATTAACAAGGTAAATGAAGGGAACGACTTGGTTATGAATTTCAAAGAGTACTTAATTAATATTGAAGTTGATTGGCTGCAACTTTGAGATGAAGTAAGTAAAAAAAAGATGTTGGGCGTTGACTTTAGATATTGAGCTATCAGACAATCGTCACTATTTGATTTCTTCCAAGGCCATAACCGTTCATGACATAACAAACAAGTAGCATTGTACGAGAACTGGTCTAAAGAGACAATTTACAGAACATTCCTTGTAAGTAACCGTCTCAGCTGTGCATACTTGTTTAACAAGAAACATTCAGCATTATGAGGGGAAACCAGAATTACTCCTTCCTGATTCTCCTCTCTTTTCTAAATCTATTGATCATCATTCATTCAAGCTCTTGTAAATCCAAATGTGGAGATATCGATATCCCGTTCCCCTTTGGAATCGGAAATGGTTGCTATCTCGATGAGTGGTACGAAATCAAATGTCAACCGAATGATAAACCCGGGAAAGATGTCCCGCTCCTTCACAAAATCAACATGGAGGTTGTGAATATTTTCCTTCCGGTGGCCAATTATGATCTCTTTGATACTAACTCGAAATCCTCTTCAATTCGTGTCAAAAGCCCGATTGCATCCGTGGGATGTTCTAGCGATGGAAAACATTCTGAGTTGACTTTGAATTTGACGGACAGTCCTTTTTTCTTTGGGGGCCAAAACAACCTAGTGGCTGTTGGTTGCAACAACAAGGCGTCGCTGACAAATGTAGAACCAGAGATGGTGGGGTGCGAGTCGACTTGCACTACAAGTTACAATCCACAGAGCATTCCTTTATTCGACAAATTCGGATGCTCTGTCTTGCCTTACAGCTACATACCGGTTTGCAGTACAACGAAAAACCAGAAAGACAGAATCTGCAATGGGATCGGATGCTGCCAGGCAAACGCACCTGTTGGTACTCAACAACTAATTGGTGTCACAATAACGAACACTAGTAATGGAATCTTGACGACCGGAGGAAAATGCAGAGTCGCCTTCTTAACAGATGAAATCTACACTCTATCGAATGCAACCAATCCACAAGGTTTATTTTCAAAGGGATACGCTACCGTTACCCTAGGATGGTTCATCCAAACAAAGAATCATTCGTTTCTAGATTCATTGGACTGCCAAAACAGAGAAGATGAGTTTGATCAAAGTAAAACAATCACAGCAAAATGCACATGCAAGTTGTTCATGTGCCAGAGGTCACAAGGGCAATCCATATGTTCCAGACAAATGCCAAGGTAAATAATTGTTCCTTCAAATTTTTTGGTTATTTTTTATTGCATGTATTTAACATCATCAGTAATCTAAATACAATGTCATGACTTCCTTCTTTTTTATTAAGTAGTTTCCTGAATTTTCGTATGCAGATGTTAACGAGTGTGTCGAACTTGACAAACCCTGTTGGGATGGCAATAATGTTTTATATTACAAGACTTGTAAGAATAAGCGGGGAAGTTATGAATGCGTGAGCTACCATATTCCAGAAGTACTGATAGGTAAGTCACGAAATTCGTTATATATCCAAATTCAAGTTGAAAAGCTTTAAGCTATTTGAAAATAAACGGTGATGCTGAATATCTAGTTTTTCTTGTGCGAGGTTTGCAGCATTAGGTGCAGGTCTATTTGTCTTAATCGTAGGCGTTGGTATATGGTGGTCGAGAAAGATTCTTAAAAAAAGAAGGATGTCAAAACGCAAGAGGAAATTCTTCAAACGTAACGGAGGACTATTGTTGCAGCAACAACTAAATACAACTCAAGGCAGAGTTGAAAAAGCAAAAATATTCACCTCGAGAGAGCTTGAGAAAGCCACTGACAACTTCAACGAAAACAGAGTTATTGGACAAGGTGGTCAAGGAACTGTGTACAAAGGTATGCTTGTTGATGGTACATCCGTTGCAGTAAAAAAATCCAACGTCGTAGATGAAGACAAACTACAAGAGTTCATCAACGAGGTCATCATTCTCTCCCAGATCAACCATAGACACGTCGTGAAGCTCTTGGGATGTTGCCTTGAGACCGAAGTTCCAATTCTTGTTTACGAGTTTATTACCAATGGAAACCTTTTTCAACATCTACACGAAGAGTTTGATGACTACTCAGTGTTATGGGGTGTACGTATGCGCATAGCAGTAGATATCGCAGGAGCTTTTTCGTATCTACACACTGCTGCATGTTCTCCGATATATCACAGAGATATCAAGTCAACAAACATACTACTAGATGAGAAATACCGAGCCAAGGTGTCTGATTTTGGAACTTCAAGATCAGTTACGATAGATCATACTCATTGGACAACGGTTATTTCTGGTACGGTCGGGTATGTGGATCCAGAGTACTACGGTTCAAGCCATTTTACTGAAAAAAGTGATGTTTATAGTTTCGGTGTTGTCCTAACGGAGCTTATTACTGGAGAGAAGCCAGTTATAACTCTTTCGGATACTCAAGAAATAACAGGTTTGGCAGATTATTTCAGACTTGCAATGAAGGAGAACAGACTTTTTGATATCATCGATGCTCGGATAAAAAATGATTGCAAGCTGGAACAAGTCATTGCAGTTGCAAATCTGGCTATGAGGTGTCTGAAGAAGACAGGGAAGGACAGGCCAGATATGAGAGAAGTTTCCACTGCTTTGGAGAGGATCTGTTCATCTCCTGAGGATTTTCAAGTGCAGATTCAAATTGATGGAGAAGAAGAGAAGTTATTATTACACTGAGACGATTCTTGGAGATAGGTGAATGCAATAACAAGTTTGAGTAATAATGTTGTCATGTATTCTGTAAAGGCTTGTTGATGAATAGATTCTAAACTATAAAGATATAAATTATATAATATGTTAAACCAAGAAAACAAGAAACATTGTAATTGTAATTAGACAAAAGAAGAAACCAAAGAAACAGAAGTCAATGCCCGAACCATACAAGGAGAAGGAATATGCATGGTGCGTTCTTGACTCCCACTTTCAACTAAACTTATAAAGAAAAAAAAAACCCAACCATAAAAGAAAAAGAAAGAGAAAGAGACACCCAGAAGAATAATGATTTCTTACACTCTTTTGCAGGCATTGAAGGCAAAATAAAACTATTAATAACTTTTAACATCTTCTCAGCTCATTGAAGACCATCTCAGAAAATCAGATGGGGAAATAGCGCTTTTAATGACGTCTTTCAAGCAGTTGAAGGACAATTCAAGGTGGTTTTAATTTGGTGGACAGTCGTATTGATGAGATTATTAACTGTTTCCATTGACTCCATTGTCAGCTTTGCTGATTGCAAACTACTCACCATTATCTGGAACCCAACCGTTATCAATGATCCTCCTCCTCCTCTGCTTGTTCCGTCTGGTGAAACAGCAAAACCAGAGGGTAATATGGGAATGTAAGATGTGTCTTGACCGTTCATTGCTATGTTCAACGCTGGCACATCCACTGGAGTGTAGATCACAAGTGCTGCACTTGATGAGTCTATACAGCTTTCTTGTAGAATCAGCATATTGTTTTGAGACGATGATGATGCATTGAATCCCTGATGAAAGCAAAAGGAACCATATTATCAATCAGTAGGATCAATCAAGAATTGAAAAAAATGTTTAGTAGTTTCGAATGAGGAAAAGCTTACACGAAGAACTGATATGCAGTTTCCAGGATTTGATCCGTTTGTGATATTAGCAACTTCTTGAACTGAGTTTCCATTTGAAAGAACGTCCCACTACAAAAACCAAGAAACGATTTACACATTTTAAAAGCCAAATGATTCTTATATATGTCTCTAGTAATGTTTAAACCGTGTAGTAGGTACCTGAGGTCGAGTTCTTTCATCTTTGAGGAAGTTGAAAACATTTTGTGGAGAAATTGGGAGCCAGAAACTGGTGGCTGCACATAGAACCATTCCATTTGGTTCATGTCGGCTCTTATGAGAAGTCACACGGATTCCAAACTCATCAAGTCCCGAGACAACCGTTGAGCGAGTGTTTGTAGATGTGCCAACACTTAAGCAGAAGTTGCTTACCATTCTTTGAGCAAGTCTCATTATACTTCTCTTCCCTTCCGGGGAAGGAATCACTGCATTGATTTCATTAGAGTTTTACTAATGGTTTACTAAATCTGATTGATTAAGTTACTAAAAATGAAACCTTTAGTTACCTCCGAGATCAGAGGATGATGTTGCGGGTTCTAATAGATTAGTGAACCTCTCGCACATTCTTTGGAGAGTAGCAATCCAACGTTCAGCTCCAAAAGCTAATCCTTTATGAACACTTTCTTTAAACATCTCATGAATCGGCTCTAGCTCCTCGAATTCAACATGTTCAACCCATGTAACCTGTTGTTGAATATTCAAAAGATACAATCAAAATGATTAAAGATGCTAAAAGAATGAAACAAACAAGACAGTTAGTTACACACACCTTTGAATAGCCATTGGACATATCTTGAATCAAGCAACCAGAAGGAAATCTATGTAACCTAGATTGAGGTACAAACTGAGGAAACTCATAGGAGATGTTTGCAATCGCCCAAGTTCCATGTTCGATTTGTTGACAGTATCTTAACACACAATACTCACGTGTCGCTACCAATGGTGATAACACTTGAAGCTCTTCAAGCATCTAACAGAAGCAAAGTCCAAAGTTAAACAAAAGTTTCAATCACAAGATAATCTTTTCAATAACTAATGTTTCTTTCTATTACCAAATGCAATGTATCTCCATGGCTTCCACGCAAGCCTGATGAAATCACTGCAAGGGTTTTAGATGCTGCAACGATAGAGGGAAAAAGCTCTGCTGATTTGACCTGAAAAATAATGAAAAAAACTACATGAGAAAAAAACAGAAACCATTTGTGAAAATAAAAACTTAGATTTGTGTTATTTACTTACAGAGTCCATGAGCATGTCAACAAGTGTGACAGCATTAGTGAAAACAACACCAGAAGATCTAGATGCTTCCATTCG